>WAAB01004186.1:33365-45445 GCA_013389865.1 Piaya cayana | reverse complement strand
TAGAGAGCAATGAGGTCTCCTCTCAGCCTCCTCTTCTCCAGGCTAAACAACCCCAGCTCTCTCAGCCGCTCCTCATAAGGCGTGTTCTCCAGCCCCTTCACCAGTTTCGTTGCTCTTCTCTGGACACGCTCCAGAGCCTCAACATCCTTCTTGTGGTGAGGGGATGAGCTAGCTGGGGCACCAGAAACATCATGTTACGTTAGCATGGAGTGCTGAATGGGTTAATTCACCCAGCTAATAAACAGTAAATTCTTAGCTGTGGAGTTCCTGCTCCCTGGAGCTGGACAGCCTCGTTAAGTGAGTTAACTTGATTAGAGCTAGCTGACACGCGCTTCCCTGGTACACGGGATATCTCCATTAACAGAAGCATGCAAGCTTGTTTGATTGCTCCAAAGCAGCGTTTGGCTGCTCCAGAGCTGGACTTAGCAGTAGATCTTGGTTCAGTGCAAAGAAGGGGCTCTTGAATCCTGGTGATTTCCAAATGTAGTAGATAGCCAGACCTGAGAGACACATAAGCTACACACTTAACCTCTCATCTGGCAAGAAAAACAGTCTTGCTCAGGTTAGTGCCCCCTGCAACCTTTGTGCCTAGCAGTTATTCTCACAGAGGTTACTCTTTAATTAATTTTTTTTTTTTTTACAAAACTTATGTTTAATATTTACTTGAACACCATATTTCTACATGTTTTTCACCACTAATGAAGAACTTCTCTCTGCATTTTTGGTTTTAACTGTCTTTGTGCATGCACCTTTACAAGACATTGTGCTACCAAAATTCTCTCTCCTGTGTTTTTAATTAAATTGTTAAAGCTTTAGGGTTTTTTTTAACCTATATTGTTTTGTAAGGTTGACCAATGCACTGATTCGTGCTATGGATTTTTAAAGATGACAAACACAAAACTTGTTTCAGGAAAATGTGTACAATTTAAAGATCTGGTGGCAGACCCAAATAAATCTCTGGTGGCTGTCCCAGGTGAAGACATTTAACCCAGATTTTGTGCTACTGCTGCAGTACCTACTGCTGGTTTTGGACTAGCTATTCTGCTCTGTCCTTCTCTTTTGTTTTACTGAATGGTNAGATCTTGGTTCAGTGCAAAGAAGGGGCTCTTGAATCCTGGTGATTTCCAAATGTAGTAGATAGCCAGACCTGAGAGACACATAAGCTACACACTTAACCTCTCATCTGGCAAGAAAAACAGTCTTGCTCAGGTTAGTGCCCCCTGCAACCTTTGTGCCTAGCAGTTATTCTCACAGAGGTTACTCTTTAATTAATTTTTTTTTTTTTTACAAAACTTATGTTTAATATTTACTTGAACACCATATTTCTACATGTTTTTCACCACTAATGAAGAACTTCTCTCTGCATTTTTGGTTTTAACTGTCTTTGTGCATGCACCTTTACAAGACATTGTGCTACCAAAATTCTCTCTCCTGTGTTTTTAATTAAATTGTTAAAGCTTTAGGGTTTTTTTTAACCTATATTGTTTTGTAAGGTTGACCAATGCACTGATTCGTGCTATGGATTTTTAAAGATGACAAACACAAAACTTGTTTCAGGAAAATGTGTACAATTTAAAGATCTGGTGGCAGACCCAAATAAATCTCTGGTGGCTGTCCCAGGTGAAGACATTTAACCCAGATTTTGTGCTACTGCTGCAGTACCTACTGCTGGTTTTGGACTAGCTATTCTGCTCTGTCCTTCTCTTTTGTTTTACTGAATGGTCCAGCAAGACACACACACAGGCATAAAACAAAGAACACAGATGCTGAGTATTGGTAGAACCATGTGGCCCTCCCTAATCCTTCCTCCTACTGCTGAAACTTCCATTCAGACTATTTATTCATTGACTGTATGACTAAGACGTGCAATCATGTAAAATACAGGTGGGAAGACAGCTTGGATAATGAGATACCATATCAGACATTGGCAGCTAAGCTCAGCCATCGCTCCCTATAATTCTTAAGGAGGAGGGCAGTGGAGCGTGCCATTTCAAGCACTTACAACTCTGCTTAGAAGAACAATGCTTGACTGACAGGTGGCCCAGAGACAGATATTGATGAAACTGGTCAGTAAGGTTTGACCGTAAAATGAAGCTCCATATCCTGNGAAGGGGCTACAAGAAAGCTGTGTGTGTGTACTTTTACAAAAACTTGTAGTGATAGGACAAGGGGGAATGACTTTAAATTGGAGGGGCATATTTAGACTAGGCATAAGGAGGAAATCACAGAATCATTAGATTGGAAGAGACCTCCAGGATCATTCACCCCAATCATTAGTCAGCCACTAAACCATGCCCCTCAGTGCCTCATCCATCTGTCTTTTAAATACTTCCAGGCATAGTGACTCAACCACCTTCCCGGGCAGCCTGTTCCAGTGCCCAGTGACCCTTTGTGTGAAAAATTTTTTTCTTATGTCCAACCTGAACATCCTATGGCAGAGCTTGAGGCCAAATCCTTCACCACTGGCACAGGTTGCCCAGGGAAGCTGTGGCTGCCCCATCCCTGGAGGTGTTCAAGGCCATGTTGGATGGGGCCTTGGGCAGCCTGGCCTGGTGGGATGTCACTGCCCATGGCAGAGGGCTTCGAATTGCATGGGCTTTAAAGTCCATTCCAATTCAAACTATTCTATGATTCTACAATTTGCTCTCCCAATGGCAAAAGGATGATCCTGAGCAGGTGAATCCATCCTCAGTGCAGGGTTTGCCTGTAACCATATCACTTGGGAAGTTAGGCAGCAGCAGAGATGCACATCCACCCATACCAAGTCCCAGTAACATTTTCCGAAAGCAAAATTCTAACTGCAGAGGCCATGCTGTCATGACACTGGAAGACTAGAAGTTAAAAAGATCCACATTTCTTAGCTGTGAACAGCATAGACAGCACCTTGGTGTCTGAAGGAAATAGAGAATGACACAACAAGGTGCTGGAGGACTTATTAGTGAAGAAGTTCACTCTATGATCTTCTAAAAAAAAATCTCATGCTTTGAAAAATAGATCCAGGGACAAAATGGTTTCAGTGTCCCTTGGCCACTAATAGTTTAATCTCTCTAAGAAATCTTTGTTTCCCCTTTTGTTTGGGGTTACAAAGAGAAAATCTATTGTTCAAAACTAATTTTCATTAATTTTTAATCTTTTTTAAAAAATGTCTTGACTTCCCCAGAGGTTGCAATTGAGTGAAAAATGAGAGAACTACCCATAGAACTTCATGAATGGTAACTTTTGAAATAAAAGCTATTTTGAAGGATAGTATTCTCTTAACTAATATAATGTTTTGTTTGTTTTGCAACTAGAAACAAAATTGCCTCAGTGCAACTGTATTCTCCTTTTGGAACAGAAGTCACGCAGAACTTGTAAATAAAGACAGTTTTGCTGGAGAAAAATCTCATGTGGGAAAAGTATTTTTGAAAAAATTCTTCATTAGAAAGAAACATAGCACAGGCCAGGTTGGAAGGGACCTGGAAAGGTCATCCAGTCCAACTTTTCATGGGAAAGGGAGCCTAGATAAGAATCAGTTTCACTTGCTACTATTAAAGCAGCATACTGAAACACTTCAAAAATGACCCTGATGAATAAGAGGATGACATCTAATATACCTAGAAGAAGATGGTGAAGGAACAATTGGGGTTTTTCTCCTGTTAGAAATCTTTATTTTTACTCTCTTTGAGTTGAAGATCCCAATGCTGCTGCAAGCCTAACACTTCACATACTGCAAACAGGCCCTGCAGGAGGCATGGTCCAATTCCTCACTTATTAACACCCTTGGAGGGGGAAATGCAGTTTGCAAGTGGGTGACTGTGTCAAGACAGCGGGATTGACTTGTCCTGCAGCCCCTTATGCCTGAATGCTGACTTGGCACTAGAAACTCAGCAGCATTGTAACCTGCTGATGAATGGGGTTTGTCTCTAGGCACATACCTGAAATCCTATTTTATCTTCATTGTTTTATGGCCTAAAGGGAACCTATACACTTTTCTAAGACTGCATCTCATAGGGAAGACTCTTCCTATGGTGAACAGTTATTGTCCAGTTGCCTCTCCTGTCTCACCTGTGGTTTTAAAGACCCTTGTTGTCATCAGTCAGACCCTCAGTCTTCTCTTCCCTACTTGAAGAGCCTGAGCCTGTGCACATGCAGAGGAACCCTGCTGTTATTCCTCATACAGAGGAAAAAGCCCATTGTACAGGTGCTACATTATTAAAGATGCTTAGGTCACCTAACTCCCACCAAAAAGAAACCCTAGTAAATAACCAGGGTTTAAAACCCTTGGACCCCCAACAAGTTTTCACATGACACCAAGCTGAGTGGCATGTCCTTGCCCATGGCAGGGGTGTTGGAACTGGATGATAAACTTTAAGGTCTGTTCCAACCCTAACTATTCTATGATTCTATAAAATCCGTCTTTCATATAAAGACAGTGAAACATTAGCTCCCAGGTGCATACATCCTTTCTGAATATGGATATAGGGTTCCTAAATTGCTTAGCTACTTTATGTTTTCTTTCTCAGGAGTGTTTCAGGCTTGGAGCCCTGCAGAGCAGCACAGCCTGACAGGGTCAGGAAACTACTGACAGAAATCTATTACGCTATGGTCTACTATAGTTCTGTTACATTACATTTCAACCCCGAACTAGAAAAGGAAGTATCTGCTTTTCAAGGTCTCCCAAATGCATTCAGTTAAAAAATGTAAGAAAAATCTGCACTGAATTTTCACCTGTGAATGCATTTTTCATCTCAATTTCTCATCTTGCTGCTTAGAGATGTGTCAAAGACACACAAATATTTACTGATCAATATGATTTATTCAGCTCTGGGGAAATGCTTCTATTTGTATTTATATGGAGACGATCACTTTATACAAGCCAAATGTCACAGTACATGCATTGTTTTTCAAGTCAATATTTGTTTCTTGCTGCTGTTCTGTGTCGGGAGACTGATGTTGATGGGGTTTATTTAATCTCCACATGACCTGGTTCTGTACACAACAGCTCTGCAACTCGTAAAGGGCCCAAATGAACAAATTTGACAGGCTAAACCTTAATAGTGTATTAAGGACCTTGAAGCTTGATCAGAGACCCTTTGAAATCAATGGAAATATTTCCACTGTGAGCAAAAGATCTCAGATTAAGCCTTAGTGAATATATGCCCAATTTCTTGCTGATAAATTAAAAGAGATGACTCATACAATGGTTCTAGGCTTGCTGTGAAAGGAAAATTTTGTATGACTGAACAAATAGTTTTATTGTAGCAGAAGGTGCTGTGGGTCCTTACTCATGCTGAAAAATGTCTCATGTTGGTGAAAAGTGCTGGGCTGGTGGCATGAGGCTGCTGCCGGGGACTGTGAGCGTGGGACTGCCATCTGGCCAGTGTCCTTGCTGCAAGCGCAGGAGAAATGAATTACTGACAGCCCACATGGTGTACAACACCCTAAAGGACAAGGACAGACTCCTGTTTAGTATGAGAAAACACTTCCTGCAGAAGTCCTGGGTGCAAATCCCACTGATGTTCATGTATCTGACCTCTGACTTCCAAGGTACCTTGATGCACCTTCAGTTTGCCATATGGACCCTCAGAGAGTCCAAGGATGCTGAAGTAGAATTGAGGCATGAGTTTATATTTGAACTGGACGCATACTACTATTGCAGTCTGAAGATGAATGCTTGTGGGTCTTGAGCCCTGTGCTGTGATTTGAACAAAAATCTCAAGCTAAATCCTGTCCATAGCTCCTGAAAAATCACATGAAAAAGAGAATTACTGCTTTTATTGCTGGAACTTTGCTGCTGGTAGTGGAAGTCATGGGAACCAATAGATCAACACCAGTCAGTCACTGAGCTGACAGCACATATGGACATTTATTTGGTTACCCATATAATAATTCAGCCACTGTTGTGATACTGCAATTACATTCCTCGGGGCCTTAGTGTTAACTATTTTTAGCTGTAACTTTCATATGAAGGCATATTTTTTTTTTCCCAAGACCCTTATTATACCTGCAACAAAACTAAAATGTTTATTTATCTCCCTTGACTGGGATAACTAAATCATATCTCAGTTTCAGAGACTTTTATTTGTGCCTAAGCTCATATAACTGGCACCATAACTACATGTCTGGAGCAATTACCATGTAAATATATGAAGGCATATATATATCATTATGAAAACAATTGAATATCAAGCATTTTAGACATGTCATTATATGAATTAGTGGTAATTAGCTGTCAAAACCCACAAGCACGGTATAATTTACCCACAAATACAATGTAAATATAGAGTAATTACAAGAGTTCATCCACTATAAAGACAGTTGTCTTTTAAAAGGTATAATAAAATATGATGAATCAAGCTCTGCTGGAAGTAATGTATATTAAGATAGCAGGATTTGGTGTGTATGTTGGAGAAAGAGAAAGGACATAATATGACTGGAATTCTCAGCAGAACGCTACTGGAAGTAACCAGTTTTTCAGCTATATGCTATATATGTGATATTTCTATTTTCCCTTTTAGTAGTAAATTGGTTGTACTCGATGCAGAAGAATACAGTTCATGCTAATAAATTCTATGACAACTAGCATATCTTATGCTTCTGTTAACCAGAAAATAGCTTATGTGAACATCTGCCCTTCTCCTGACTGGGTTTTGCTGCAGCAGCTAATACTTGTAATAAGGTTTATTAATATTGCATTAACAAGGAAAGGGTCAAGAAAAAAACCTGAATCAACCAGAACCCCCCCACTGCTCCACCCAGGTGCCTGTCTTAGAGTAGAAGACTGATTTTAAAAGGCATGATACATTCCACCATCTACTGTGTGCATTTCAAATAGATCTTTCTCATTAAGATCAATATCAATTTCTGGAATAAAACAGGGTACTTTAATCATCAGCATAAGAAAAGCCTTGATTTACTGAGCCTCAGAAAAAGAAGGTGACAATGAGGGGGTAGAAGATGGAGAGTATCTGCTTCTTTTGCTTTATCAGACATTTACTTCATGAAGCTTGGATAGATACAGACTCAGGTAGAACTAAATGTGGGATCAGAAGTGAATATAACAGAGCAAAATGTTTTAAAATTCATCAGCTCCATTAAATTCAAACAGCGCACATTCTCTAATTCATATATGGAGTAAAAATGTGCACGTATTTACATATGTGTGTTTGTAAAAGAATGACCATGAATTTCTATAACAAGTATGTTATTCCTTAAATACTTATTGAAAGTCTCAGTATTTTTGACCTCTGATCATGAACACCACAACTGTGCTGACTCACCTACTCACAAGATGACGAAAGGAAAGAAGCTGGCATTGAGTGACCCCTGCTCGCCCCAGCAAGGGCTGAAAAACGCTTATGCAGCATTCTAAGCTTCTCAGTCCCACATGGGAAGACTTATTATCTTCCTTTCCAGATCCCATTAGCTTTGCAGCTGATACTCGACCCAGTAATGCTTGCAGTGAGAGATGACGGGCAGCATTCACCCAGATACCACCACTAATCCTTTTTGAACAGGCTTCCAGGCATGACACCCCCCTGCTCCATTAAACATTCCTCGTACACAGGCAATACTTCTCTATCTTTAAAGGAGTGTATACCTACCGGAGTGACATTAACTGTATGGAGAGGTAATTTCTGAATGGGATGGTCCTGAAAACCTACCAAACTGAGTAAATTTTAGTCTGTCAAAACTTGTGCAAGGTAAGAATTCCTTATTCACTTAGTGGAGTCTCTATGACCCAAGCAGAACTTGGGGTAATAAAAGGAGCTGCTGTGATTCAGACTCACTCCTACATAAATTTCTTTCCAGGCTGACATAGTACCACTCATGATGAGGAATTTAGAATTTAGAAATCAATAGATCCAATGGAATGATTTAGGAAATAAACAGAAATATCTGTCCCAAGCAGAAATCCTCTTTGATGACAGTTTTAACTAGAGGTATAGAAGATATAATTCCCCAGAATGTATGTGTAAGTTCTTTTCCTAAATTAATTATCAGACAGATATTGCAAGGTGAGAGAAATCTTTGTGGGAAATGTAGGGCCTCGTAGATTAAAGGAGATTTTCCTTCATACCTGTTTAACTGCCCCTGTCATCTTTATAAGTGGGTTGGACAAAGAGGGATCGTGAGCTGGCTTGGGCTAGACATGGTTTCATGTAGCTAGTAAAAAACACAGCAGCCTGTCTGTCAGACAGTCTGGGCATCAGGACAGGGTAACAGATGATCATGTCTGGCACTCCAATATAATTTCTAGGATGTCCAAACCACCACTAAGTTGTGTACGCAGGTTCAGGGGGCGGTTGAGAAAAATGTCTTCTGGTGCCTAGCAAGGAGCAGAAACACTTCTCAACACTTCAACATCACTGAGGTGAAAAACTGCTCTGGGAGTTTTTCAGATGCTTTTATGGATGGAAAAGCTGAGGGGCAGAGAGGTGAAGTGTCTTCTCCTGTCATACAAAGAGATCCTGGAAGAGCTGGGGTTGAAAGGCAGGTTTTTATCATCCATTACTCTACCTACTCTTCATAATCATGTACACTCTGGAAGTCTGGCCAGAGTTACAGCATCAAGTATGCAACGGACAATTTTAATCTGAATATTAAAGCCACTGGACTCAAGATGGAGCAAGCTTTATAGATGGGCATACAGAATAGTTCTTACCATTACTGTTCGGTGGGCACCATCCTACTAAACTTCAACAGGCTGTGTTTTAAGCTTCTAGTCTAAACTTGCTGTGTAGGCTCCTTCTATAGTCAAAGACAAGATGGAGATATCTCTGGAGGGTAATTTATTCTTCCTGCCTTAAACTCCTTTTCAGGATTAGCTGAGCCACCTGCTTGAGATACCTATCCCTCTCTATTTCTTGCAGGTATGCAGATGAGCATTTCCAATGAGACTCTTAAGGTGACAAAGGTGCGATGAGATGAATTGCAGCTTCTTGGTGCACTCAGAAGAGGTTTGGTCTGCCTGACAAATGGTTGGTGAATACCACACTGTGGCAAAGCATCAGCACCCCACTTCAGTAACGTGGAGCGAACATTTCCAGATATTCATACACCCTTTGTATTTATCTGAGTATCTTCACAACCAACCTCATTTCTTCCTGGACTTTTGCTATTGCACCTTTTGAAATGAATGAGGTGTTTAGGCTTGCTCCCTCACCACACACCCAGAATATAAATAACTTGGAGAATCCTGAAATGAAGAGCCTGCATCTTTACATGCCTAGGCCTCTTAGCCAGCTTTATGGTAAGAACCTACAGAAATGTGCAGAAAAATCCAATGTAAGCAAGCAAAATATTGCTCATAATACAAAGCACTTTGAGCTGAATGATCTCTTCTATTGCAGCTTGACTTGTTTCTTTCTCTGCTGCTCTAGGAAGGATAGACCCCAGCAGTTTTAAATTGCTCCTTTCAGTCACTTCTGATCTAGGCAAGTGCTTGTAGCATGCAGGTGAAACAAAACCTTCTTCCCCTGCTAGCAAAACCAAAGGATCTGATGTTCTTGCTCAGACTTGCAAAAAGCCACATGAAGGCTGAAACATGGGTATTTTCAGCCCAGAGGGGAAAATATAAGTAGCTGCAGAGGGTGAAAATTGAGAGACAGGAAGTCAGGCTTGTCCATAGCAATAATCTTCTTAATCAGGTGTTGTCTCTTGCCCTGTAATGACACCACCACTTTGGACGACACAGCATGGAAATGCTAGAGAGTCACTCACAAAGTGGAAAAATGAAACTGCTTTTTATCCTGTGTACCTGCTTTGTGTCAATATGCCAGAACCATCATATGCCAGAACCATCATCTCTACCACTAAATCCCGGTCCTGAGGCACACAGTGAAAGATTTGTACTGGAAGCATCCAAGAGCATCTTTTAGCATTGCTTTTCTTTTATTTTCATTTGTTATTTTTTTACTACAAACGTCATATATCCACTTCTCTGCTCTGTGTAGAAGTGGATTGTACTTATGAAATACAGCATTAAAATGCTACTTGTAGGTACTGCTGTGCTGTGACACTACAAGGAAAAGCTCTTGGAAACTCTGACTTCCAAAATAAAGCTTTTTGTTGTATTCTAGCACTATCACTTTTGCCAACTTTGTTATTGAAGACTACTGGCAGACAAGAAAACATCTACAGTTACGGAACTCAAAACATTTTTCCTCTGTCTGTTATCAGCAGGGATGAATTAAATCTCCATATATCCTCAAATGTGTTAGTTTCGTATATTCATACCCACCAACTGCCACAATGTACTTAGCTCCTTATAGGATGTCTCATGGGAGTGCATTATTCCGACCATTACTACCAATGTGAAAAACTGATTTGAAAATCTATCTTGTTTTCAGGGTGTAGTGGCTCATAACCTCACTACAAATGCTTGGCATCCTCCAAATTGATGTACCAATCACTGATGATCTGATGGTTGGACTCAGTGATCCTGTGGGTCTCTTCCAACCTAGTGATTCTATGATTCTATGATTTTGACTCAAGATCAGACTCCATAAAGCAGATAAAGTCTTTGTCCCCTTCCAATCTTAAGCTCTTTACTATATCATTCTTAGTTTACATTTTACATGCCATCCATAATAGTGCCAGTAGGAATTAAGATCCTACCATGTTCTCTACTGGCAATGAATAAACCTGGAAGTGAGCAAATACATTTCTTATAGCAGCTAATAGTGAATCTTACTGTTGCAAAAATGCTTCTGATGTTCTAGAATATGGGATGTTGTCTAATTTTCTAGCTGCTGCCCCTATAGTCCTGTCAGCCCAGCACTGTGCCCATGCTGCAATGCTAACTGCTCTATTTTGCACTGCTGGAGTGTGGCCAAAATCACAGCCCTCAAATGCAATGAGTGCACAGAAAGTTGTAGTGACAACTGCACATTGCAGTGGGGGGCTACATTCTTTGTCCAAAATCTCCTTGCAAGGGCTGCAAAATGCTGAGAAGAGGAACCTATGTTCAGTTTGTGGTCATTCTGTTGGAAAGAGATGCAGAGATCAGTATGATCAGTAAGTGTTTGATTTATTGAGCTTAGTTGTTTCTTTATATCCCCCATTCGGTTACATCACTGTGTGCCCACGAGAGTGACTACAGTGTATTATTGGCTAAAGGTAGCTGTCCATAAAGCTACTACTAACATATTATTGGCTAAACTACTGCGCATGCTAAGAAACCAAGTTATACTAAAGTTAGCTATGTTGACAGCTCATTTCCATTGTTTTCCTTTCAGCTGGTACTGGTTCCCACTGAACTAGCTGCTGGGTTCCTCTCAGCTGGCCTATGTTTATGTTTCGGCTCTCTGCTTCAAGGTCTTGTTAGTTGTTCAGTATCAAGCAGTCTCACGGTCTCCAGGCCTTCTTCTCTGTAAAATCTTCCCACATCATTCCACTAATTGCTCTCTATTTACTGTTGCCATCCTTTCTTTCCACACTTCTACATTCCCTCTGTCCCATTTCATGGTGAGGTCACACAGCAGACAACAAATAGTTTTGAATTATGCCTGTCATCTAAGGCTAACTACAGGATGTGCTCTCATAACAATGACTGTAATTCACAGCTAATGCAAAGTAAGTGCTTTAAAGTGTTTCATGTGTTAATTATGGTCATCTTAAGTGGAAAAAACCCCCAGCTACTAGATGTTCAGCAGTGTGCTTTGTACTGATAGAAAGGCAGAAGTAGGATCCTTGCTTTCGCACTGAGTAGCTATGGGGCTTGTCTTGTGAGGTCTCCTTCACCTCAGAAGGCAAGGTCTGGGCTCCTCACCACAAGAAGGATGTTGAGGCTCTGGAGCAAGTCCACAGAAGAGCAACAAAGGTGATGAAGAGGCTGGACAACAAGTCTTATGAGGAGCAGCTGAGGGATCTGGGGTTGTTTAGCCTGGAGGAGGCTGAGGGAAGACCTCATTGCTCTCTACAACTACCTGAAAGGAGGTTGTGGAGAGCAGGGTGCTGGCCTCTTCTCCCAAATGACACGGGGCAGGACAAAAGGGAATGGCCTCAAGCTCTGCCAGGGGAGGTTCAGGCTGGACATCAGAAAAAAATTTTTACGGAAAGTGTCATTGGGCACTGGCAGAGGTTGCCCAGGGAGGTGG
>WAAB01004186.1:0-33176 GCA_013389865.1 Piaya cayana | reverse complement strand
AGAGATTTTGTCTCCTTGTTGAGCACCAGTAGTACTAGACTTGCAATACATCCCTAGGTATATATATTCCTATTTCCCTCATCTATACCCTTAGACCAAAGTTTGTTCGTGTCTCGCATTTTGCAACCCACCATATTCTTACTGTGGAGCTGAGCCGGGACACCAGAGAGGCTGCTGGATGCTCAGGGTGCTGCTTGGTGCCATGCAGATGCAGGGGGGCTGTCCTACATGCAGGGACAGCAGTGCCCAGACGTTTCCACTGCCAACCCCTTTCCCCCTGTTTGTGCTCCAGGCCCATGGGAACCCTGGCTGGTGTTTGCAGGAGCGCCCTACCCCTGCTGGGGCTCAGGGGCCCTTAGCTGGGAATCACAGAGGAAAGAGATTGTGTGAACAACCTGGGCAGGAATGGGAAGAACCAACACATTTTTTTACTGGCCTTGCTCACATGGACCATCCCATCAGCACACCTGCCTCAGAGCTCAGGGCATACTGTTTGCTCTGTCAGGCTCAGGACTCTCCCATCAGGCCCAAGGAACAGCTGCCTTCTGCTTGGAGCTTTTTCTAGCCCTGCACTTCCCAAACACATTGAGGAAGCAGATGGAAGGTTTGGAGGCAGACTTCTACTGCCATGTAGTGGCTATCCCCTGGTCTCCCTTGTCTTCAGCTGCAGCACCCTTTGTGGCACTGGGTAATGCCTCAGCTGCTCTTTTTTTCCCCACACACCTTGGAACCTCCTGAAAAAACATTTCCAGTGATCCTTCACATGGTATTGCAAACTTGCAGGTGACTAATCTGAATTTTACACTTGGGGAAGCAGGTTGGACTTGGCGATCTCTGGAGGCTTAAGCTATGTGATGCATGAAATAATGATTACAGCTACTGTAGCATACATTACAAGAAAATCCATGAGCAAACCAGTCACCTCAACCTATCCTAGTTTAAAACCAAAATCCTTGTCTATCTAGGTAAGTTTTTTAGAAAAAAAAAAGAACAACTTCAAACTTATGACAGCAGCATCAGTACCACACCTCATTTGGGCAGTCAGCTAAGGTAACAGTGGCTTTTTTGAGATAAACTTAGAGGCAGGTCTGTTCCCTTCACCCCAACACTCCTGTTTTGCCACAGTGAGCTGATCAGACTAAAGAAAGGCTGAGAGGCATGGACTGGATGCTGTGACGTCTCAGCTGCTGTAAGAAGTGAAGTCCCACCATCCTGTGGGCTGAGGGGGACCACTGAGTCACTACTCTACTGCTAGGCACTATCAAGAGACACAGGCAGCACAGCAGGCTGTTGAAATAGTGAATCCCATCCCTCGCAAAATGTGACAGGAGGATGTATCTGGAGAGATGCACCAACCTGCTGCACAGCCCGAGCACTCCAACAGCTCGTGCCCCAGCGGAGGTCACAGCTAGTGGCAGCTGGAGGCTGGCATTGCCCATCTGCCCACCCACTCTTTGCAGGGATAGCCAGGCCATGCAGTCCCTTGTGGCTCTCCTCGTGGTGATGAGGGAGCTGCTTCACTCTGGACCACACTGGAAGGTGAGAAGCAGCTGAATGCAGAGGTGCCAGTGACGCAGGAACTTCTCAGCTGGGAAAGCATCTCCCAGGGCACTGGAGGGTTGTGAAAGGGAGGCTGAAACAGGTTGTATGACTGCAGGCTGATACAGAAAATTAAATGTGACACAACACAGTAGACAGCTTTATGTGTTCTACTGACTTCATATTGGAATAATTTATTGCTGGATTCTACACCGCACAGTTGAAGCGCCAAATCTCCTCCAGTTCAGCTACTTTCCAGAGGCATTGGCATAGAAGATATATCCAGTAGGAGTTAACAGGAGCTGGAAATTTATTTTGGAGACTGTTCCAGCTATGTTAGAGAAGCAGATGGAGCTCTTACTCCTAGTTGTCTTTTGTCATGTTGGCACTGCTGGAGCACTTGGGAGGAAATACCAATCCAAAAAAGCATTGAGGTTTCATGGAGACTGTTCAGCAAGTCTTCTTTTCAATGACCATGTGAGAGGTACTCCATGTTCCTAATTGGTTTGATTTGCTGGACCCGTGCTGACTGTGGAGAAGGTGACTTTCCACATAATCACACTGGTGGAGTCATTGCCTGCTACATCTACTGCTGAACAGTGGCCAAAGCTCGTCTGGGCTGAGCACCTGCAGGAAGAAAATGAGGCAATTCAGAGATTATTCATAGGTGTCTAACTACAGTGGCTGAAAGCAGGAATGCTCATGCTGCTCCTCATGTTCCTCTGCTTGGAGGATGTGCAGGCACTCACGTTTGATGGATGATTACTCTCGGATGAGCTTGCTAATGGCTCCAGTTATGTCACTCCTGAAGCTGATCTTCAAGATTCCTGAAAGACCCCATTAACACTGCATTAGAATCTCGATGGCTTTCATTCACTGAATTATTTAATTACTTAAATTTTTAAACATATCAGAATACCTTTTAAGTCAAACGTGACCTCTGGTCTTCTGTGAGATGGGCTGACCTTGAGCGCGATTCAGCGCGCAGTTGCAGCCTTGGTTTTCTCTTCACACACAGTCTCCCTACAGCACTCAGCCTTGTACCTTCAGAAAAAGGTGTTACTGAGGAAAGCAGCATGTTAAGTGGTTTTCTTTTCTTTTGATTTATCCAAGTGCCTGCTTGCTCCCGCATGCTGTGAGTGGATAATAGCAGTTCTCAATCAAAGTTAAGATTACTAATGCTCTTGTCTGTGAAAAATTTAGTGTAGAAAAAAATAAGGAGAGGTTAATTATGGTACTGTATAACTAATCTTACTACGGCTTATCATATCTTCATCCCTGCACTCCTGTGCAGCATTATAATACTGACTGGTTATTCCATTCTGTATCTCTGCTGAAACAGATGTAAGACAACTGTATCTGATACTCTGCTAAGATGGTGAAACTAGTGCAAAAAAAGAAGCTATGCAAATAATAACAGGAAAACAATGTTTTCTCAGACACTACATATATCATGCAGTGACACTGACAATTCAACACTATGCTGACAGTGATGAGTAGAGAGTACTACTCTGTCCTCCTCTTGAATACAGGTTTATAACAGCAAATTTTGCCTCTGTATTTCCTCAGAGCTGGAAGTTGTTGGAATTATTTTGTACAGGATGTTGGAGGAGTCCAAAAAACAATTGAGTAACAACAACAGCTACTCTTGCTTCAATTTATTGACACTTCAGTGTCTGCCTGCAGTTCCAACATATGTAGACAATATCCAATAATACTCTTCTTCTAATTGTGTTGACCCCAGGGTCTTCTGTGACTCAAAGCTATGACTACTTTTTAGTTTTAGCCTGCTGCAATTTTTTGTCATCCTAAAAGGGCAGAGAGTTGTTTCCTTTCCCAGACTTCAACTGAACACATTTAATTTATGGGAACACGAGAACTAGAAAATGAGACAGCATTAGAGTTTCATATATTCACGTACAAGGTCATTTTTAGTTGAGATAGATGAATTTGATGGATTACACTGGGTCAAATTATATGCCTCAAATTATATGTATCAAATTATACCATGTAGTGATAGAATGGTTTGGCCAAGTCACTGTAGGCTCCTTATCTGAAAAGATCTTCTATCGGGCATCTGAAACCACTCTTGGGTACTTAATCAAAACCAGCCTAGTTTGCAGGTCTCATCAGCACACATGGGTCACTGCCTAAATTACTCCATCTGTACGGTGAGAGTAACTCCAGTGATTGCTTGTTAGGTAGTCTTGGATCAAGTCACCCTTTATGATCTCTGACACACTGGAGCCTTCAGCAGATGGATGAAGTTATCCTTTGGGTGCCTCAGGCCCAGTTAGAGCCCCATTGAAAATAGCTAGTTCCTTGTGGGGCTTTAGAGAAAGATTTGCAAATTGCAAAATCTACTCTTAAGATCTACTTCTGTCCAAAGATGATCCTCCCCTGTACTCTCCATGTCTTCAGTGTACCTTCATGATCCCTTCCTGGTGCTACATGGAAGCTTTGTTGTCACACTGGTTCCAGTTCACAGACATGCAGACATGTTCTGTTGATATCACTTCATACATGAAGGCCTAATACAAACCTCTTGGAAGCTAGTGGAAAGATTACAATTTTTTCCACAGATTTCACTCCCAAAGTCTTAAATCCTCCAACCCCAATTTTCCCAAGAATCCTTGTTTGTTAGAGTCTTGCTGCAATATCAGTCCAAATTCAGAAAGTCTAAGCACAAGCCTAATGTGAAATATGTCAATACTTTCAAAGGCAGTTGCTATTTGTTTCCTTACTGAAAATGAAGACCTGTATTTAGTTCCTGGTGAATCACCCTCAATATCTGCCAGCACAGGGCCAGCACGGGTGCAGGCTCGGAGGCCAAGATGTGAACCAAGTGAGGTGCTGCCCTAGCACATAGAAGCCATGGCTTTTTTCCAGAAACCTTGCAGTTCTGGGTGTGTTTGCCCCAGGAGACAAAAAGGGAGCTAAGTTGATGCATGTGATCAGGCTCCTCTACGACACTCCTTGCCTTAATTGTATTTGCACAGGAACAAAAATGAGCAGAAAGAAAACTCTGCTGTTATCAGCACAGTTTGACATTCCCAGTGCATTAGCGCATGAAATAATCTGGTGACAGAGGAAATAAGACATGAATTACGCTTAACATTTTTTTACAACAAATGGTAAGATGCCTCCTTCTCAAAGGTGACCTTAATTGTTAACAATTTGCAAAAGCAACCTGTCAATGAAAATGAGGTTTACAACACAGTTAATACAAATGCTTCAAATAATCAACCTGAGGTATTCAGCACAACTGGCTTCAAAAACGCCTCTTCATTTTCAGCTAGGGCACTACGACAACTGGGCTGGCTGTGTACTACAGCAGCTGGTAGCAAGTATCTCTGCAGGAGCCCTCTGCTTTTGCAGAGGGAGTATTGCTTTCCTGCTCAACCCACCAGTTTTTGCGAGTCCTTCAAAAATGCCCAACTTCATAACCCTTCTGGAGGCCCTCCAGGCTACAACTGGATGTCGCCCAGCTGAGGCAGTCATGCCTTCACTATGTTTTGTCTCTGTGGCCCAACTATGATTTAATTTTACCCCACCAGTTCCTGAGGTACCGCTTGAGTATGGTGGTCTGTGAGGAAGCTACCACAACCAGGTGTGCTGGCAGTAGCGCACAACTGCCCCGCTGCGTTCTGGATTAGGACTTCAGCATCTTGATGGGATTTTAAACAGCTTTTACTGCCAACCACATGTTATACCCACCAAAGCCAGTGATTTATTTAATACACAACAGCTTTATTCAGAGATGTTTAGCCACAGAGTGTCCCAGTCTGGAGGCACGGGAAAGGAGGTCACTTACAATATATTTAATTTTATTTTCCGGTTATTTTCAGCAAAACTGTATTCAAAGTAACTTGGAGCTGTGCATAAAGGCTGATTATCAAACCCATCTAGGGGATTTAGTCAAACAGCTGTGCATCTAAATCTCCTTAACCATGTTTCAAAAGTCTTAAACACATAATGTTAAATTAGAGATGGGATTTTTGGATTATAGATGGTGAAACGGAAGAGACAGTACCAGGGTTAGGAACTAAGCAAAGGTGTGACAATGCACTCAGACATGTGATGTGAATTTTGGGGTTGTCCCATGCAAGGACAGGAGGGGGACTCGATTATCCTTGTTGGTCCCTTCCAACTTAGGACATTGTATGATTCTGCATAGGGGAACTGGCTGTGAGGTTGTACTATGAACAGTGGCACGGAGGATGGATCTCCTTGGCCTGAGAAAACCAAACAACATAGACTACACCAGGCTTTATTAAGATCCCTGAGAAGCGTGCACTAGAAGAGCAGCAGTGCTCTTCAAAATATAGCACATTTTGCACCTGAGGATCTTGGAGTTTGACAACTTTACACCTTTGGAAATAGTTGTGGATGGCACGCTCTGCTCAGAAGAATTGTTGTGACCTGCAGAAGCAGGAGGTGAGACCCAGAACTGACATAGTTTCTTGATTAAGCTGAAACCAACACAGTGGAGATACCCTTTCTCCCAGAGACTCAGTCTCACACCTTTACTAGATTATTTTGATGTGTTTTCTCCACCCTGACCATTTTAATTTCACTTGTAACAATCCCATTTAGCTTGTAAACACAGTTGATTTTTTCTGCAGACTCTTGCAAAAGAAAAAAGGGGAGGAGAAAGATTTCCAGACACTTGAGTGTACTGGAATCATTCAGGTGCTGAAGTCAATACAAGGTATCAGCTGATAAGTGGGAGGCTTAAATGTTAAAAATCTCAAGGTAGCAAGACAATGATTTGAAGAGGCCTTCCTTCTTCCGATTACTACTGAGAACGGATGATATTACAGTGAACCTTGTTAAGATGTAATATTCCCAACAGAGAATAATTGATGCTAACACTAGTGTCAAACTGAAGATCTGAAAGGGACTAATTGCTTTTGCTGCTAGGAAGAACTTTCCATTTTGTCACTGCTTCAATACCTGAGCAATCCCATTAATCTCATATGTCTGAATCCCAGCTCCTCTGCTTAATTTCTGCTGGGAATTGAGGGAAATAGCAAAACCAGCCATGCCAGCACTTACAGTAACTGAATTTCATGTCCTTATATCAGAAGAGCATGTCATATCATTCTGGGCATTCTTTTATAGTTAAGTTTTAACTAACCATGCAGTTAGAAGAAAGTAAGGGTGAAGGGAGCCTCATGGTGGGTGCTGAGGTGGGTGTGAGGGATCCTAACCCCATGCAGCTGAATGAGGCAGCAGAGACATGCATAGAGCTAAATAGGGGAGCTCAGAGGGAGGGTGGCTCTGCTTGCTAGTGGGGAATTTCTCTCCTCTTCTGTATCACAGTTATTTGCTCAAGATAGAGGGGATGTGATCTCCCTTATGCTTCCATACTGCTTGTCTAGAGGTTTCTGTTTGGTCCTGGCTCTCAGGCTGGAGGAAAGCAGTTAACCACCTCCCTTGAGCATCTTATTCCCTTAGGTGTGAAGCTCCAAGAATCATAGACTCATAGAACAACCAGGTTGTAAGAGACTCACCGGATCATCGAGTCCAACTGTTCCTATCAAACACTAAACCATGTCCCTCAAACACCTCCAGGGAAGGTGAATCAAACACCTCCAGGGAAGGTGAATCAACCACCTCCCTGGGCAGCCTGTTCCAATGCCCAATCACCCTTTCTGTGAAAATTTTTTTCCTAATGTCTAGCCTAAATCTCCCCTGGCGGAGCTTGAGGCCATTCCCTTTGTCCTGTCCCCTGTCACTTGGGAGAAGAGGCCAGCTCCCTCCTCTCTACCACCTCCTTTCTAGTAGTTATAGAGAGCAATGAGGTCTCCTCTCAGCCTCCTCTTCTCCAGGCTAAACAACCCCAGCTCTCTCAGCCGTTCCTCATAAGGCCTGTTCTCCAGCCCCTTTACCAGCCTTGTTGCTCTTCTCTGGACTTGCTCCAGAGCCTCAACATCCTTCTTGTGGTGAGGGGCCCAGAACTGAACACAGGGTTCAAGGAGCAGTCTCACCAGTGCTGAGTACAAAGGGAGAATAACCTCCCAGGACCTGCTGGTCACATCATTTCTGATACAAGCCAGGATGCCATTGGCCTTCTTGGCCACCTGGGACTAAGTGCTCAGGATTTTTGAGAGACAGCATCAAAAGAAAGCATCACCTTATGCTTGAGAAAGAGTATCAGCTGGAAATGAGGGGGATTAACACTATGTCGATGCAACTACAACAGCTCTGCAGTGTTGAAGTGATCTTCCCTTACTCGATGTTTACTTTGCTCTTGCATGCTTCTTTACAGAGGTGTCCCCCAACTATGTTGCAAAGAATTAGAGAGAAGCTGGAGCGCTCAAAATCAGCATTTTGGGGTGTAATTTTGTAGCACATCTGACAGGCATGTAATATAAATCGGATATAGATTTTGAAAGATCAAAGAATTAGGTAAGGAAATCAAATTGAGTCTTGGAGACCTACTAGTAGTCAGTTGTTGAGGAATGTTTCTGAAGACAGTGTTGGTTCCACATGAACAAATTACTAGTCAGATCTCTACAACGACTATCTACACCTCTGTGTGTCGATGCAGAAATGCAAGGAACCATAAAGGTATTTTCAACAATTTAACTCAATTTTTCGCATGAGTAGATGGCAAGGATGTGGCCCTTTTCAGCGAGCATAGCTTACTGACAATTTTCTCACTGTCCTCTGGCTTCACTGTCCAAGGTCTACTTTTACTTGCATTGTACATTTCAAGCTCCTTTTGACCCCATAACATCCAATGTAGGGGTTTTTTTCCCATCTATCTGCCAAAAAACATTCAAGCATAAGTGAAAATTCAAACTGACCTGTTTCCAGAATAATTTTCAAGATCACCCAGTATTACTCAGCCTTGTACTGCACACAGCTTGAACCACATATGCAGGATTTCTTGCCTCGTGGAACAGCATAAAGCATTCTATGTAATATCTAGTATGGCCCAAAATTGCATCAATGTTGGTATTGCTGTACTAGATAGTGAAATTATTTAAAGGCTGTTATGCTAAAAGTTCCATTAAGATATTTGTTGTTGAATCAATGATGTAAGCACTATGCTTAAAATAGTAAAACCAAAATTACTTCCATGCTTTGCCTGCTGAAGATAACATTTAAATACCATAATTGTACAAAACAGTTCCAGAGAAACATTTTTTTTGAAAATGGACTATAATATCAACAGTTTAATAAATTAAATACACAGGGGAGGAACATATTACATGCACTCAAAACATAATATTTTAAATAACTGTATCTTTTTTTCTCCCCTCTTGAATACTGCCCATTGTGTGCCTGGTTAGAAATCAATTGGCTATGAAATAATGGAAATTTTATCCATGAAATTGCCACCCTCCCATTAAAATCATCATTCAGCTCACAGCATGCCGCCTGCAAGCTTCTCAGGTGTAAACCTATCAGTAAATAAGGACTATTTTACTGTGGCTCTTAACCTTAGGAGAATGTCTTCTTAAATAGTTGATTAGAATGTGCTGCAGACTATCAAACAAAAAAGAGAAGATCAAACTAAGCTACGCCATAAAAATTAAACCAAGAGATAAGATAAAAGCTAGCCTCTGCATTTTTAATCTGCTTTTACACTTTACATTTGAAGCTCAAGCTCCAAAGACTTGTCCAGTAACAGCTCTGCTTCTTGCTCCTTGCTGTTGTACTACTCTCTCCCTTGCATCTGGAGGTCCCAGAGGTCCCAGGCGACAAGTGCACAGCACATGAGCTCCCTGTGACCCTACCAGGCTGCTTGGTGGCATAGGAACTGGTCATGCCAAGGGGCACTGAAAGAATGAGAGGAGGAGGACAACTCAATGTTATTCACTTTTGGGAATATGCTTTAGTCAAGGATCCAAACTTGCATTTTTCTACTCATCACCTGACTCTGGCTGCTCAGGAGCCACACTTTCACTCCTGGGTTTTTACAGTCCTCCTGACGCCCAGGCAGAAGCATTGGCAAAGGACAGCAAGGGTGGATATGGCCATGGAGAGCAGTGAGATACTTAGCTCTTGGCCATAAGTCTCACAGAGTGGTGGCGTAGGCAGAAGATGGCAATGAATGCCAGTGCACCCTGACCACGAGAGAAAGCTACAGGATAATTTTCAGTGAGATAGACTTGATCTCATATACACAGTACTCAAAAACTCCTTGGCATCTGAATAGGTTGGGAATGAGCCTGCACTTGGCTCTCTTCATATTTGCTGAATTCCTCAGACTGTAAAGGAACCAGAATAATAGCATTTTCCCTTAGAAAACAGCCTCAGCAACCAGAAAACAAAGAAACTTGACTAACAAAAGCTAAACTTTGTAATAAGGTGTGGAAAACATTTAAGTAATATTTTTTCCACTATCTGATTATATATTAATAATTTGCTTATGTTCTCAACAGTTCCCAGATATTTATTGTCTCCAGTGGGCATCTACAGTGCCTAAGGGGTTGTGAACAAACGCAGTTAATTTGCATAGACAGCAGGAACTCAGGAAAATTGGCATAATTTTTTTCTTCCAGTATACTGCTGTGATTGGGCCAAGTCTTTACCTCTCCCCTGGACCTGGTATCTGGACTTTGCCCTTACTCTAGTGTTAAGCTTTCTTGGAAACGCAAAGCCGTACCATAACGTGAGCCTTAAGCTCAGCTCCCTACCTGAGCTTGGCTGTCCCTAGGGCTTTGGCCAGGAGTTTCTCACCTCATTTCTGCACTTGTTCTTGTGGCTGCTCTTCAGCAACATTGGGCAGGTTTCTCTGCCAGCACTTATTAACAGGAACACTTAACAGAAACGGCACGGTTATAAGTTTCCAAACACCCATGAGGTGCTTTTTGACAACTAGCTAAAAAAGTTGCAAATACTTCCATCAGTAAATCCCAGTACACCTCTCTATTGCTCACCCACATATCCAACTTGCCTCAAAGCAAGCAGCGTCTAAATCCCTCGTGTGTCACTGATCTGGTTTTCTTTCCAATATGGTTTTTCCTCCTGTATGAGATACTCTTAAGCATCTTTCTCTTCTGTTTTTTCTTGTTCAGCAGAGTGTTTGAAAACAGTTCTTCCACTATCAAACACTCAGGAAAACAAGCAAGCTCTACTTTTCTAGCATGCATTTCCTTTTAGTAACTTAATACACATATTAAATCATGACTAGAGCCTATAAACAACAATATGGAGAATTGATATTTTGACACCAAATGCTGTATCTTTTTCAAAGAGACAATTGGACAACCGTTAAAAAGTGTTAATTGCCACTTACTGTGACAAGATTTCAGAGCAAAGTTGGCACCCTTGCTGTTGATAGACGATTTACTCCTCTTTTGCAGGCACTTCTGTGCCTACTAGGGAGAAGAGAAAGTCTGCATTTGCCTTGAACTTTTCAGGATAGACACAGCCACAACCAACAGGTTAAAGGCAGGGCTTGAGTCACTTTAATAGTGGTAAAAAAACTGCGTGTAGAAATTTCCCTAATTTCTGGTGCCAAACTTCTCTACAAGTGGGAGCAATTAGGTCTGTAGTTCCTGACCCCAAACCAAAGACACAGCATTTTGGACCCCCAAGACCGTTTGGAGGGTCAGCCAGGCACTGCAACCCAACCATGGGAGATCTTCTGTCACTGGTACACAAGCACAAATACTAAAGACATTGGATAACTGCTAAAATAAGAGTTTCCTACCACTTCCATTTTGGGGGTTTATTTTGTTCTCCTCTGTAAAAAGTGGGCTTTTTCCTTTGTGTCCACACATTATCTGACACAAGTGGAAAACATCCACAAAAGCAGATCATGGACTTCCTGATAGGAAAAGGCTCCAAGAGCTAACAAGACTTACCCCTCTTCTCCCTGTGTCTGATGGCTTAGCTTTTTCAAAGACCCGTGGGAGGAATTCAAGTATGGACAAGATGATCGCTGTTTTTCAGAAGAACACTGTGTGTGCTTTAATATCCCTGAAAGCCCTCCTAACACTCAGCAAGCAGATGCTATGTGAAATGCAGCCCAGAGAAAGGCTAATATACATACAGGAGGAAAGGGCAATTGTAACCCCTTAAGTGAGTACTCTACTCAAATCAGCCCATAATGCATAATTTGTCAAACTATTCAGGATTTTCAGATCTTTGTTTCAGTTCAGGCAACAAAACCAGTGATGATCTGGACTTTCAATTCAGGATAATATCCAGTATAATTTGATTTTTAGCTGCCTTTTACAGCGTGGAATTCACACTTGTACTGTGCAAAGCAGCTTTATCAAATATTTACAGTTCTGTGAGACAGCACGGCTACAAAATATCTACAAAGTCATTAGTCTTGGTGATGAGAGAAAGGCAGATACCTGACTTTCACAACTCAGGGAAACGTGAATTACATGGAAAACCATCCGAGCAGTTGTACAGCACAGCTCTCACAACTGGGTGCATGAAACAGAGCTGGGTGAATGGACATACCCAGCTGGACCACTGGCACATGCTGCTCTGACCCTCAGAAGTTTGGAGGGATCAGCTGGAAAATACTTAGGAAAGAAAAAGTATGCACGCTTGTTCGTTTGACCCATTTCAGACCTCACTCAGTTTCCAAATTGGGTGCTAATTACTGAACCTAACCTGTTCAGCACTTTGAGAAATGCTTTGTTTTGTTATTTCAGTGCTATGAATAAATTTATTGGTAAATAAGTCAAAATTAAGTTATTGGCTGCATGAATGAGTGAATCATGCCTATGCATTACCACTACCTGCTCCTGTGACTGGGTCTCACTGAGCAGCCACCTTTGGTTTTGCACCTTTGGATTTTCTGGGATGTGAAGTTAAGACACGGCACAGATAAAATTTTGCTAAGCTCCAAGTATTTCCCCTCATGTGAAACTTCACATATATGAGAAATGCTGCCACTCAAAAGCATTAGTGCAAGAACACAGCAATGTCAATTGGAAGGAGTCTGTTTCAAAATTAAGATATCACCTATTTGACTGGCAGTCATTGAGTGCTTGCAAGTCAGAAATACATAGTTACAGCTCAGCTGCCTATGAAACTCTCTAGGAGAAAAAGGAAAGATTTTCATGAATGAAATGCTCAAGCAAGGCACAAAACATTCAGTTCAGTGAAACACAGTGTAGTGGACTTGTCCCGGCAATTTACATGTAAGCTCTGAGACAGTGCTTTCAGGCAGGCAATAATTCCACATAAGCATCCCTGATAAAACAGGATCACAAATCTCTTTCTGAATGGTATTTTTTGATTTGTGTGCTTGGCTTCAAATTCCCCTCCTACAGAAAAGACACTTGCAGACAGCAGCAGCACAGGACGCAACCCATGCAACACAGTTCAAGACAGTATTTCACCATGTAGGCTCTCATTTGCATGCCCCTTTACTAGATTGCAATTGTTTTTCAAATGAGTATTTTAAATGAGTGTTTCAAAATCCCCTCTCCCTCCCAAAAAAGGGAAAGAGCAGGGCAAGGAGCAATCACTCTCTGGCACAGCAAATAGCCTGGACTGCTTGATTAAAAAAAAAAAAAAGTAAATCAGAACAAATAATACATTAATAGGAAAATATAACTAATTTAGCTTGTGGGGAGAAATAAATAAATCTGAAAGTAAACAAATGTGTATGTTGTTTGCTCTATAAATATCGCTTTTTCTTTTGCTGCTTGTGCTATAAATATAACCCAAAATCTCCTTTCCAAACAGATTAAAAAGGATGGGTCTGAAGCTGATCAGTGTATTTGGGCCCTGGACAGAAAGTGAAAAATGCAAAACCACCCAGAGGCGCCAAGAGGGTGTCGGGAGGTACAGGAAGGAGCCAAGGGCTCAGGTGGCCCATGCTGGGGCTCCCTGACCTGGGGAACTGGCTAATGCTGCTCTTCTCCTCTGAAAGGCTCCACCAAAGAGGTGCAACTTCACCTGAGATGCAGGTTTGGAAGGGTGGACCTTTCTTGCCGTTCCATGACTTCTGGCTCTTAAATTACCATGAATTAGCAAATCAACTAGCAGCGTAATTAGAAGCTGTCAACACAATATGTGTCCAGGACATCTAAACCTGGGAAGTCTTGCAAAGCAAGGGTGATGCTGGAGGTCTCGATGCAGGCTGAAGCCATGATTTGTGGCCAGAAGCGTGAAGGAGGAGAGTTCCCAACGGCAGCAATGGAGGGCAATGCCATGGACTAGCAATACGCTTCCATTTCTCGCTGTTCAATCATATTCAGTGACACACTGATGACCTCATGTCTTTGAGAGTAGTGCAGAGACTGAATGATGGTTTGGGTGTAATAAAACAAAGAAACAAACCAACCCCTTAGTTTAGGGTCCCAGACAGATCCCTGGTAGGACACGGGTGATGCTATCAGTTTCTGCAACAAACAAATATTTGATTTGCCTACTCTTGGCAAAGATATCCCTTATTCTTCCCACAAGGGTGGGGCTGGACAGGGAAATGCTGTAACCGATGTCCCATGGGCCCTTTGAGGGAAGCAGGGAGCAGACACGTGCCCCAGGCCCAGCGGTGGGATGAGGAGGAGCTTTCCTGTGGATCTGGGGTGAGTGGGCAGACTCTGCACAACCCAAAAAGCTGCTAGCTCAGGAAAAGGATCCAACCAGCAAAAGAAACAGAGGAGGGACCATCCCCTGCAGGGTATTTCTTGGTAGTCCAGTCCCAGGGTTATACCAGCACTTGAGCCCATTCTGGCTGCATGGGCAGCAGAAAACTCCCTCTTGGAGCAGTCCTGTATAGATATGAAGACTATTAGTTCTGCTACTGTTCACACTTCAAGTTAAAGAACCTGATTAATTTCTCTTGGACCATGTTTTTAAGCCCTTCTCTGTGTCCTTACTAAGTAGTCAACTCACTGAAAAACCTTGTCCCAAGTGGCACAGCACTCCAGCTGAGACATCACTGGTGCTAAGCAGCAGGACAAAATCCTTCTGTGCGTGTTGTAGGGTACAATCTTTCTTGTGCAGCCCTGTGAGATATCTTTCAGCACTGCTTATTAGGGCTTTATTAGGGCCTTAAACTAGATGTGAGGGGGGAGGGGGATAGCATCAGCCTAGCCTGTAACAAGCAGTGGGAGGACAGGGGTCAGGGGTCAGGGAGGATACTTCTCTAAAACACCTTATAGGTAACAAAGGGTCCACTGGAAGGTGAAGCAACCATCAGCCCAGCTGAAGTGCCTTTACATAACACACGAAGCTTGGGTAACAAGCAGGAGGAGCTGGAAGCTTCTGTGCTACTAGAAAGCTATGATATAGTTGCCATCACAGAAACATGGTGGGACAAATCCCACGATTGGAGTGTTCCTATCAATGGCTACAGGCTGTTTGGAAGGGACAGACCAGGTAGGAGGGTTGGAGGCATTGCCCTCTATCTCAGGAAAGGGATAGAATGTGAAGAGCTGTCCTTGAAGAGTAGCCACAAACAGGTTGAGAGCTTGTGGTTGGCCACCCAATCAAGGAAAGTCAACTGACAAAATCTTCCTCCAGCTACAGGAGACTCCTGGAGTGCAGTGAAGATAGTTTCTTAGTCCAGCTGATAGAGACCCCTACCCGAGGAGATGCAATACTGGACCTCATGGTCACCAATACAAACAAACTCATCAGTGATGTTAGGACTGGAGTCAGCCTGGGCTGCAGTCACCATGCACTGGTGGAGTTCAAGGTCCAGAAGTATATGGGACAGGTGAGGACTATAGTCAGGACCCTAAATTTCATGAAAGCAGACTTCCAGCTTTTCAAGGAATTACTCAGTAGGACGCCCTGGGACATGCTCCTTGGGAACAAGGGAGTGGAACAGGGCTGGAAAATATTTAAGGATGCTTTTTATAAAGTGTAAGAGCGCTCAGTCCCCGTATGTAGAAAATGAGGCAGGGAAGGGAAGAGATCAGCGTGGCTGACTCAAGACCTGCTGGTTAAACTGAAGGTGTTCAAGGCCAGGTTGGATGGGGCCTTGGGCAACCTGATCTAGTGGGAGGTGTCCCTGCCCATGGCAGGAGGGGTGGAACTAGATGACCTTTAAGGTCCATTCCAACCCAAACTATTCTATGATTCTATGATTTCTGCAGAAGTGCAGCCAGGTAAGCCGCTTTCTATCCTACATTTGTGCATAGGATTATCTCCAGCTCAGAGAGATACTTCCTACCTGACCTTCCTGAACGCACTTTTGCAGATCACATCTCCATTCACCTCAGCTACATTCAAATTCTGATCTCATCTGTACCTGCTGAACTTCCTACCACAATGTCCTCCACAGACCCCATATTTGTTCCTGTGAAGTGTGTAAAAATGTACAAAAGGGCTAAGCCACCAGCAGTTTGCAGAAATAAAACCTTGGGCAGGTAGTTAAAGTTACACAGGTCAAACCTGTTGAATCTATGAGGGCTGCTCATAAGCAGCCTTATTTACATACTTGAGTGTGTGGAGGATAGTGCTGGCTGGTTTAATACACCAGTCACTATATTAAGGAGAACCAGAATGTTATTTTCAGTTAAGTTATGCCAGGACTTAGTTTGAAAGACTTAATGTAATTAAATGGAGATGAGTTTGGCCTGGAGACCTTTTTCTTTATCATTGTGTCTTCCTAGAGTTTGATCAATGGCTCTTCAAATAGCTTTGAGGCTTTTCTCGCTGTTTGCTTTGAGATATTTTTCCCCTTTTTAATATAAAAGACTACTCCCTTTGTGTTCCAGAAGAGATCCTCCTGTCTTAAACACATCATTCTTATAGGGAGGTCTTGCCAAATCCAAACTCCTCAGTCAGAAGAGGTACAGCTACTGGTTTCTACGCCTACTTACTCATGTGATTCCCAGCAAAGGGGCACCTAGATTCCAGCAGAAATACATGAGATTTAAAGTGAACATCCACTCTCTTTAGGTGGCCACTTGGTGAAGCTGGTGGGTTTTACAGGTGAAGAAAAACAACAAACAAAGCCTCAAGGCACATCAGCAACGGGTTAAAGCTCAGAGCTGCTAAACCGACATTGCCTCTTCCTGAATCCTTCTGAAGCTGTCAAAGAACAATACAAGCAAAAGTGCATCTTAACTTTCTCAGGGCTCTTAAAGCAGATGTGCTTATCTGCTCTCCTGAAAAGAAAGGGAAGATAAGGACAGAGATGATTTCACCGTGCACAGGACTTTGTCAGCAGGAGAAAAACAAGGAACAGTTAACTATAATTGTCTCTGATTTTCAACAGAATCAAAGAATACCTTGCAGAAGAATCGAGCTATTTAGGAAGAAATTATACTCTTTGGACTTCTTAATTATATAATGTTCTCTCTTTTTTTTTTTTATGCTGGGAAGTGCTCTGGTTCCTGACAATCTTTTATGTATTTGATGCTTGCAACTGAATTGCAGATCATAGTTTTACTAAACAAATGAACACAGCTGCCCTTGTGGGTCCCAAAGTTTGGGAGATGACTGAAATGCAAAGGTAGGCTGAAACCAGCCCATGGTCATAGAGGGCTACTGGTTCTTATGAGGCTGTGATCTGCATTTCCAGACAGTCAAGAACAGCTCATTGAGTACTTGCACACCTCCTAAAAATCACACGAAAAATCCACAGCACTGCTGGTTTCCTAGTTCTTGAGCCGGGGAGCTGGCGATGCTGTTTAATCCATGATTTCCCTGAACAGTCTGCCTTTAACTTTTGAATGAGGATGATTCATGTGACTGAATGCTTCTAAGAGCAGTACTTAACCCTGGTTTTGGAAAGCACAGAAGCACATGTTTGCCTTCAGTTGATGAGTAATTCCACTGAAGCTCATGGCACCTAAGCCCTCACATGAATTAAACAAGCACTTGTCTGAGTGGAAGCCTTACTTATACCTTTCTCTGTGGGAAAGCAGAGAAGTTTTTGTATTATCAGAGTTGCAGGTTTAGTGGCACTTTTCAAGTCAGAGCCCCAGTTTTTTGAACGTACAACTCTATGTAAATTCCAGCCTTGTTCTTCTAAAACTGAAAATTTCAGTTTTTTCAATAAGATTCCCAACCATGGGAAAGCCATAAACACAAACTAAATTACCAACACTTTTAATAGTTTGTTATTTAGAGGGAATGTGGATGTAAGTCATGGATGCAAGTAAGGTTGGTTGTAAACAATAAACAAATCTTACGAGGAGCTGCTGAGAGAGCTGGAGTTGTTTAGCCTGCAGAAGAGGAGGCTGAGGGGAGACCTCATTGCTCTCTACAACTACCTGAAAGGAGGTTGTGGAGAGGAGGGAGGTGACATCTTCTCCCAAGTGACAGGGGACAGGATGAGAGGGAATGGCCTTGGAGGGTTCAGGCTGGACATTGGGAAAAAATATTTCATGGAAAGTGTGATTGGGCACTGGCAGAGGCTGCCCAGGGAGGTAGTTGAGTCTTAAACACCCTGGAGGTGTTTAAGGGATGGGTGGATGAGGGGCTGAGGTGCATGGGTTAGTGTTTGATAGGAATGGTTGGACTCAATGATCTGGTGGGTCTTTTCCAGCCTAATGACTCTATGATTCTATGAATAAAATGAACCAGCCCTGTTCTCTGCCCACCACCTCTCTCTCCATATATCGAAGGGTCCCCCACCTGTGCCCAAGGAGAGGTCTCTATTCCACCTGATGCACATTTTGACTCGCAGGGACTAAGGTGGATGGGCAGCCCAGCACCCGCATTTCATACCCCCGGGGGTCCAGCCCCGGAGCGAGGGGAGCAATCTGCCTCGTACAGCGCTGAGAACTCTTTCCGTGCCACGGAGCCACTCAGCCCCCATCCACGCCCGGGAAAACAGAGGGCAGAGACCTTTGTAGCCATCGAAAGAAAAGGGCGAAGCACTTGAGGGACGACCTCACGGCACCCCCAACAGCGAGCGGGGACGCCCCTCCATCCCTCCGCGTATCCCACCTGCATCCCACCCGCAGGGCCCCCGAGGAAAAACTCAGGAGCAGCTCTAACCCTCCCGCCCGCCCCTCCGGGAGCGCCTTTGCCCCCTCGCAGCCCATCGCTCCCCCCCTCCTCCCGCACCCCGGGCACTCACCGGGCTCCGCTGGCCGCGGCTCCAGGTACCCGCCGCCTCCGCTGCCGAATGCCCCGCTGCCCCCGGCGGGGGGATTTATGGGCGGCGGCGGAGGGCGAGGGCGGGGGACACGCCGCGCACAGGCGCTCCGGGGCCGGGGACAACCCGCTGCCGCCTCGCCCCGCCCGGCCCGGGGGAGGGAGCTCGGGCTGAGCGCCGCGAGGAGCGGAGGATGCTCGGGATGTGCTGCACCCCGCACCTGGTGGGACCGGGAGGAGGGGAGGATGATCGGGCTCCTCTCCACTCCTCTCCGCTCTTGGTGAGACCTGGGCGGAGGGGAGGATGCTCTGGCTCCGCACTGGTGGAACCGGGGGAGTGGAGGATGCTGCAGCTCCGCTCCTCTCCGCACCTGGTGGGACCAGGCGAAGGGAGGATGCTCAGGCTCCGCTCCTCTCCTTTCCGCACTTGTCGGGGCTGGGAGAAGGGGAGGATGCTCGGGCTCCGCTCTGCTCCGCACTGGTGGAACCAGGGGAGGGGAGGATGCTCGGGCTCCGCTCCTCTCCGCACTTGATGAGACTGAGCGGAGAGGAGGATGCTCTGGCTCCGCTCCTCTTCGCACTGGTGGAACCAGGGGAATGGAGGATGCTGTGTCTCCTCTCCTCTCCGCTTCTCCCCACACTTGGCAGGTCTGGGAGGAGGGGAGGATGCTCTGGCTCCTCTCCTCTCCTCTCCTCTCCTCTCCTCTCCTCTCCTCTCCTCTCCTCTCCTCTCCTCTCCTCTCCTCTCCTCTCCTCTCCTCTCTGCTCTGGGACCAGGGCGGGACGCGGTGTCTCCGCTGCGGCGTCTCCGCTCCCGGCAGGGGGCAGCTCCGGTCCCCCCGGGCTCGGGGATCGCCCTGTGGAGGAGCCGGTGCCGTGTCCCGGGGCTGGAGGCTGCACCCCCCGGGCACACCGGGGACCGCAGGCACAGCTCCTCCCGGGGGTGGGACCGCCGGGGTTCGGCTTGGGGGGCTCTCTGGAAACCAGGAGAGCCTGCTCGGGGCTTGACCTCTCCTCCCAGTCCGTCCCCAAGTGCCCTTGGCTGACCCGCTTTGGAGATGGGCTCCTGGGCCAGGCAGGGCTATAGCGGGAGAAGTGTGGATTTGCGAGCTTGTTTCGTGATTATAACGTTTCATCCACGCTGGCTGAAGGCACGGAAGGGAAAATCACTCTGTTCTGCATTGTACACCCTGCACAGGGTGATATATAACCTGTGGAAGCGTCACTCAGAAAGGCTAAATCTTGTTAATGACTCAAAATGGCTTTTCCTTCTGCTTACTTTGTCCATACTATATTTTCTGCCAAAATAGACAAGATGGAAACTTCCCCACATACCAAACAATTTAGGCAGAAATGCCACAAGAGAGTCTTAAAATGTTTCTGCTTTTCTAAGGAAAGATGGATGCATGGAATGCAAGAAAAAACAGAAGTGAAGAGTGGAAGCACCTCTACTTCGGCTAAGGAAGTTGTTTCTAAATCAGAAATTACGTTACTTTGCACAGCTTTATGAACTTTTGTTTCAATGTGGACCGTCCCTGATTTAAAAATCCCTCCACTAAGTCTCTGTTCCTTCCCTGTTTTACAATAAATAAATAAAAGAAAGAGATCTCCTATCCTGGTGCTTTTTGGTGAAATGTGTCCAAGACTGCTGGAGCTCTCCACAGTCTGAAATGGGAGCAGGAGATGGCCCAGACCAAGAAAAGCAAAAATCTTTAGGTCTCATTAATCATGTGCTAATACCCTCCTCAATTTTTTAATGACAAAAGAATGAGATTTCCAAGCAAATTTTTTTTTAATGGTCATGGGTGCTGAAGAGAATTTCTGTTTCAGACTCTTCTGTAGTGTTTCTGATATCTCTTACTTTTGCTTGGGGGTTAGAGGAGATGGGGAAATGGTTGTGTTCTCATACGATGTCAGCTATATCGGGTCCACAGTATTCAGTGGGACCATTGTCATGATGGTCAGACAATAGAAACTGTAAGATGTAGTATTTATTTAGATGTGTGCATGACTGAATAAAACAACTTGTTTAACTGGCACGTGTTTCAAGCAGTGACTTTCCATCTCACCTGTCCTCCCCCAACATTCTGCACATACAGGTCAAACAAACTTGCAGGAGCACGATGTGACTGCAGCAGTCACATTCCCATGGATAGCCCGTCATCCAAGGCGCCATACAATGGAAAAACACATTTGAAACCCAGAAGTAATATTATGCAAATATTAAGCATGGAAGGAAGGACTTAAACCGAGACAGTGGCCTCTTAATAAAAGGCGTAAACATCAGTCACTCACAGCTGAATGAGTACAAGCTGATCAGAAGCGGGGTGGAGTGACAGCCCTGAAAGCTTCACATTAAGTCAATTATATCCCATTATTCTTTATTTTTTAAAATAATTAAATTAATTTCATGTGACTGTGAAAGAAGCTGAAGTAACTGCCAAAAAGTGCTCTCGTGACAGGCTACAGAGGCAGAATTAGTCAGTAATTACGGCACCAGGCTGATGTTCAAGAGGGGTAGGTTAAGATTTTTGTGTCTTATCTGCCCAGCTCTCAATAGTTATAAAAGGACATTTCATCCCCACAAAGTGGTGTTGGGAAAAAGTACTTGGCTTGCATGGTAAGGAGGTATCACTGTATCATCTTACACTACCTCAGCAATGCTCCTCAGACCAGATCTGTAATTTCCTAGGTGCGTTTATAGGTGGGTGGTGCAGAGCATGTTGAGTTGCTTCCTTTCAGATAGTCGCATATGCCTTGCCATGAAAAGGAACCTGCCTTTCAGATAAGAAGATTTCATATGCATTCAGACATCTGTGGATGCATGTGCTCACTCAGCTGCACTTTCACCATGGCAAAACTGCAGATGCAAGAGGAAAGGCAGTGTGAGACCATTGTGTTGTGGGCTTATTACAGTCTCCCTTATTTAAGTATGATATAATTCAGATGTAACTGGTTATATTGAGCCACACTGCTTTGGACAGGAAAAACCAGCAGGCAAATGTTGGCTTATTGTTATCTGCACACGTTATTCCTTCTTTTTCTTTAATATATTGTCTTTGTCCTTCCTCAGTGCTTTCTTTGCATGCAGGTTGCTGCTTTTTTTTTTTTTCCTAGGAAGTCATTGGATATGTCACCAGACACATCTCTGCTCTGGTAGTGCTAGAAGAAGCTGCTAGAGTGGCTGTCAGCAGCGTTTTCTGTAATCCCCCTCCCTTCTGTCTGCAAGGCTGGCTGCTCAAATGCTAATGTGTTGCATATGGGATTCATCTGCCTTTAGCTTTTGACATTGTACGTTAATCATCTGAATGCAAGCTCGTCACCTAAGGCTCTCTATATAGTTAATGGAGAGAAATAGACACCTCCAGAAGGCAGCTCATCTCATCCATCTTAGGCACCTATGCGAAGACGAAATGAGATGCCTTTTGGAGGGACCCATTTCTCTCTGCTGAGTCTGAAGAGAGCCCAGAGTGACTCTCATAGGTGGAGATGATTAATGTTTAGATATGTACAGTGAGGTGAAATGAGTCTCACTTCTTTTGAGTAATTCTGATAGTCATGACCTAGTGGCGGTTGAGAACCTCTTGAGACTTTTCTGCATATCCTATACCATCCTACCGAGGGGAAAATCTCAGCTGTTTTTCAGTTTTCTGGAAAATAAAGGCAGTGCTGATCCATCTGGTTAATCCCAGTGCAGCAAGATGATGTCAGTCTGGGAAGAGGCTAAGAAATGTTGTTCAATTAGGTTCCAGAAATGCCGTTTTGCTGTGAGCTGCTCCCACCCACCTACCCATCTCAGCACCACAGCTGGGTGCTCAGAAACAGGTGACTTCAGATCCACTCTTGCCTTCACTGAAACAGTTTCTCCTTCTGCAGCAGGGTGATTCAAAACTCATGTTAAGGGCTCTTGCAGCTCTCTCTGAAGCATCTTGTGCTGGCTATAATAATATGCTGCACAAAAAACTCACCAGGCTCACTACAGTCCTCTCAAGGCTGCCTCTTTCCTGAGCTCTGGGTTCCACCCTGTTACATTCCTAAAGGAGATAATCCTTTTTTGCCTTGTGTGAAAAGGTGACCTGCTGTGCTGCAAGTGCCCAGTTATCCACTGCTCTGCAATTACTCCTCATAAGCAAATTAACAAAGCAGCATCCTCATTTTATTTGGATTAACCTCTGCAGTTAAGAGTTGACAGATGATATAAAGCACACCAGTGTAAATACTGTGTGTTTTTATGTTTGATCATCTCAGACATACTCTCAGACTTATGTTTTCCATGTGTGGGTCTCTGGTCATAAGTAGTTTTAGGACCTTGAAGTATAAATAGATGCTACTTTCGCAGATCCCTTTAAAAAAAAAAAAAACTGTCCTAATAAAAGATGCTTAAATTCCTTGGCAAATCATCATTAGTTTGTGGCTCTTGTGTGGTCCTTACTTGTCCTTGTGTCAGTGCTGCAACCTCAGATGCTTTAGAGCTATGATATGCTGCCTGATACCATCAGCACTGTCTGGCTTCAAATGGAACAACCGTGGTGTCAGCTCAGCAGCAAAGGTCTGGCCAGGAGCCTTGCCCAGGGGGCACGGCCATCACATGCATGCATTTAATAGAAAAAGTGCTAATGCCTGTGGCACAGTGCAGGCACAACACCTTGTAGCCCTGCCACGCTGAGGCAAAGACTGTGACTTGTTTATTTGTACAGCGGTCAAAATAATTATGTATTAACTTATGCACGTACTCTACTCAGGGTGTTTTCTTTCCATCTCTATCAGTGACACTGGTAAATGCTTAGCAAATGTCACCCTTAGTCCATCATTGTTTCTGAGTTATTTTGCAGGCTTGTTAAACTTGTAGCATCCCTCCAACCCTAGCAGCGCATTCTTGTGCAGGCAGTTCATTTATTCTTCATGCTTCATATGGGATTTTCTTTGGTTAATGCTTTAGTGAAGTCTTAGTATGATATCCAAGGCTGACATTTGTCACTCTTACTTTGCTCGATCAAGGCCAACCAAGTTGCTTTGTGCTCTGTAGCATACAAGCTTCAACTCCCCTGAACTGCACCTACTGAGACATGGTTTCTACCCTGAAAGGTGTCTCTCACATCCTACATCAACCCAGTTTCACTGAGGCAATGGTGTTTTTCCAGAAGAGACAGATAAGCCATTATACGTGCTTTTCTGATCTATGCATTTAGAAAAAATGTGTAAAAAAAAAAGTATAAATATGGCTGAGGGGCTTCATAACTCCACAACGTACTTGTAATTTAGATTTTCAGTGGCATACTCACTGCAGTGGGATTTTTATAGACCCCTTTCTGGACTTGATAAAAGCTCTTAGTGTTGATTAAACTGTGACCAAACATGGAACACAGAGTATTCTTGACAGAGTACTACATTCTTCTTATTTAGATGGAACTTAAAATTAATTCTTGACTTGCTTTAATTATAGTATCATAGCATGATATTTTCAAATTTTGCTACAAATAACCAATGGATAAAAATGTGACCAGAAACTTAGCCAATTTTTTTGTGGTGAATCATAGATTCACCAGGTTGGAAAAGACCCACCGGTGACCCTTTCCTTGAAATTTTTTTTCCTAATGTTCAACCTAAACCTCCCCTGGTGGAGCTTGAGGCCATTCCCTCTCGTCCTGTCCCCTGTCACTTGGGAGAAGAGGCCGGCACCTCTTCTCCACAAAGAGGAGGAGGGTGGTAATAAAGTGAATTGAGTAGGATGTCTCTTACAAACTCTTTGCCTTAGGATGACTATGCGTTGCTGGCAGGTTTATTCCTCTTAAACTAAGGACACTCAATAATAAACTCTAGGTTTGCTAAAAATTCACTCAAATTTCACACCAAATTTATTCCATGACTTTATATGTATGGGGAGATTGTAGTGCAGCAGTCAGTGTATCTGAGCACAGAATGTCTCTTCTAAAAATGAAATGTGCTGAAGTATGCAATTTAGTCCATATTGCACAGTAACTGGATAATTTTTTTTCTGCTTTTACTTTTCTGTAATTTAGTGCTCTTCTGACAAACAACAAATAAATTTTTCTAAATGACTTTCATATTGCTACATAAGGAATATCCAAAACAGTTTCTTAAAACCCTTGAAGGGCTGTATCTTCTCAGCTTAATAAAAAAACATTTGTGGGGACACCAAGCAAATAGTTGTGTTCTGTTATGATTCCAAATGTGAACACAAATAAATTACAAAAGAAAATAATGTGGTTGAAGTGATGAAAACCAAAATCAGTTTCACACAGCACCCAGAGCAAAGCATGTCTGAAGTCGTTTGTAGGTAATAGCTATAACTGCTAAAATCCTTCAGAATGAAAGCATTCTGTAACTCTTTATTTACCAAAGAACTGCCCCAAACTTCATCTCATTTTAACTACATCCCACAGCAGTTTTTAATTACATCTATCCCACCTGCTGGGGGTGTGCTGGGGATGACTTTAAATTTTATGACAGAACATATTCTTGTATTACTGATGTAACTTCATCTGTTAGCTGGAGATGCTGTAGGGTTCAACTGTAATGGAGTTGGATCATTTATCTAGGATCTTGTTTGAGAACATTGCCATTGCCAACGTCCAGTTGTTAACTGATGATGTTAAACAGGGTGATAGACAGTGGTGGGGATAACATGATCCCTTAATAGTGATTTGTCTCAGTATGGATTTAAAAGATGAAATGAAGATGACATCCAATGGCTAGAATTTTGTTTCAGTCTGATATTTGATATAGCCACCTCTACTAGATTAAATATAAGTCTTTTCAGACACTTCTATAGTAATATTTTTAGTTGCACCCAAAGCCTGCTGAAATTAATAAAAAAAATTGTCCATTCTAGTGGGTGGTGGGTCACACCTTTGGAGCAAATTGTGCAGAAAGCATCTCCTTTCAGACTGTTCTATTCCTATCTTTTCTTTAATAAATGCTTAAGTAGCATTTTACATGACCTGGGACATAGTAAAGGTGCCTAATAAGAGGTTTGCTAAATAGCAAGTTTTTATCCCAAACAATCGAAGATGTACTAGGATCTAACAATACAGAAAAACTTACTGGTCACAGCCTTCTCCAGTGTTTTTGAGAACATGTTTTATGACAATGGCTACAAGTAATTAAGCAATTATATCCTTTGCATGGTTATAGCTATGGCTGCTCGGACACATAATCTCAACCACCACAGGATAAGGCAAGATGCTACTTATGTGGCGGGTGTCTGCTGTTCCTCTTGATGGTGCTACCTCATCCAGCAGAGCTGATTCTCTAAACTTTCTGATATGACAGAGCCCAGCTTAGATATGCCACTGTTAGAAATGGTGCTTTTTATGGGTCATGTGTTTCTCAAGTGTGTGTGGTATATTTGCTTTGCACAGGATTTGTTGCTGATGGTTGCCCAGTCATCTGCATGGGCTACCGGCTGCATCCCAGCTGCCAAGGGTGGTTGCTCAGCCAAATCACTGATGAGTTGACAGCTTTGCTTCCTTCTTATGGCCCTCGTTTGATCGCTCTGTTTTACTCACTGCTGTGGCTTGGGAAAACAGAGGGTGCATATGCAGGGCAGCTCTAACTGATGCTTTTGTTGTGCATGCACAGAAAGAGCAAATGTGCAACAGGTCCACCTCACTCAGGAAGTGAGTCATGTCCTGGAGCTACAGAAGCAGCCGAAGAGCATTCCAGAGATTGATTAGAAGCAACTTCATGTGCCCACTGTATATGCCATACATCTGCCAAATGCTTTTGCATGCCACTACTAGGTCATATTGTCTACTTGTGTGTGTGTGCGTGTGCACATTCAATACAACAGGCAGATGAGTGATAGAACCCAGACATCCTTGTGACAAGAGATGCTATGGGATCACAGAGGGAGAAGCACGTTTGTTTCCTTCATATCACCGACACAGGATCAAATCTAATGAGATGAGTAGGATACTTCTGCATGTAATTCTAAAGCCTTTGTACACCTCATCACTACGAAACAGTATTTTCTATGTTTAGTCTGTATTCCTTTAGTCACATCTCATGTGGCCTGTCATTATTTAGAGCAAGCAGGTGGAGAATCCCAGTGAGAGGAAAAATATAGATGGAAATGAACTTCTCTGTGTAATCAGGCTAAACTGTTTTTAGAGAATTCAAACACATTTGTTATGTCAGAAATTCCACTTACCAGTATCCTCCACTTGGGTCTCTATGTTTCTTGCATCTTCTGAATCATTTAGTTGTTGCTCCTTGACATCTCCCTCTATTTCCAGTGGAAATCAGCAATGACAGCATATTATTGGTCTCTCCAACAGTGTTGCTAACAGTATTTGAAACTTACTGTACAGTGTTCACTACTTTTTTTTATTTCCTTCATTATTAGACCTATTTATCCCAGTCTTCTGAAACCAGGTGCCAGTCCATTCCTTCTAGAGCCTCCAACAGAATTACATTTCATTTTAATTCACACACTGCTGGTGGATAAAAATAACAGAGTCTGTCTACTGACAGAAGGGCTGTCAGTAAAGCAAGATTTGTTCTGTCTCTCTTTCACTCAAATGTTGTCCCTTACATCCTTCAGGAAAAGCCTGCTCAGACAAACCTGAGCCACTGACAGGTACCAAAGTGGCATTTAAAACCATAAATGTTGTAATCTGCATATTATCCCTTCAAAAGATGAACAGAGCACTGGTTCAGGCTGCTATGGTCCTGCAGCACATTTCCATAATGGATCTGGGAACACAGTAGCACAGCCTGACATTTCGTTATTTTTAATAGTGCTGTTGCTAGAAGGAGCTGCTGATCTGAGTGCACATCCCAGCAGCAGGCAGAGGTATTAATGTGGCATCACAGCAGCAAGTGTTGAAAGATATGTGGCTGGGAGAAAAGGCAGTGCCACTGGCAGGATACAGTACACAGAGTAAGATTCAATTACACATATTTATAGGCCCATACTTTCTGTTTCAGTGGTGCGCAGCTGCAAAGAAGGAAGAATAAACCCATTCCTCTAGCAGGGTCACTGTAGGGCACCCAGTAATTCATGAACATTAGTGCCTTCTTGACCGAGAAAGGACCCTTCCTCATGCTTTGTTCTGTGCCACAGACAGAAGTTGGTCTTGGTGTGCATATTGCTGTTAAAGCTTTTGAAAGTGAAGGACATGTGTCATTCATATTTTTGTGCAACAGGTTTTTCTGGAATTATGCAACCCCTTCTCCTTCTCACCCTAAGGTTCCTCTGCCGGGACAGAAGCGCTCTGCCCTCTCCTGGAGCTGCAGGGAGCCACAGGGCTCTTGTTTGGTCCTGGCTGGAGGACAAGCTGAGTGAACAGCACAGGTGACACTGTGGGGCATGGCATGAAAAATCTCTGGACGTGACAGACATCAGCACAGATGGGGCCCTTAGGGATGGTCAGGTTTTGCAGATGGCTGAGATGGATTAGAATCATAGAATCATAGAATAACCAGGTTGGAAGAGACCCACTGGATCATTGAGTCCAACCATTCCCATCAAACACTATACCATGCCCCTCAGTGCTGCATTCAAATGTCCCTTAAACACCTCCAGAGAAGGTGACTCAACCACCTCCCTGGATAGCCCGTTGGAATGACCAATGACCCTTTCTGTGAAAAAATTTTTCCTAATGTCTAGCTTAAATCTCCCCTGGCGGAGCTTGAGGCCAAATAAGAAATGGGCAAAATCCACAGATAAGTGGAAAGGGAATGCTGAAGACTTTTTGGGAGCATAGCCTTGTAAGACCTATAGTACATTGGTGACCACATCAATAGTTGCATGTAAAGCTGAATTTGCCTACATTAGCTGTATCAGAAATAACAGATTTAGATATAAATGTTGCAAAATCCATACAAGATGAGAGGCAATGGCCTCAAGTTCCACCAGGGGAGGTCCAGGCTTGATATCAGGAAAAAATATTTCACAGAAAGGGTCATTGGGCACTGGCAGGAGGCTGCCCAGGGAGGTGGTTAAGTCACATTCCCTGGAGGTGTTTAAGGGATGTGTGAACGCAGCACTGAGGGGCATACTTTAGTGTTTGATAGGAATGGTTGGACTCAATGATTTGGTGGGTCTTTTCCAACCTGGTGATTCTATGATTCTATGAAAATGGGCACCAGCAGGGAGAAAGTAATTTGGGCAGGAGTGTCCATTTGGAAAACAGTCCTGGAAAACAGAATTCATGCAGACATGACCCAGAGAGAGAGTTAGAGAGGTGTTCTAGGGGAGAGCCAGGAAGTCCCTAGCAATAGCAGCTTGTGATGACTTTATAACAGTGTATGTGCCTCCCACTGCTGAACATCACAGGTCAGAGAAAAAATACTTCTCTCCCTGCGTGCATTGTTTAGCTGTGACAATGTAGAAGCTGGCACAGAGGAAAGGCATCTTGATGACCACCACTATAGCTCAGCTAAGCTCTTGGTGACCTAGAGGAGAGCAAGGAGCTCCAGATACCTTGGAAGATTGAGTAGCCCCCCGCTTCAGATAAGCAAGTAATCCTATCTCATAGATTCCTCATTGCGTGAATTACTGAAATGTCTCTACCTACAGAAGGGGCCTAAGCAGGTCATATTTTGGTATAGGTACTAAGTTTGCAGTAATAGGGGAAATCATCTCAAATAAGATAAATCATCTCACTTCATCTCTGAAATGTATTTTAAGTACTTAAATTTTCTTTTACCTTTTTCTTTGCATGAAAAGTGAGGTAATCCCCCAGAACACTTATAACTTGACCCTCTGCTCACACCATGTACTGATTCCACTATTGAGTTATTACAAAAATATGAAAAAATTTGATTGAATTTTGTTAAATATTTAGGAAGATTTCTTAAACCTACTTCCCCACTAGTGCCTTTCTCATATTTAGGTGCCAGCTGAGATAGCTGAGTAGAAATGCCAAAACCTCTGGGATGGGTTACATTACAGAAAGTTATGCATGCTGCTTGGAAATGGGAAGTATTTACTGACACTGACCTCTCCTGAGACAAAATGGGATGAGTCGGATGAACAACCCGATCTATCTGCCGCAGGTAAGCAAGCCATGAATAACAAACGGTCTCTAATTTAGAAATGTAAATAGAGAGACACCTGATTTGAAGCACCCAAGTCTAAACATTTTAGGCATCATTGTACAAATAAAGCAGCCAATTTTGCACAGTTGTGTGAGCATATAATGGGCCCTGGCTAAATCCAGTTTCCAATAGTGAAGTTTCAGGGGAGTGTAATGATGCCACAAATAGCCCTGAACAAAGCATAGTAACTGGTTTCTTTGTTTTAATTTACAGCAGCATTTTAAACTAAAAAAATGCTATTGTCTGTACATTGTTCAGATTTTTGTCACAGAAACACCACTAACAGTTATCTTAGCTTTGTATGATATCTGAACTAAATTCACAGTCCTTATCTCTAATATCACCTGCTGTTTTTTGTGTTTTGTTCACCAGTATACAGCAGGTTCAGTCCTTCTTCTCCCAGTACTACTTATGTATTTTAATGATATTTAAGGGAGAAGTGTAAAGGCCCTGAGGTGCTCTTTCTGGTGGGACTGGCTGCCTTGCTGAACTGGAGGCATACACTATCGCTTACTTGCTTTCTCCCCTGTCCCTGCTGTGCCTGCATTCATAGAATCATAGGACCACAACATTGGAAAAGACTCACCGGAATGTTGAGTCCTACCATTCGTGCTGTGTGGGCACAGCTTTTCCCAGGAGAATGATCCCAGAGGAGGTCTCAGCTCAGCATTGCCCACAGCCACACACTGGAGTATTTCAGAATAAAACCAACTTTGGGGTTCAAGTACCCTGAGGGTACAGGCAGCTCAGCGCAGACTTCCCATGTCTTGGCTGTTGGTGTGGAGCCAAATGACCCCCACTGGTGGAATGGTTGGAAGCAGCTGGGCTACAAAACCACAAATTATTTCCAAAATAAAATGCATTTCATTTTCTTTGCTGCTGACAAAGGTATTACAAACCCACAATTGCCCTCTCACTCTGCTCCACCAGGTAGGAACGGCTCAGGGAGTCCAGCTTAACCCGCTTTTCTAGACAAATTGTGAGCAAATTTCTTCTTACATTTTGGAGAAAGGTGTTTGCCACCATTGCTGGAGTGCACCTTGAAGGCAGACCTTAACATGGAGTAAGTCCTTGGGTGACAGCAAAGCAGGACATTTCAAGGAGCATTGTTACAGGACAGAGGAAGAGCTAAGTGTGATTTTGCAGTTGCCTTAGGCCACTCTCACCAATTTGAGTGTGCTCAGTTCTCAGATCCACCCACAGATGCTTCAATTTGCACGCCCCAGAAGGAACTGTTGCCAGAGAAAGGAGACTTCCAAGAAGAAATAGCAGAAGGAGAAAGGTGCCCTCAGGATATTTTCAGGCCAAGGAGAGGTCCATGAAGGAGGCCTGTGCGTACAAACCCATCCAACTTAGTGAAAAAAAAAAAAAGAAATAATCCCCATACCAAATTACTTCTTATTAGATACTTGCAGTTCAGGCTTCATTTTCTTACGTGAATGTGTTTTTTGTTATTCCCCAAATTTGTTGGTTTCATACATCATGTAAACAATCACAGCTGATAAATAAATAACTTGCAGAGTTAACGTGGATATTTTTCTCTGGCATTACCAATCAAATTCTGGATCTCTTGAGTTTGTAAGTGGGAACATGATTAAATATTAATTATTTTCACCACATCCATTTCAGCTTTCATTTTGTGCCGTTATCGTGGCACAAAACACTCCTCAGAGGAACAAGAAACAAGCAAAAACCCCCAGTCAGTGAATAAGCTTTTCTTTCCCCTTGTCTTTTTAGCCATTTAGTGGAAAGACTGGCAGAAGGTGAATCAGGAGTAACTGTACTGCAGGTATCACAGGGAGGTTTGGTGACCACAAGATACAAGCACAACAGCAATAAAATAAATTATATTTATTTTAAAATGGGGATATTGTAACAGAGATCAAAAACTGTGAGGTTCAAAAATTTAGAGTTTAGAAACAGGCCACCATACCCATGGCAACATAAGAGGGCTCTTTTCAACAAAGAGGGCCAGCGGTAACCGTCTCATGAGCCGCAGGTTCAGCACTCTGAGGGGACAAAGTGAGCAGTGGGTTAAGATGCTATTTTGGGAGGACTTTGGTCCTCTGGTAGTATTGAGTCAGTCCTCAGGAAGCAGAAAGGAAGGGGAACATCACAAATTGTAAGCAGCATCCAGGACTGGTGATCCTGGTTCCCCCCTCATCTACACTCTGGGGCAGGTAGGAGTCTTCTAATTGGGTGTCTTAGTGCCCATCCAAGGATGAAGTCCAACGCAGTGATGGCAAAGGTGTGGATAGCAGAGAGTCTTTTGGAGGACGGTAGGTGCATTATACGTGGAGGTGGTTTGGGGTATGTCAGAAAGCAATTGGATTTTGAGGAAAAGGAGACACTGAAACTGGTTGGGGGTGTCATCATGTGGGGAGACCCCAAGCCATGGATCTTCATACTGCACAGGACTTTGCACTGCCCATAGAGAAACACCTCTAGAACTTGTGTTTCCATGCTGACAGGCTACATAAGGGTCTCTGCCACATATTTAGAGTATATTCAAGTGTGTTCAGAATGAGCAAAATTGGATTCTACTCTTTATATCCCCTGAGGAATTTCCATTTTTTGTAAACTGACCTGCTAAATTCACCCAAAACCAGCTCTTTTACATAGCACAGTTAATGACACAAACTTCTCTGTATTAACTGATGCAATTACCTAACTACTAACAAGTAGTTAGAGGTATAGACAGCCTTAGGAGCATTCATAGTTAGGTGCATAGTAGAAGAATTTGCTTTAAATGCTGTACAAATTAGCATTTCAAAGATGCCTTCATCATAGTCAGAAGGAAAAAAAGTTTCTTAGAATGTGTGCAGAGATTAGTATTTATTTACCAGTCTAAATAATATTTATTTACAACCTATCTGTCATATATATTTAAGCAGGATCTTCAATTGCCTTTGCCTTAATGTGCTGTAACAAAGCTACTGTTGATCATTTAGCAGTCACAGTTGCAAGAAAAGCAGACATCTTCCCTATTAACATGCTGCTAGATCTTACCTCCCAAATAAAACAGGTGAGGCACGAGCTGGGAGGGGTGGGAAGGAACTGTCTCTCATGCTAAGTGTTTTTGGGTTTTGCTTTGTGCCACTCTGCCATTCACTCTGAATTCCCCATGTATGCTTTCAGCAGACTCTGTGCAGTGTCCAGGTATGTCCTGTCACCACCTGTTTGCTCAGCTGCAATTTGCTGTTTTCTGGTGCTATCACATTTACAGAATCTAAACAAGATAACCATTTTCTATGTCTTCATGACAATCTCCTTCTGTTTGGAAGACAGATCCACTTAGTAATGGGTTTTCTTGCCTTTCAGCCTTTGTTTTACTTACAAATTGCCAGTGCAGCCCTTTCAACTCCATGCTGCCAATCAGTTTCTCCTGTGCCAAGCCCAAGATGAGCTTCTTGAGACCAGGAACACGGCCAGAATGTGACCTTCATCACTGATACATGACATGAATATGACAAGGCCCAGGATTTTGCCTAGTTAGACAGGAATATCCCAATTCCAGTAACATTTTGCTTCCATTCACAAGGCAACGAGTAGTGGAATCGTAGAATCAGAGAATC
>WAAB01004185.1:68703-81563 GCA_013389865.1 Piaya cayana | reverse complement strand
CTTCACAGCAGATGAAGGTGCCACCTTGTGGCTTTGGTTGGTGCTAAGCTCTAAAGGATTTATTTATCTTTTTTGACATGGATGTCTCCCTGTAAATGCTAGTTAGTAAAGCAGCAAGAAAAGACACCCAGTAGTACTGTGAGAAAAGGAGCAGGGAGTCAAGAGTCAGCTCTAATAACTTTAGATTTGTTGGTCCTACTGTCACAGATTAGTCTGCTCATATACCCAATTCAACATGCCAATCTAAAGAGAGGGGCAGACACTTAAAATGAGTAGTTACACTGTTACACTGGAGGCAAGGCAGTTATTGTTGGTACTCCTTAAACTGAAATCTTAAAGGTCAGATAATCTTTGGTTACTGCAGTTATTTTTTAATAAAGGCCACCTGAATGAGAATTGAAAGGTGAAAGAGCAGGAAAAAGTATCCCCTCCCCATTTTCCTGCACATTATACGCAATTATTAGTAAATTCTGAGATGGTATCTGAGGTACAGACATAACAATGACCCACAAATACCAGCATAATCTCATAACCTGTGACATTAAGTCGATTATTACACAGTACAGCAAAATTATGAACATGATACCTCTCCCAGAGCTGATAAACAGCATTGTAGGGAATATATAGTGCTCTTAACAATTTACATAACAACCACATGAACAAACGAAACCACTTTGTGACCAGTGACTATTTAACTAATACAATAAATGCATATTTGTTTTAACAAGGTCAGTCATTATCTCAATCCTTTGAGCCACATGTTAGGCTCCAGAAAGAAGTAACTGTCACGGTTTAGCCCCAGTGGGCAACTAAGTATCATATGGCAACTCTCTCTGTCCTTCCCCCGTAGGGTGGGAAGGAGATTCTGAAAGAAAAAAAAAAAAAGACTTGTGCGTTAGGACAAAGATAATTTAATAGAAGAGTAAAGGAAGAGAAGAAGAAACAATAATAGTGATAATAAAAGAATATACAAAGCAAGCAATGCACACCATACCAAAACTGATTCCCAGCCTGTTCCCCAGCAGTGATTTCTCCTCACCCCCAAAACAGCTCTTCCAACACTCAGTATGATATCACATGGTATCAAATACCCCTTTGGCCAGCCTGTCAGCTGTCCTAGCTGCATTCCTTCCCAGCTTCCCATGAAGTCCCCACCCTGCCCCCTCACTGGCAGGCCAGTATGAGCTGAAGAAAGTTACCTTTATCCCAGCTGAAACCAGGACACAAGTGAAGACTAAATCCACAGTCCTTACATGAAGTCTAGACAGAAAAATAAGTCCATTGTTTTAAGAGACTTAAATAAAACTAATAACCTTGTAATTTTTTTTCTAGCAGCAGCAATCATTTGAGTTTCTGAATCTTCATGTTCCAAAGGGTTATATTTCAGTATATAACACTCAGCTGATGCTATCAGTATAAATTCTCATTTCAAATTAACCTCGTAGAATTCGGTTACTGTGTATCCTACTTATTCCTTCTAGTGCAAGTCACAACTTCATAAATCTTCCCTCATAATTAACTTGAAACAAGCATAATGGCTATGAAACATTTGAAAAAAATTCTTCCAAAAGCACAAGGCCATTCACAGGCTCATTTATACTGAGCTAGAAAAAGAAGGTTAAGTGTTGAACAACTAGAAACAAGAGCTAGTTTAATAACTCCAAGTATACTTCCTCTGCTCTTAAAGCATTGTTTATCTGCTATATTTCTTTCAAATCAGTATCTTGATACATGCAATCAATACTCACATTTGACACTGTTGCCTACCAATAACCCTGAGACTTTGCCCATTTGTGATCATGAAGAATTTCTTGCTCCTAATAAAAATGTTTCAGTGTAACTGAGTGATCTAGTTTCGCTTAGTAATCAGTCATGCTACCCCACCACCACTTTCCTTTCTCCTCTCCAGATACTTAGCACAAGAATGCAATTGGAAGTAGCTGCTACCCTTCCCACTGAAATAACCGGTTAGTTAGTATGAACTATATTCTAAATTACTTTCTCATCTGACAAGTAAATGTAGGAGAACAGCTCAGCTGAAAGAGCACCAAGCACCCTTATATGCAAAGTTTATGAGATACTCTATTCTACATCATAATTGGACACTCCCACCAGGCACATGGGAAAACATGAAAGCTTCCTTCAGAGCAAAGTCATCTGCAAAGACCTTTCTATGCAGCCTGTTCAGCCCAGACACTTGGAAGGCTTAGGGAAGGAAGTGCATGCATTACCTGCAGCTACTTTTCTCTGGACTAAATGCAAAGTCAAGAGCAATTTATTCCTCCAGCAGAGACCAGGAAGGTCCTAGGGAGCAGCAGGTAACCATCCAGGTGAGTTTACTTCCCGTGGACTGTTTTCAGGATGCACGAGACCACTCCTTAGAGCAGCAGGAGGCTTGTTGCACCACATTAGAGAGATCCTTTCCCACACAGCGTGTTATGGTTTATATCCGTGCAACATCAAATTCAAAGCTGTAAATCAACCCATCATTGTGCTCTCGAAGGCAGTACTGGTGAGAGTTGCTAAAGCAGCTAGATCTCACCAGTGTATCAAGAAAAAAATGAATGCAGCATGCAGCAGCATAGCAGTTAACAGATTAATAGCACCAAGACAATGCAGATGAACTGAGGTTTTTGGCTGAGGTACACAGTGCTGATTCAGTAGTCACAAATACAAATTTTTGCCTTGGTTTCTGCAAAGCTATAAGCATGTCAGCAAAAAGGCTCAAATACTGGACTGGACTATGAGAAAAGCAGATAAATCATCCTTGACAAAGTTGAATATGGCCATAGAAACCAGAAGCATCAATTCCTTCTCCCGTCGAATTACACTCAGCCTGGCCAGAGACCAGTGGTGTTTACACCTGCAGAGACAGGAGCTTAAAAAAAATTATATTTACTCAAGTACTTAAGAATGTGCTTTAACATGTGCACCAGCACCTCCTGCAGTATTCTACAGTTCATTCCATTTAAGAAATGTACTATACACACTGCAGCTAGCTGCATTATTAAGAGAATATACTCTACCCTTTGATGCATGCATGCACAAATGTGTATTACTCTTCTCACCCAGCTTAGTTAAATTTTCTTAAGTGCTTGGAAATAGCAATAAATACAAATTATGTATAAAATCACTTAAATAACTCACTTGAAACAATTCAGTTATCAAAGTAACTCAGCACTTACCAGTTTCGGATACTTTTCTTTAGAGTACTTCAAACTAGACATACACAGTACCAGCATTTAAAAAAAAAAAAGTGCTACACACTTCCTCAGCAAGAGGAATAGTACCCAGCAGTCCCATGAACATCTCAGTTCCTAGTTACTACCCTTTCTCATTTGAGTGCTGGCTGATCATTATGCATAGCCCACTAGTGCTCACTCCAAAGTAGAACACTACTCATTTGAAAGCACACTTCAGAACGATTTTAGCAGTGACTACATAAGAACACCACTTTTTAACAAACAGCACTAACAAATGTTTCTATAAGAAAATAGCAGGAAAGGTGCTCTGGAGAACTCTAACAACAACAGAAATAAGGTCACTTGAGTTCTAGCAGTCAGTCAGTAGTCTTAATCTTGTGCCATTGTCTGATATAAGAACCAGCACAAGACAGTCAACACTTCGTATTTTTGGTTTGAAAAAGCGGCAAACACTAAACTCTCGTGGAAGGAAAAGCATGCTTTACTTGCCACGTATGTAGTCAGGTGTCAGTGCCCTCACAAAGGAATTGGGTTAATCTATTACCCTAGATAACATTCTGACACGTTTTGACAGATAGTTATTGTAGGTAAGAGTGGAAGACACCCTATCCCCGACTGCCACCTAAGACAGACGGGAAGAGTAGCACACACCGGAGTTCAAAAGCAGTCCCAAGAGATCTGTAAGTAACATTTTTTTTCAGATAGAACCTGAACTTAAGTATTGCCCTTAGGAATCAACCATTGATCTACCTAATTGACATAGACTAAGGTAGTGAGACAAGAAGATATCCATTTGATCATTGTAAGTTTGAGACATGAGTGACAAATCTACTCAATCACAGCTAGGCAAGAGTTGGTTCTCTTACTCTGGATGATCGTATGCCAACAGGCAATCATTACCTAAATTACAGTCTTCAAAATCCATGCTTTGAGATGCAGAGAATATTGATCATAGGAAAGCACTCACACCACTCAGAAGAGATCCAAAATGAGAAGGGAGAACACTCCTGAAGAAGGTCCTAGAATCAGAATTACATTACTTAAGCTATGGCCATAAACACAAACTACCTCATTTTGTAGAGTACTTACCAATTCAGAGAAGATAAAAAATGCAGAAGAAAGTTCCTCTCTCCAACAGAAAAACATGTATCAAAGACTAAATCCAGGATTATCTAGCAGAGAGAAATTCTGGAAGATACTGCTAGCAAACCACAACGTAACGTTCAGTTCTTGTCACTGTTTCATCTTGTGGCAGTAGAGTAAGAAGCGCAAACTGAGTTCCTTGTAACATCTGTAGAAGCGTAATTACAAGCCAGTCATTAACCAAGACTACGCACAGGGCCTGGAACAATTTGAACTAGAAAGCCAAGCCAAGTCTGTGCAATTCCAAAAGACTTCATGAACTATCCTAGCTAACGGAGATAGGAAGATAATTCTATTTTTATGCTGAGTATTTTTTATTTTATTTCCTTGGTCTTTCCTCCATGCTGTATTCTCAAATATTCAAACAACAATGGAACAGAAGGATGCCAAATCCTTACCTGTTAGGAACTGAGAAGCAGAAACTAAAAGAATTTAAAAACTTAAAAAAAGGTTTGTTGCTGCATTAACTTCCATTTCCATCCTGACTTGGAAAACAATATAAACACTTTTATAATGAAACTTGAAGCACTACTTCTATACTGGAGAAAGCACTATTTATTTTGAAATAGAAGTGATTGTTTATGTATATTAATAGAGCCATTGATTATACACAGTTGTATCACGAAGTATTGTATAAGACAGAAAATGGTGTAAGACAGAAAACACAATATCCAAGGAAATTAAAGCTAATTTAAACAGGAAGATAAATTTATAATGAATGATACACAACCCAATTCATCTTCCTCTCAAGTCTTTCATAATTCCTAGGTGAATTTCAAACAAAGAATGAATATCACAGGAAGTTTCCACAGGAATATGCAGATGACGAGCCAGAACTCACTGTTCAAGAGGTAGATACAAAGCTTAACAGGAACAGGTCAGTTGTTTTCACTCAAGAGCATGGTCACACTGGGATGTATTTACAATTACATAATGAGATTGTTTCAACTATTCTATTGTCTTCTCAGTGACTACCTGTCAATTCACTGAACAGAGGGAATGGTTGTTCCATTAATAATAGTAATACTAGTCAAGATGACAACTTACCCTTCTACGTAAAGGGAATAATCTTGCTATAAAAGCCTTACACTCAAAAATAATGATTTCACTGGTCAAGTAGGCATGGTTCATGCACTCTGCCAGGTAACAAAGACACAGGGGTGAAGCGGCAATGAGCTATTGCACATATTACTGGTTTAGCCACTTCTACAACATGCTCTTGCTTCCTTTACCAAAGAAGTCCTGAGGGTAAAATCCACTGCCTGTTGATATTAACAGACATCACTATTTCTGAGTTTCAAGTGACTGAGCCTCTAGCCATTTCAAAGTGTACTGTGAAATGTGGCAATGTACATATTTGCTACGAGTCATTCAAATTAAGCTTACTTCATCCCAAATCCTACACTGTCAGAAGTCAAACTTGTACAAGGTATTACTCCATCTCACAAATGTATTAAAACATCTTTTAATAAGGAAGACACAAATTCCATTGCATGCAAGTTAAATTTGATTAAGGAGGTTGGGTAACACAGCTACTTGGAAGAACTCTCCAAGTACATTCAAGCCTTTGCAAGCCTATGTAAGCAGGCTTACATACACCCACACACTATCCCAAAATCACACTTCCAACGCTTTCCCTTCAAGTTCAGTATTCCTTGTACAAGTAATAGAGTTAGTGGATAAAACACACGCTAAACCTTCTCTGAACACACTGACTAGGTCAAATCCTAGGCTTAACTCACCGTGCACAGAAGCTGTAAAAGCTGACAATAAATGCAAAAGTAAGGAAGAACCCTCAAGACCACTGGGATCACCATTAGGTAAGCAAACGTAGTTTACCTCTATTGCACCCCTTAATTAGAAGGCAAACTATACTGAAGGGTGAATTCCACTCACCATCACTTCTCACACCTCCGCTTGACTGATATTATTATGAACAGCAGGAAGGGGGCGAAAACCCCCTTTTCAATTCTGAGCTCTATATGAACTGTACAGTGGACTGATATGACAATTCATTAAGCGAAAGGATGACATACTAAAGACTTTGCCAAACTGCAGGCAACAGGGCTGAAATAGTTTCAAATAATTAGCTGCCAGTATCTCCTTCATGGCTAGGCAGCTAGTCAAACTTGTTAACAAGGGAAAAATAACTTCACTGGAAAGGACAACAATTCTAAGTGTCAAACTTGCATACGACAACACCCTGCTCTCCTGCATTTGGGATTCCTACTTGGATTCCAATGCATGTGCTGAAATAAGTGGGCTTATTTCCAAGACTACTTGTTCAATAACAGATGAGAAAGTAATAAAATGACAGTTGCCAATGCTAAAGCTAGTATATGAAACATTTTTGGTCAAGCTGATCTAGAAAGAATTCTGAACTGAAGAAGAAACAGCTGATTGGATTCCATAATTTATACAGTACAAATAAAAGGACAACCATAGTTATGAATTACATTACAATACTGTGTGAAAACAGAGGGGAAAAGCACAACTGATCAGTTTGTAACAATTTGCAACAATGAGTGCCACCAAAATCTACTGTAGAAAATACAAGACAAGAAGCAATAAGGGAAATGCCATTATACATACATGTTTTGGGTTTTTATTTCTCTATGCAATGTAACCTTTAGGCACGTTGCTTGGGATGCCTTCTAAAAATAAGTCATTGGCCATTGTTTGGAGTATCCTTTTGGCTTTGAATACTGGTCAGGAAAACAAATGATGTATAAAATAAATGAATAACTACTGCAGAAACAAAAATGGATTTGCATCTAAAAGTGCAGGAGGTAAAGTACTTTAACCCTTTCACCAGACAATGTGGCAATATACAGTATATTGCTACTGTTTGTTTGAGAAAGCTGTTGGAATTATACACTGACATAGAAAATTATAAATTACACAGAATTAGTTTCTATAATCACTATATATATATACACAAACCAGCTGTGAAAAAACTGGTTTAGAACATACAAATGAAAGCCTCACACAGATCAATACAGTAAAAGTAACAATTAACATGCTCTGCTGCAAAAATTAGTATTAAAAACACTATATACTTTTAAAATGCATGTACTGTAATTACACTGGCAGCACAGGCATTTCATTTACTTGACTTATCTAAAAGGATTATAGCGTTTTAAGCACGCAGATTGCTCCAAAATGCTTGGTATTAAAATAAATCTTGGAGAATGAGTTAAGAGGCAGGTGAATCACTTAAACACAACAAACCATGTGCACTTCAAATATTCTAGTGTTTCACCAGTAAGGTATTGTTTCAAGCAAACAAGACTTAACAGAACATATGGCTTTACAGTAACATCTATTTGTCAACTAAGTCATAGCAATAAATACTTAAAATCCCTAGCAATAGACTTACATTTTTGTCTGTTTTAAACAATACGGAAAACAAATACCAATTAAAAAACTTGTTTTAAAATGCTGAACATCAAAAAATTCTTATTTAAATCACTTTTGTAAGCTAAAACAATGAAAATAACATTTATAGGGCATTTCAGTTTCAGAAGAAACATTAATCCATTTTCTTTTCTTTTTTACAAGGTGAAAAATGTATGAAAACTGCTAAATACTTTGGTCACACTAATCATCAAATAGTTATGTCTCAAATACATTAGATCTGTGTTTTCACTTTTTTATAAAACTATTCTTACAGCCATTTGAACTCTAGTAACACTACTGTCATCATTACATGGGTAGCAAGATCTTTTTTCACAGGCTACCCATTATTCAGAACAATACAATATAAACATAGGCAAAAATTATTGGTATTTCTCCATGTGCAATATTTTTTACACTTACGAATTTCTGTACAATGTCTTAAAATCTAGAATATAAATGTTGCTGGTCCTGATCCCTTGCGAAATTAGTGCAGCAGTAACTGGCTTCAACAGAGTCTAGATGAAATCCTCAAGAAACAGTCAAACACCTGGATATCAGTTCGTTTTCTTCAACCAAGGTAGTAGACACCACATATCATACAGGACCATTAACAGACGGCTCTCCTAAATGGGTGTGTTGATCAGTCCTAAGAGGCCAAAAAATGATGTAAGTATACAAGAAACAAGGGTCCAAAACAAATTCAGGTACATTTAAAAAAAAAAGAAAAAAAAAACAACATCAAAAACCCCACACCCTAAGGAACAAATAACCCCAGATTATATGCAGTTTGACCCAAGTTGAAGAGGAAACTAATAGCATGCTCATCCCACTTACTTTCTGGCATCCAGCATTTCTAGAGTCCTAATTAGACATAGCACTTTGGTTAAATGAACACACCACTCAAAAGCGTTTGATCTTTATGAACAGACCTACTAAGTGATCTCTAGAGATGCAAAGTCACCCTAAGACAATCACTAATAAAACCACAGTTCTGATGCTTCTCCAAACCTTATTCTGTGAGGTGTAATGTGATGTCAGGAGCATTTAAGGCTGTATTTGAAAGTAAGCAGCTAAGCCAAGAGGAATAAGTGTCTTAAAAATCTGAATTCCTAATCTAATTAATACACTGCCATTTCACAAACACTTCAAATGTCTGTCCACTAGCATGGAAAGTTCAGGAAGCATGGAGGAAAATAAGGAGCGAACCTAAAATAGTGAAAACAGTAAGGTTATATGCATTTCTAACTAAGACATTCAGTGTAAAGGTGGACTCAATTGCTCTGGACTACTACAAAAAGATAAAATGCATGAGAACATGAAGAATTGCAAGCACCAAAAGCAAAAAATATCAACTTCCACTTAATGCAAAATCTACAGACCTATCATTTGAAGACTCCTTTAGGAATATAAATACCATTTGGAACTACACATGAAAAAAGTTACCTGTAACTCCTGTTCTCTGATGGCGTACATCACAGAGAAGCCACTCTTGTGCCCGCGTTCTACATGCACATGACCAGCAGGAGTCCCCTAGCTAAGTCTTTGGCTGCTAAGCTCTAAAAACACTTTCTTAAAAAAATGTGTACACATTAGACAAAAGACAGACATCACTATACAGAAGCAAACACTTTTTAGAGAAACCCAGAAGGTAAGAAACAAGTGCTGTATGGACAGGAAGTCTGGCAGTCCACACAGCGGTTAAGTCACTTACTGATCATAAAGTCAACAACAGGACAGGACTCCTAGCAGAGATCATTACTGCTGGCCAAAGACCTACCTAGGGGACTCCTCCCACTAGTCATACATTCATGGAGCCCAGAAAGCACAATTATGTTTATCTCTATATTTATACCACACTTGTATGAGGATCTGCTGTGACAGCCACCTTCAGAGAAGGTAATGAGCTTTGCTGAAGCCACCTGGATTCAACGGAAGGAGTTCCTCGAGATTTCCTGCCACTCAAAAGCAATCACATGAACTGCTCGCACTCTAAGAGCCCTCTACTGGTTTAGACAAACATCTTTACTCAAACAGCAACCACCTAGTTCCCAAAGACTTCTTCCCTACAACTTAATGCTTATCAGCAGTAAAAATGTTGTCTTGATAAAAGTAGTACCTCCAGATAAAGAAAAGGCTGTGAAAGACAGTTTCTGGGTTTCCTCAACTGAGCTAAGTATACAGGGATATTTTTTCTTATTAGAATCCACTTCTTCATAAAATTTATGGAATTTATGCAGAGTAGAAAGTTCTGGCTTACAGGGAAAGGTAGCAGTGTTTTAGTTTAACACACAGTACCACAGAGGTAAGGAATACTAGCTCAAACAAGACTAAAAGACAGTCTAAATTTGTCAAACATGCTTGCATCTTTCTTAGTCTGCATACAGTATAACCAGAACACATAAGGAGGGTTGTTTTCATAGCTATATGGTAAATCTTGGCTTACAAAAGCATTTGAATTTTGACTTCACTAGAAAGCTAGATATCTAATATATCATTCAAAGTCTTACAATAATTACTACTTTTGCAATATTTGTGCAAAAAATATGTTTCTCTAATAACAGTTTAAGATATATTGAAGAAACACAAAAACTTTTAAACTACTAAAACAACTAGTTAAATACAAATACAGAAAACGTGTGTGTATATATATGTTTTCTGAAATCTGATTTTCTGAATCATATCCCTGTTTACACCACAACTCAAAAGTGTCCTCAGGAATCGCTTTCAATAAAGCAAAACCCTCCGTCCCTTCAGAACATGCTCCCATTTGAGAACATCCTCAGCTCACCAACAGGAAGGCAGCACACACAGCTTTGATCCCCTAAGTCCTGCAGGAAGAGGAGCAGACCCTATGGGTTCCTCAGGGTTAAGCAAATACACATATAAGTAGCACTTTCCTTCCCCTGCCAGGACGCTTTCCTTCACACAGCATAGTTCCTCTGGGTACTCTGAATTACACCTAAAACAGGAAATTGCAGCATACCACTCTTTGCCTTAGCATCAATTAAGCCTGCAGGATCATTCCTGATGTTCAACAAGCCATTGGTTCTGCTAAGAAAACAGTAAACTCTTGCCTAGATATTAATTTTAAAGTACTTGGAATCTGTAAGTTCCAGATCAAGGTCCCTTGAAAGGTGGAAGCCTTCTCATCTACCTAAAAGCCTGAAGCAATAACGAGGTTAAAGATGAAAATTAACACTGCCCTGACTGAAGTATACAAACTAGCTCACGCAAGAGGTGAGAATCCCCCTAAACAAGTATGTCAACAGGAAATTACACAGGAGAAATACTGAAAAATACTTTTTTTTTTTTTTTTTTTGAGAAAACAGTATTATCTGACAATTTAAAAGACACCTTTCTCTGGTGGTGGCCCCTTCAGAACCGTATTTTTAACTCTCCAATACTGTGTTAGTAGCCAAGCTGGCTAAGAAGTGTCTTTTCTTTCCTCCAACAACTATGCTGAGCAATTCGGTCTGCTCCATATTTCATTCAAGCTTTATTTAGAACAGTTTATGTACTTTGAGAAATCTTCTCCAAATCTGTAAGTATTCAGATTAATGCCACATGAAGACAAGAGCGCAAATAGTAACTGATTCACAATCAATCAAGCATAACTTAAGGAACCATTCCCTTTCCATACAGATAGAAAGTGGACTTTCTGGTGGACGTACCAGTGGACTTCTCCCAAGCTGTTCTGCAGTACAGAACACAGAACGAAAACATAGTAGACCTCACTTTCATGAGTTTTCCACCTAATGTTCTGGTTTTAATCATTATTTTCATAAGTGTATCAATTCACTATTCTAATTTGACCAGAAAACAGAACAGGGATACTTACACATCCCTGTAAGACAGTAAGTAGAAGGCAAAAAATATTTTTGACAACTCAAGTCTTAGAATCATTGGAAAATATTACTTGCGAGAATTTATAAAAGATGCAAAAGATGTAAGTACATATTTACATTGAGCTAAAATCAGAATTGAACTAATCTCTTCAGATTAATCCTATCAGAAAACATGCAAACTGCTACCTAGAGGACTGAAAGCATCCCTGAATGTGGTTACCTCTGTTCTGGACTGCTGTTATTAGGCTGCAGAGCTGAAGGGGTCTCTTCTGCAACATCTGCATTCTCTTCTACTACATATTTACAAGAAGCATCCTGCGAGGTAGACAATTTTCCTTCCTCACTTAAAAAAAAAAACAACATAAAGATGTTAGTTAATATTTCAGTTCACTTAAAGGGAAATTTCAGTGAACAGAAGACTGAGGGAAAGGTCCATATTTCACATGCAAATGGATTTTTAAGTTATGATTGCAACATGAAGATCAAGCAAATGGGTCTAGACTTTACAAACACCCAACAATGCACTGGTATTCACATTAATCAAAATTTCACTGGATAAAGGAGCAAGAAGCACAATGATTCAAATAAGATCAGAAAGAAAATAAGGAATGTGTGTGATGCCTGAAGTGGTAACAGTCACAGTCATGCTCCTTTACTATACATACCGATAAGATTTCAACACTCTGAATCCAGAAGTATGCAAAAATGGAAGGAAGAAAGTATAAAAGAAATTCAAGTTTCCCTCAAAAACTGACATTAATGAAGTCTGTCCATGAAATATCAGCAGAATGATTAACTGATCATCACCTTTACTAAATTCCCTAATGTGTGAAATATTATAAAGTATTTTCGGTGAATTATAACATTGGGGTTATACAGCACCAAGACTGCAGGCCCATCCATTTCATGAGCTTCCTCTCAGAGACAAAACCAAACAACTCAGTGAAAAGGCACTACACTTACACTATATAAGACATTACCATGTAGCCAGGTAGTCTCAAAGCTTTTCTGCCTCTCTATTCCACTTTCTCCCACCTCAGCTACACCATTACAAATGCACTAAAAATTCAAATTTGACCATATACCTGCAAGAGATATTTTAAGAGATAGTTTTTACCCGTGCCTTAAACACCTCCAGGGAAGGTGAATCAACCACCTCCCTGGGCAGCCTGTTCCAATGCCCAATGACCCTTTCTGTGAAAAACTTCCTCCTGATGTCTAGCCTAAATCTCCCCTGGTGGAGCTTGAGGCCATTCCCTCTTGTCCTGTC
>WAAB01004185.1:0-68462 GCA_013389865.1 Piaya cayana | reverse complement strand
GTCCAGCCTGTTCAGATCCCTTTGCAGAGCCTCCCTACCCTCCAGCAGATCCACACCTCCACCCAGCTTAGTGTCATCTGCAAACTGGCTAAGGGTGCACTCAATGCCTTCATCCAGGTCCTTGATAAAGACACTGAACAGGGCTGGACCCAGCACTGAGCCCTGGGGAACCCCACTTGTCACTGGTCTCCAGCTGGATTTAACACCATTTACCACCACTCTCTGGGCACAGCCTCCAAACAGTTTTCCTCCTCTGGGCCAGATGATCTTTTGAGGTCCCTTCTGATGTGGGCAATTCCATGATATGAACTGAAATGCTTACTCCACAGCTTAAGCGGTTAATTCCATGAAGGCAGGTAGGAATTGCCACCACATACTGCCCTTCTCATGTTAGTTTTTGCACCATCATCAGAAGTCACAGAACTTTAAAGTGTGTGTTAAGTAAAGTAGTTGAAGGAGAAGTGGAAAGACACCATGGATAACTACATCCAACAGTAAACATTTAATAAAATAGGAGTGCAGAATATATCAAAGCATCCCCCAAGATACAGATTAAACTGGACAGCAGCTACATCACTTTGTACTAGAGTCACAATTGTCCTCTAAACTGGTTTTATTCAATTCCTCTAACAATGCCACTTCATTTATAATCACTCTGCTCCCTCCTCCATACTGAAAAACAACAGAAGTTAAGTCACATGCCAAAAGATATTAGAGTTGCTATTTATTATTTATGTATTATTTACATATTCATTATTGATAATCAAAAGAATGGAAGCGAAAGTGACCGAAAGCTTACATTTTGATTGCTGAATGATCCAAAATGAATAACGCTTATCTACTACCACCAATGGGACAAAGCAAACTGAATTTAAAGAAGGGAAATATAAGGAGTAACGCTGAGAATTTTTTTCTATTGAAATGGACCGGGATTTTATTAAGCAGCTTCCAAGACATATGGACAATTTCTTTCCAATATCTAAAGCTAAAGGGACAGACACTAGACGTTTTTTGTGATAGTGACTATCTGTTCATAAAATTTCAAAGCAATTACTATGGAAAAATGTTTCTAATTAAAGCTTCAGGAATTACTTGCAAAGAACTTTTTGATGACAGAGTGTTCTATATCAGCAGTGCTAAAGTTACAAGGACAGGAAGACAATAACATGTTAAGTCTCACCTTTTGAAAACAGCTGTTTCAGTTTTAGCATCTACAGTAAGGCTCAGTGTCTCCTTCATGCTGCCATTCATTACTGTTTCAGTTACTTTGTCTGCATTTTCTACATCATCCTCTCCATCTGAGCTGGCTTCCATAGCAACACTTCCTGGAGCTACATAAACGGAAGTAATGTGGTAAATAGCTGGCTATGTTTCTAACTTCATGAACAATCATACAAGTTGATATAACCAGAACAATGTTTTCGCATCTTTGTACACCTCTTGAATTTTTCTTTAAAGAGAAAGTAACTTCGTTACCATAACTATCTGCACATATAGAGTATAAGTACTTCTTACAGATGGCTTAAGTAAAAAGTCAAATGCCATAACTAATTTTTTTTTTTCATTCTGCAAGCCACTTAGTCATTTAGATGGACAATGGTTACTGCAATGGTTTGCACGAACAAGAATTTAGTAAGATTATAGTGATGTATTATTTTTCTGTACAGGCAAATTCATTACTCAAGCCTAACAGTACAAATTTGAGAGTAAGTTTTTAAGTACAGATAAGCCTTTTCAAAGTCCAGTCTCCTTGGACTTTTCGTCAGCACTTGTTCTGTCTGTTAATAATACATACAAAAAAGCTAATCAGCACATTTGGCCTCTAACCTGTTCATACATGTAGAAGAACTAGTGCATGCACAGTGAAGGTAACTTGGAAGAGGGATGACAGGAAGGGGAAACAAACACATTGAGGCTACTGGTCTGCTGTTACATAGGAAGAGACTAGAGACTAGCACTCCTCTCAGGCGTTAAAGATAACAGGTGAGGATTCTCTAAAAGAACACAAGAATTCTATGCAACACTTTTATTTTCATGATGTACAGGCTTTTTAGAGGTAACAGTAAGTCCTAGAACAGCTCTTGTTTAAAACACCTCTCATTTTAAACAGAAAACAATTTTAAATAGTTCAGAAATTCTCCGTCAAGTCATTTTCATTACCTAGCAGAGCAGCAGCATAACAAGAGGTCTCTGAAAACCTCACTTTTAAAGTTCAGGGAGAGCTTTCTCAGGTACAATTCTATAAATCAAATTGTTTGCATTTCTGAGTACAGTGTACTTACTCTCTAGCTGTGTTGCACGAGCCGTTACATTTGCACTCAAGGGATCGATTGGATCTGTGTTTGTTTCCATTTCCACCGGAGAATTACTTCTTAAGGAATCTTTTGAGCTTCAAATACAAAGTAAAAAAGCTTAGAATAATTTCTGAACAACAGAATGAAACTTGCTTAAAACAGTATTTTTAGTTCTACATCAAAGCTATAATGCCTAAAGCTCTACTGAAACCGAATGACAGCAAGTTTGTCTATAGGAGCTTTGGGAAGAAATGCTAAACGTTACTTGAGCAATGCAAAGTCCACCAGAACTAAACTGACTATATGTTTAGTGGTGTTGTTATTTATTTGGTTTGATTATAAATAGTAGCAGGTCCGTCCCTAGTAAATAAGGCATACAAGCATCACTGCCTCCATGCAGCATTTCCAACATTTTAAACTGACCTTCCAAATGCATATTTAGCAGAGAACCATCTTTCAAATTGCAGAGACTGCCACCACAGTCACCATCATCCAATACAGAAGTGGTTTTGCAATGTAATCATATATACACTACAGATACAAGCTTTTTTTGTACTCAAAAAGACAAGATTTGGCAACTTGAAATACTTTGGTATTCATAATGTACCTCAGGCATTCTCTTAATAGTGCAGAGCTGCCTAACACAGGTATCACATATGCATAACCATGAGAGTTTTCAAACAAAACAAACCCAAACCCCCAGAACCCCACAAACCTATCTGATTTATAACAACCATAAAACAGAACCATCCTAGACACTTTATGACCTTTATGTTCAACAATTCACATTCAACCCTTCACTGGGTTCAATCTACACTGAAAAATAAAAATTAAAAAAATAAAAAAATCACAGACCCCATTCTGGTCAGACACCAATATTGAAAGACCCATATATTTTTTAAAAAGCTTCTACACCAATAACACATTAGGATCCACCCATCCCACAAAAGCCTGCTATGAGATAATATGGACACATCATTATAATACATGGGGCCCTCTGGACAATACACACTGCCTATTCCACCAGACCACTACCAACATACGCTTTAGTGGAGATGGACACTCCAAGGAAACCAAATGGTAGCTGCCATTATATTTAGTAGTGAAGACTTGTCCTGAATCACTAACATTCTTACCTCAAGGAGGATGCAAACTCTGAAAAGGCAGCCCAGCCAGTTTCTTTTGCTGGCATAGGTTCTTCTGTACTCCACACATCAGACCCAACAGAATCCAGATTGGCACCATGTGCAGTTTCCATGGGTACATCAAAGTTAGCTGACCAGTTTGGGGCTAAAAACCATCAACAAGTTCATTATGAACAAGCTTAAAAAAAAGATGTGAGTGCATATATGCCCAAAACACTGATTCTCCATACATACATTCCAAATATAGTAGCAAAACTCATAACAGACTTTGAGGCACATGCAGAAGAATCCTCCATATACTGTTAAAAAAAAAAAATGAATGCATTCCCTAAAAGGGAGATTCTGCTAGTAAGGCAGAATTTTAGGAACAGTAACTCAAGAGTGTTCTGCTAAAAATCAATACAGCTTATCTAAAGAATAAAACCAATAAGCCATATTAGATCAAGTATAATACCACTTTATTCTTTAAACTAACATCAACATTTGTTATCCATTTTTCAAAACTCATTTCTATAATAAAAAAAAATCTTAAGAGTTTTGTTCCCTTTCTCACTTCTCTCTGCACATTTTCCTGAACATAAGAAAATGAGCATGTCAACTTAAATATGGGCAGTCTCTAAAATTCTCATGCACTAACACCACTGCTAAGTTTCAGAGAAGTATAAGGCTTTTTACAACTTCAAATGTTTATCACAATTTTAAATTTTGGAGCAACTGTGACTTAAGAGCATCTAATTTAGAATAGGTCAATTCAAAGTACTTCACCTACCAAGGGAAACATGTTATTTCATTAACACTTACATACAAAAAAACAGGCTGAAAAGGAAGCTCTGACTAGCAATTAGAAATTCCAACCCAGGCAGAAATGAGAGGAGACCCACATGGATCAAAACTTGTTTGACACACAGATGCCAACGACACCAATCTGACAAGAGAAAAGAAAACCCTTAACTTTTACTTCTATTTCAATTTAATTCCTTACAGTCTCGATAAACACAGGGCTTTTACCTAGATATATTGTGAATTTATCTAAATCCAGTTTAGTGTACTGTGACCTGAACACGTAAACTTTTAAAAGAATTACAAATGTTATCACATAAGAGTCTACTGATGCACATTTTTCATTCACACATGAAATCTGAAGTAAGTTCACTTGGCTTCTGTAGGAAGTCTTTAAAAAAGAGCATTGTTGGGAAAAAAGTTGGTCTCATAGGCTTCCAGTAAAAATAACCATATTACAGGTTTGGAGATTAACAACCTGCTAGTTTTACAGGCACTAAAGATGTTTAAATTATTACATTTCATCCTTCCCTTTGAGTTCTCCTCCTTTATTTCCTCTTGAAGAACAGAAACATGAATTTTATAGAGACTAAGTAACTTGACGCAAGACATGTAAGGAATTCAAACTTCACAATATTTGTATGCTTTGTTGCAAGCAGTCTTTACAGTGGGAAAGACTACTTTAAAAAGAGTTGGAATAAAAACATTAAATAAGGAAAACTAAACTAAGACAGCTATACATAACACTTTCATATAACTCAAAGCAGCTGGGAGAAACATTACGTACGTTCACTTAAGTCTACTTCCATTTTGTCCTCTGCACTGGTGTGTGATTCAAACAAATCTTGCTTTGTTCCATCTTCTTCTTCAGAATCTGTACTTTCTTCACTGTCCGTACTGCCCGAACTTAAAATACAAAGGTATTAACTTACATTCTGTGTTTAGTATTTGAACCTGGGGCACAATGAAATTCTGGAGATTTTGAGGGTAAACAGAATTGTAACAGTTAATAATTTCTGATAGACTGAGGTAGAATTTGTTAGCTATTAGTATTCCCCACATTTCTCTCTCAAAAGAGGCTGTCTTCCCCCTCTCCTGTTTGCAAGTAAAATACAGACTGGTTTTACTCCTGCCACACAAAAGGGAGTAGAAAAGGAAAGTACAGAATCAGATCTGCCTGCAGAGGTTGTTGGTCTATTTGGTGTCCTTACACTAAATGGAAGCACTGAAATACAAAACTCTTACCACTATAGCAAGATATTGCTTGATTTATTTTAAAAATCTAACAACAAACCTAACATATCTATTTTAAAATAATCTCATCAACTGTATTCCAGTCCATCCTTTTAAGCTACATACATATTTCAAGTATGCGCATCTCTCCCAGGTGTGTGCGACTAGCACAAAAAGCTAGGTAAGATGAGAAGGTAACAACGTCCCTGAAACACATCATTGACTATTAAGTGTTGTGATTACTTAAAATAACCAATTTTGTACACAAAGTATTAGTAGTACAATTTTGAAGGTTGCAGGGGAGCTAGCTGGACTGCCTTGTCCAAGGTAATAATGTCAGATCAAGTTGAAAAGCATAAGGAAAGAATAGGCAGCAGGAAAAAAACCAAAGTACAAAAGCCAAAGTGCAGAAAGAGCTGAATATACAGGACAGCTGTTGCCATCTTCTGCAAATTACAGCTGGGATATAAGTCACTAGAGCCATCCCTCTACTCATTTCTCCCACAAAATGAAAATACACTAATATCACCTATGCTGAAGGTCATTCTGAACAGACATGTTCTGAGTGAGGGCTCAACTACACTGCTCTTTGAATGAAAAACACATTCCTTACCTGGAACGCCTCTGGGACTCTGGTGTAAACGCAATATGTTTTTCTTCCCAAATGTCTTCTTCATCAGAGCCACCATCATCAAACTGCTGTATCCGCTCCTTACAGCATGCCTCAAACAAGGCTATATTGCCCTAAATAAGCAAAAGTATAAAATCTGTATTTATGACTAATCATTCTACTTAGAAAACATTTTGGAAATAAATGGCTATTCTGAAGAGAACCTTAAATCAGTGGGGGCAAGGGGAAACATCTCTCTAAAAGCAGTAGTAAACCAGAATGCCTTAACAACTTAAAGCTTGCTTAAGAAATGGCATTGAGGAGCTTTTCAGATAACCAGACCGCCAAGTACTTGAGCTTTACTTTCTGCAGTGGAGTTTGTCTCAACTCAACTGACAACATCTGAAGTTAAAGTCTCTGTCCTTACTTTCCTGTCACCACAATCTCACTGGAAGACTGAAATACCTTTTAATCATAAAACCCAAGTGTGCCATACACATAAATCTGATCCAAGCCTGTTCTTGAACGTGGCCATACAAATTAATCGCAGTTCCATTTAATACCAACCAAAGAACAACAACTGTGCCTTCCAATTAGAAGATCACATCATACAGGAACGAGGTAGTTATTTTCCAAAGATGACCCATTCAAGAGTAAGTGTAGCAGCCACCACCAAAACTTGAGGTCACACTGAACTTCGAAAGGGAGTAATTTTTCTGACAGTACATATACTTACACTTTCATTTGTATTGAGTGTAAAGTTGATGTCTGAGACCCGATCAAAAGAAACGCTATGAAAAAAAGCAGAAGTATGCAATAAAACAAGATTGTATAATGACATGAACACATTACATTTATCTCAGGTTTCTCATTTTCAATGATCTAAACCCAAAGATTACAGTTTCCAACAAAAAACAGTCAAACTTCCACATTGAAGAGGCTTGGCATTCATGCGACTTTTCTAACAGTGAAATATTCACACAAAAATGCAAAACAATTGCACTAACTCTACTCTATAGTTAGTTGTGAAGATGCAACAAGCCTATGCAAGCGTGACTGAAGTGATACACGCAAGTCTCAAGTATGTACTGTTAAAGCAGTGGAAAAAAATAGGCCTCAAGAATGTCTAAGCTGACTGTTGTCTGTCATGACACAGCTCAAAATCCCTGTGAAGATCTGTGTTAGCAGTTGTTTTACATTCTAACTGATTTCACCACTGTATAGAAGGATCTTCCCAACAGGATGAGAGAAAGTGAAAAATGTATCGACTTCTAAAGTTGATATTGTTTTCTTTTTAAAAAAGAAAAAAAATATATTTTTTTTAAAACTACATCACTGATTTTTTTTTCCCCCTAAACTGAACACCAGGCTTTGCACATCTTCACATATTAAGCTGTCAAGCAACTTCACTTCACAAACATGTCTTAGACTGAAAGTAGCATTAAGCAAACTAAATCCTGAAGGCAAGCAAAGAGAAACAGAGGAGAAGATGGGAACTACTACCAGACTTTCAGAAGAGTTAATATATTCTTTCTCTAGCCACATACAGCAGTGCACTCAGCAGAACATGGGCTACTCTTCCTCTAATCCTCATTGCATTACAAAGCTGAGAACAAGGTAAGTAGTCTAAAGGAACACAGAAGTCTTAAGTGTGGTTGAATCACTGTGCTAGTTACCATGTGAATTACTGTACAACAGCAAGCAGGTAATTTAAGCTGCAACAGAGTCCTGTCCAAAAGGCATAACTTCAAAAGTAACTTTACATACAGAGTAATTCAACTCATGAGTACCTCATCAGTATTCTTATCAGAAATCTCATGAAATCAGCTCACACAAGTAGTCACGTTAGTTCCGCTAAGACCATACACTATCAAAGGCATGATCTTAAAGCAATTACAACTCCTATCCCTGCCAAAATCCACTTGCTTATAACAAAGTTAGCATCCCAAATTACTTCCATCCTATTTTAGTCTACGATGTCAGCAGATTATGGTGTGAAAATGCTGCAATGCTTCTTAGATGGCACACAGAAGCTTTTAGAGCACGATGATATTTTATTTTATTTACCCTTGCAAAGTCAAGTAATGCTTTTTACTTTTATTTGCATGTTCCTGTACCTGGAGCCATGAATTCTTACAAAAAACCAAGATCAAATCTACTTTCAGCAAGAGCCTCCATTCTTTCTCCTTCATATTACAGTACCGTTTTTCTTACAACTGAAGAAAGATCAGTTTGTGTGGAGTGGTTTTGTCATGTATTTGTTGGTGTTTGTGCTTTTTTCACCACTACCACCACCTGACCAAGATTGTTCTCATTTGCTCATCACTTATTCTATTTGCAGCAATAAGTCTTAATTGCCTTGGCTTTGAAAACAAAAGTAGATTTACAACATCCTTCCTTACTGTCCCCTACAGAGAAGTGCACTCACAGATGTGTTATTCCCATCGTACTTTCCGTGAACACTCAAAAGTGAAGCTATTCATCTGGTCTGGAACATAGATTCAGCAGGGAAACAAAATCACTGAGTCACGTAGAAAGTTAAAGTACCCCACCAATGCCATGTCAACGGACAGACATAGCTTTCAAAAGGAAATTTATTTAGTTATTTATTCATGAGCACAGCTTTCTCACGTTGACACACCAGGTCATATGAAATGGGAGATAGGCTGTTGCTTTCCTCTGCAAATTGTTTGTGAAGACTTGTAACAACAATGCATACAGATAGTACAAAAAGACAGGACTGACTGGCAACTGCCTCACATCAATAAAGGTTTGTATTTGCCATTGGCAAAAACAGTCAAATACATAATAAGAAAGGAAACTCCAAGACTATAGTCAAAGCCAGTGTAACATTATACTCACTTGCCGATGTCATCTTGATCAGCAAACTTCTCATCGTTGAAGCCAAACTGGTCAATAAAATTGGACGTCATTTGTTGCATCTGATAATCAGAAAAGGCCTGGCAACCCCAGGACCAATGACAGTGATATAATGATTCTAATAATACTCTAAATCCTACTTGCCTGTTTTGCTCCAAATAAATGTCTCCCTAATCTAAACATAAAAGGACAGGAAAAGGACTTGTCTTAACCTTTGGATGTTCAATAGTTATTCAAACAGTAACACTGACAACACATCAATTTATATTTACTGACTTGAAACCCAGACTAGCAGCAGGTCTCAATAAGAAAGTTACATCTCTAGTTTAACCACATTTATCAGCACCTTTCCAAATGTACCCCAAAGGAACAGTGAAACAACACAGTATACTACATTAAAGAACAAACCATCTTTGTTTGAAATAACATGAAGTTATATATGACAAGAACCATGAAAAGTACATTATGCATAGATACTAAAGTACAGTTGCATATTTATCATGCAGTTTCACTAGGAATACCAGTCTCAAAGCACACACACCAGCAGCATCTAATTCAACATGTAGAAGCAGCAAACTATTGAACACTTTGCATTCTGATGCAGTGTCACCAACTCAACTGTGCCAGCATCAACTGTGAGCAGATTGGTATGCACATGTGAGGGTACACATAGGCATTTTTCTTTTCCATAATAACAGGTTTTGTCCCATGTTTCCCAGTACTGTAAATCAAGCTATCACACATTCTCTAGGGACTTTTAATAGCGCTATTTCCATGTGTAAAGTCAGCCAATGTGAAGATATCCTAGGAAATATAGCTGTCAACTCTCTTGGTTTCTTGGCTAGGTAGCTAAAAGGAAGAGTATACAGACAAAATCTTTGAAGAAGGTGGTAAAGATGAACAAAGTGAATATGGAAAGGAAACAAAGAATAGCCAAAAAACCAAGGCGTTATGAAAACTGGAGGGAAGGCGAAGGAAATAAAGGAAGAGGTAAGCAGCAAGACACTATCGGACCTGGGAGTAGGTCTGTATAACCTTTATGACTGGTAGAGTCATGCTAAGCCAGGCAAAAGCAAAACCCCTAAAATTTAGGAAGAAAATGTAAAAATATGATAAATACTTCTGAAAAAATCAGGATTTTATATTAACGTCATTAGTATATGAAGATGACACACGCAGACAATCAATTGACTGTCCTCCCTATAAAGTAATTACTTTGCCTTGTACTGGTTATGCAGATCTCCTTTCCTGTACAGTATTTTCACTCTTCAGGATTTACAAAGAGCATGTAGAAGATATTAATTCTCCATGGGAAGAAAGAAACTCAAAAACTTAAAACAGAGTTGTATTGTTGTACAAAAGGCACAACCATTAAGAAAATCACTTGCCAGGTTAAACAGAAAAAGACATGAAGTTTATGACATCAGCTAGTTAATGAAACTAGCGTGAAATCTTTCTTAGCACTACATCAAAATTGTCTACCAGTATATAAAATGCAGATATAAACTGCTAGCATATCTTAGACCCTAGGCAATTCTATCCTGTTCTTTAATACATCTTAAGTATGCTTAAGAGAAACCAAAAGCGGTACCAAGCTGGTGGAAAACAGACTAACAGTGCTCTCCTGAAGGAAGTTTCCAGAACTACTGCAAGACAGCACCTTAAATACTGCTAACATGAGAAACAGTACAACCCTGACCTAGGTGATGGAACACTTTTTCACAAATGTCAGTTTTGAAGTGTTATTCAGAAACTTACATAACAAGTGTTTTGAGAAAACCAAGGAGGAAAAAGGAACCAAAGGTCTTCATTAGTAGAAAACAGTATCAAATTAAATCTAGAACTGGATGCCAAAAGAAAGAAGCCTCAGCAAATGCAATTCTGCATAGGCAGAAGTCAAATTTGACAAAAATAAACCAAAGATGAAAAGGTCCTTTAGTATGTTCTCTTACTTAATTCCTAAGTGAGTCCACTTGAATTTTGGAAGTTTACTTCCCGTTTCCTCCTTTAGTTACTGGTCTAGAATAAGGTCTATCAGCTGAAGCCAGGGACACTTTTATGAATGAATTTATGCAGCTGGAGAATGCTTTGCAATCTGCAATTTATCTTCTTCAGTATCAGGCCCTCCTCAATACCACTAGTATACTTCACTAGCTCCACTTAGGAAAAACTTGAGAAAATGGTGACAAACTTGAAAAACAGCACTGGACCATCTGCATTTCTCCAGATTAACTGCCAAATTGCCTACACACAGCAGATCACTATGTGCATGCTAAGTGCAAAGGTATCTGAAGATCTTACTTTCTTGCTAAAGCAAGATGCTATAGCATCTAACTTATCAAGTTTGTATTCAGATGCCCCTTACATGCACAAAACCACTGAATCACTTAAAAATGCATCAGATGCTTAAAAGTTCAGCCATCACCCACAATTCCAACTTAGATACCAATTACTTATTATAAAAACTACAGAAGATGCATAAAGCACCAAAGCCAGTCTTACGTTAGGTGGTTACTATGTAGCTGCTGGTGTGAGTTTGAAGACTTTGGTTAATAACCCAGATGAAATAATGCATTCTGCATAAGGGACCAACTGGCAGTCTCGTGCCACATGGCTCCCACTCCTTCACCATTAGATAAGACAATACTATTATGGAAATGCTTAAATTCTTCAGCAAAATGGCATCAGTGTTCTCTGTAATAATTGCAAAAATGCTCTAACACTGTAACTATATAAAAACCCGTCTCATTATGTCCCCTCCCTGGGGGTGTTCAAGGCCAGGTTGGATGGGGCCTTGAGCAACCTGGTCTAGTGAGAGGTGTCCCTGCCCATGGCAGTGGAGTTGGAACTGGGTGATCTGTAGTGCCTCTTCCAACCCAAACCATTCTATGATTCTATGAAAGCTTTAAGTTTTCAGTCTACTTGATCTGAAAACTCCCTAGACATCCTCTTTTAATCAAGCCAAATGATGAATAATTATCTTTTAAACACTCGTAAACGAGTTGTCAAAAGCATATACTGTATTTAAAAATAAGTGATCAAGTTCACTGGAAATTAATTTCAGGAATATCTGGCTATCTTACACTTGCAAGGTATCAAGAATCTATGAAGTGAAAAACATTCATGCTAGTAGATACAATCTGTCACAGGAGCATACCTAGCTTTTCATTTATATTTCTGGTGACAGCTGCAGAGTGACATTTTGCCAAAAACTAAAAGCATGCAACAAACAGCCAGTCCTCTTTGATTCCTCAGCAAAAGAAACTGCAAGGTACATCAAGATGTCATAACTCGTGTTAAAAAAAAATCAAACCTCTGGGTTTTATCAAACAGCTGTGTGCACACACATCTAAATTTTATTTTATACTTTCTAGATTTCTTTTTTTCATTTCTAACACAAGCAAGTTGCACTGCTTTTTAAAAACTTATTTTTACAGAAAGAGCAATTTATGGTGTTAAAATTTCAACTCACCTGCTGCAAAGAAGAATCCTGTGAGAAGCCAGTTTCTTTAAAGTCAATTTCATCATCACTGGAAGAATGAATGTGGCAGGTAGTAACCTATACAAAGGAATTTAGTCATCTGTGTAGTATATGACAGCCACTCAAGTATACTCATACTATCTGGCTGAATCTTCAGTTTCACATCAAAACAAGAAGAGCAATTAATTTCCCCAACTGCTATAGCACATAAAACAGCCCCTGAAATATTTCAACAGGTTTGACACGTATATTAGATACACAAAAAAATCCAAAGCTTTCTACTATTTCAGAACACTTATTTGATATAAAAAAGCCAGTCCTACAAAATACTATCTAAAACAAAATAAGACACAACCTGCATCCTGTCCTCGTACTGCACAAAATATATTGAATAGGAAGTGAATTGTTAGTAAGCAAAACACCAGACTATATACAGAGATCCTCCCCCTCTCCTATATGTAAAATATTTAAAAATTGAAGGGAAACAGTCTCAGCATTTGCAAGAAGACAAAAGAATTAAAGTTCAGAAATTCCCAACCAATGTGTAACTTGCAGAAACTACCATGGAATTGTTGCCACAGCAACTGCCATATGCTTTAACCTTGAAAGGTGCTTTAACTCTGCATTACCCTTGAAAATAGGTAATAACCTTCAAAGAAGAGTTCTTTTTATGATCTGACATAGAACTAGTGGGAATAGCTTGTTCAGTGACACTGCTGCTGTTATTGGAAGCATTTCTCTTCAATCAGAACAGCACTCAAAAATAATTTGAGCTGGGACAGCAATCAGCTGAAGTCACAGTAGTGACAGACGACCCTTGATACATACTCTATGAAGGATCACTAGTATGAAGTAAATCTACAGATGACAAAGTTTATATTGCATGAATACTCCATTATTATACACACCTCATGTATTCTACACAACACTCATGTTATACATTCTCAAGTGAAGTCAGATGGTTCATGGAGTAGACTTTTTTTAAGAAAATAAATGTTTATACGAAGAGTACTGAAAAGCATATTAGGCTTCAAAAAAGACACCACAAACGTTACAGGACAATGCTACAGTTCAGAAGATACATGCAAGAGGTAAATGAAGGAAGTTATCTGAAGTATATTGTGTGTTTACACTTTTTCCTCTGTTACTGTAACAGTTAAAAGAACTGAGTGTTTTGGTTCTGCATATCTACAATTCAGCCCTGCACTGCATAAGTATCCTGACTCCAAGTTACTTGGTTTCTGAAGAAAAGCAGCCCTATGTATACTAGAACTGTCAGCAAGTAGGAAGAACAGCAATGCACCAAATGATCTCTGGGCTTATATCAAATGAGAGATCAAGTCCATTAGTACTCAGCGTATATTTATTAAAAGACTGTTCACAAGTCTGCAGACTTCAACATAATTATATGGCATCCTATACTACAACGTGAGCTGTCCTTGATATCATCCCACTTCATGCAGCCACATTTTGAGAGGACAAAAGTTAATATAAATACCCCTTCAACAACTGCAATTTGTTGGGGGAAAAGACAGTCAAAACCAAAAGATGCAGTTTATGTAGTTTTAGTTAGAAATAGTAAATTAAGAAAGATGTGCTTAAGATCTTGATTTGGGGACACTGAAAATCTGCACTTTAAATGAGGTATATAATTTTTCAGGCATAAACATTAGTTCAGATAAGCTACTGTTTTAATCCAGAATATTTTCATCAACTTAGCGAAGAGCTCCAACATACCAAATAGTACAGGTTTATAGATGGAGAAGATAGGTCTGTAGAGATCGAACTACTACTACCACCACCACCTGCTACCACATTGCTTATCTTTGAACTAAATGCTACTCCACGACTCATATGAATTGAGCATGCAAGCAAAACCGAAGCCTACAACTTTAGAAATTCAAAGATAGAGCATCTTCCAGATGGCATTTTAGAGATACAAGAATATGGTTCAATGCTTTGTCTCTCTATTCAACTGATTATTGTTGAGTTTGGAGCTATGTTTTAAACAAGGTTTTACTGTTGCTATATCAAGTGTATCCAAGTTATTACAGATCTGAACAGCTAACTGAAACATGAATTATAAATGAGCTTAAAATTCTGCTTCTTTAGATGACTCCTGGTCTTGATCAAGAAGTAGCTGCTAACAAGAGGAAAATATTCTACAAGCACTATGAACTTTTTTCCATTCACAAACAGGTTCATGGAAAAAGCCCACCATCTGTACATCATTTTATTCTGTCCACAAGCTATATAGTTTCAGGTGAATTTCTACTGCTTCTATTGCCACACATCATGCCAGCATTATATTCCACTTGCTATACTGTGCTGATATACCAAATGTATCAGTCTCTTACTGTTATCGCCCAGTTAATATAGCACCAGTACAACTTAATTAAACCATATGCAAAGCACTGTATTCCTGGAGAAGTCAGGTATATTAAAATTCACTAGTTGGTCTGCTGACATCAGAAATGGCCTCTGTTCAAAGACTCTACGTAACTACTTGTAAACTGTATGTTTCATATAATTGCACAACTCCTCTTAAGTATTAAGTTTAACTTTTATCTAGAAGTGTACGCAGTCCTGCTGTATGCAGAAGAAATGACATATTCTCAACAGAAGTATGCAAATTTACCTGAATTAAACAAGGTCAGTAACACATGCAATGGATGCAGGTAGCATTTCCCATTAAACGTACATAGGCTCATTTACATTCTGTAAATAAAACACCAGGTGCCTGCAGTTTCAATTTGCACTCTTCAAGCAGACAGTAGCTTTCAAGGACACCAACTTCAAGCTGTGAAAATTTTTGCTTCTTGCTAATTCTACGGGATGAGCTATACAAACCGAGCTACTGCAAGATTTCTGTACAAAGTATTCATGATAGGGATTTAGTTGAAAAAAGAAGCTAAAAGAATTATCAGTTCCACTAGCTCAGCAACAAGTACATGGTAGTTGGGAAGTCTGTGCTGCTGACAAAAAGAAACTGGGACTCAAGTTAACAGCTGCAATTTTGATACATTACCCACCACTACTTACCAGGTCCACTGTATTCCTCTTGTTAGTTTCTCCTAAGGAGCTTGTACAGAATGTCTCCCATCGCTCTCTGACCTCCTCTGGAAGCTCTAGAACAGGAAACAAAATTGATTTGATACTATTAACAATGGTGCATAACTTAGTTCTCAATTGTTCTCTTACTGCAAAGAACATACACATCCTTCTAAATCTAAAAGTATTATTCAATCTAGCAAACAAATCCAAATTAAACAGGTCAGCAACTCTTCACAACTATTTCAGGGAGCTCAGGATACTGTTAGGAAAAAAAAAGGACATAAGCATGTGTAAGGATGACTAGTTTCAAGTTTCATGCATCAGAAATAAATAATAATTTCTTCTTTTACCTAACAGCTGCCTTTAAGATTGATTAATTTCCTAAAAAAATTAATAATGAAAGCCATAAAGACAAACCTGAGACCGTTAACTTTACCTTTAATGAGCTGTTGGACTAATGTACTGTTTGGACCCTTATCTGTACTATGCACAATACAGTTTGCTATCCTTGTCAGATGACCCATATAGCCATTCCGCCTTCCTCCTTCAGCCCTGCAAGAGACAAAAGGAATTCAACTGCCCACACTGAGACCAACTGTGCTAATAAGTTTTGCTCTAAAGCACTCAGTGAAGAAGTTACACAAGACAAATAGCACAGGAGCTCTTAAGCAGAATTGTGTCCTAAAACCAAAGGTTCACAAAAGTACTCCAGAATTTAAGATACCAGCTGGTTTGACTACACTGAGTCAGTTTAGAAGACTTACTGAGAACAAACTACCAAGAAGGAAATGCAGAATATCTGAACAGGTTATTTCTGTTTTCATGTGTGTGTAGAGAGATAAATGTTGAGCATTATCAAGATAAAGATAAAATTAACAACAGATCAACAGTTTTCAGGAAGCTTCTGTCACTAAGTGTATTTTTTTAAAACTCCAATACACTGAACACTGTCTCAGACCTTCAAGACCATGATCAAAAGAAAAAAAATTAAGAGTGCTTTAGTACTGCAGAATTTCTTAATGTTAATTTTAGCACAGAGAGCTTGAATCATATGATCAACTGAAATTTAAGTTAGGATCATTGTTTTCCTTAAGTTTAGAAACTGTATTTCAGTGAGTACCATATGTAAAATACAAGGCAGTTCCAAGTTGTTTTTTTTTAATGTGACAAAGCTACTTAGCAGAAACAAGAATCACAAGTTTTTAAGGAGTAAAGCATTGAGTAGCTATGATCAGCTTGTTTCCAGAAACATTCTAGGTATAGTCTAAGAGCTAACTTTAGATCTCCAACTTGGACTGAATTTTAGCATTTAGCTGCAGGCTAATCAGACATTAACTATATCCGCTTCTGCAAGATTTTATGCTTTTTAAAAGAAAAATTAAGCCAGACCAACTCAACTGGCCAGACAAACCTGCCATGAAGTTTACTAAAAATGCTATATAAAGTTCCAGTAGTTCAGGAAGTAGCCTATATATATGCAAACAAATCACTATTTTCCACCATCATCATCTAATGCACGAGAATTTCAGTTATGTCAATGCAATATATCATGAATGAAATGGTATCACACTGTTTACAGGAATAACTTGAGAGAGATCCCATCTTATTTCCTTGACAGCTTAGGTAACAAGTACATTCAAAACAAGCAAATGGGATGATGGCAAAGATTCTTATTCCTAGTGCAGGATATGCCGTAAAGAGGACTTGTATTATAGATTTCATGGCTAGGCAATGACAAGTCAGTCGACTTTGTAAAATACAATTGTATCTTCTGTTAGCAAATGCTCAGTGAATGAGCATTTATTACTTATGAATTCTTTACAGTCTGCTTGTTTCTCAAAAAAAAAAATCAACTCTTCCCAGATCAAAGCACAATCAGGTTTACAACAATATTTTCCATGTTAATATTTGCAAATCTGAAACCAAATATTTAATTCATCCATAGAGTAAGCACTGGATCAAGAACATTCTTATCCAATCAAAAAATAGTTTTAGATAAAGTTAAATAAAGTCACATTCCCTCTCTTTGATCCATCCTCTTAATCTACTTCAATATCCTTATTTTTAGGTCATTTACATTAGCCATACATTTACTATCTGATTCACATCAGATAGGAACAGGAATACTCCAGGTGGTAGAATTGTCTCAACACACCAGCAAATGAGAAACACTATTCCAGTCAGCTAATTACAGTTTTTTGACAAGTTAGGACTAACATTTTTTTTAGCATCTCCTGAGCCAAACTCATGAGCCTTGAGATAGCTGTTTTACCACCTCAAGTGAAGACTTAGGGTTTTTACTTCTACTATGAACAGTTTCAGACATGAACTACCTGAAGCCTCCATCCTTTCAGAACCACACACTTTTAGAAGGTATTCCATTGCGGAGGACTTGGCTTTTATTACTTACAAGTGTGTTGCTCCACAATATTTAATATGCTTTGATATGTTTGTAAATGATTTTTTTGTTGCTTACTAAAGTACTTCCTGTCCTCTCAAAACTCATGGTATGTTTCTGTACTTTAGAATGGGCAAACTTTAAAAATTACGCTAATATCTGTAGACAGCAAGAATGACAAATTATTATATTCTCAAATGATCACAGGAAAAAAAAGGCATTAGCATGCTACCAGAAAGCTTTAATCCAGATATTAACATACAAGTGTTTCTAATACTGGGCAAATCAGTTATGAATTACTCATATGTTTCTTTCACAACTCAAGCCTTACTCAGACAATTGCAGAGAATAAGAAAACTAGTTACTCACTGCTTCTTCTCATTCATCTCCCATGCATCAAGTATTCGTTCTATTAACTGGCATTTAAGGAAGAGCTATCAAAAGAGCAAAATATGCTTAGTAGCAGTTAAGTGGAACACTATTATGCATTTTACAATTTATTTTAACGAATAATGAAGTCTTACAAGACAACTAATTTCAGGTTTAGGATACTTTCGTTACAGGGTTTTAAGTCCAGAAGCAGCAGATTTCAACCAGAAACCTAAAACTTAAATCTCCATTATTTCTACATCTCTTTATAGCTGCTGAATTGTAGTTGGCTTAAAGCTACAGAAACAGCAATTTTTATTTCTTAAAAAAATTGGAGGAACTTGACTCCAAAGAAAAATACTTGCAGCCCTGCACATATGCTTACTTCAGGGCAACAAATGACACTTTCATCTTTAACACCCTGAACAGACATTTTAAGAAAAACAAAAATATTTCTGTTCATTCTACATATAAAGTAAAATTTGTGTATATTTTAATTAAAACTATTACAATATCCTGGAAACACAAAAACTCAAGAGATTCCCAATAACCCACAACTTACATGTTTCAGTAAGAGATTGTCTCCTTGTCCCTTCAGTAAGAGATTGTCTGTGGAATCTTGATCTGTAAGTGTGCCATTTTCTGTACTTTCAAGTGGACTTGCAAGAATAAGTGCAACACAGATTTCTACTTGAGTATGCAAGAAGTTATTCCATGTATACTTAAAGAACATGTCCTGAAAAGCAAATTCAACAATGTTTACACAACATCTTTTCCTTAAACATAACTAACAATCTCACCCCAGCAAGCCATTTGAATGACAGATTGTCATACTGAATCAGAACAAAAGTTCAACTGTAACTGGATTTATCACATGGACAGCCAATTACACACTTCAGGAGAACAAAAGGGGAGGAAAGACACTCCCCACTTAAATTGTTTCTACTAGCTGCAGCACAGAGGGTTCCAGAGTCAGAAGCCTTATTTACAACCTTAGTCACCCTTGACAAATCTCTCTTTTTTGAGTTCACAAAACTTCATGGTATCTACAATGACATTTACGTCCTCCTCACTTCAGTGAGATTCCTTACAAAATCATATCTACCTCTTTTGAACCTGCCATCTACTGATGTTATTCTAATACAGAAAGCTACTTCAGATAATCTACTGGCAGCTGAAGACTTAAGTACCTTATACAAGACAAATACTGAGGTTCATTTAGTTATATTACAAGTTCTCCACATTTAAACATAAGAAAAAAAATTTTAAGCTTCATGCCCAGTTATTTTAGACTACTACTTACTGCAAAACTGAAATGACTGCAGTCACTGGTAAATGAAATTAGTTATGTAAATACGTACACTGATTAAACAATTGAAGTTTCATTAAAAATACAGTTAAAGACCCCTAGTTTTCCTTCAGTCCTCCTAAACTAATGAAGTCTTCCCATAAGATATGCTACTGGATCTAGAAAATTACTATTGCCTAACAGTCATGTCTGCACAGTAAAACGTGCTGTTTCAGCAAACAGCATGAAGCACCGTGAAGCTTATATGGCTGTAATTTTCTTTTTCCCTATGCAAAATCTGCAACACAAGAACATGTTCAAACCTCACTTAATTCACAACATCATCTACTTATATGCTATGAACACTTGCATGTTCTTATACATTGCCTTAGACAACATATCTAGGAAGAACTTCACTTACAATGAAGTTAGCTATCTGCATACAAGTTAGCACCCATCTGCAGATAAACTGAGATGAAGAAGTTACTATCACAACTGTATTATTTAGGTGAAGGCAAAAGATTTTAGACTAAAACAATTTAGGACAGAGGAAATATTCACAGTTTAGGTTTGCAACTGCCTGCTTAGAAGCAGAAGTTTGCATATTGTATTCAGAGACTGTAGTACAAGTTCTAGCACGTTTTGCTAGTTGTTTTTTAACTGATACCAGCAGTGGAATTTTTTGGGCAGCCTAGACACAAAGACTATGTTCTGCTATAGTAGCTGTATGAGGTAGGAAGCACTCAAAGTACATGTTAACTCACTGCTTTTTGCCAATGCGGAACTGACAAAGTTTGTTGTGCAATATCTTGCTTTCAGAGATTTGAATGTGTACAAGCTTCCAAGAATAACTGTCCCTGCCAAGATAATAACTGCTAAGATACTATTTGGGGTGCCATATATTAAGAAAGGAAAAGGGGGTTTGAGGCAACAAATTAGGAAAAGAACAAGCACAGTGGGGAGGTCCTGAACATGGTTGAAAACTCAAGATGCAGGTGAAAAAATAAGCTTGTTAAGGAAATCACTTCATTTATTTAGGAAACTGGACGGAATAAGAATCATTCAAGCGATCACAGGAAAATGCTGACGTCAGATGAATTCACAGTAAAATCCAATATTGAAAATCCTTAAATAGTGCAGTAGAAGCCACAACTCAAACAGTTTGAAAAGTTAGGCTGGAAAATACACTACAATTAACCTGCAGTGCAATCCATAAAAATGAAGACAGCATGAAGTCCTTACCAGTATTACTCCTATGCTGTTAAGCTCTATAAGCTCCTGGTTTACACTGCTTGTATTTGTCTGCAAAAGGCTAGATATTAATCTAATAACATTTAAACGTGTGTTTCCCACAGGTGGATCCAATACACCCCAAGTTGTCTTCATGACACTTTTCTGAAAAAGTAAAAAGATACATACGTAAGCATCATCAAAATTTCTTTAAAAAAACAGCTAATCATTACTACGCACAGAGTCCTGCTTAAAGATATATCCAATCAGCCCTTGAACAAGTTTAAACTTTTTTTGCAAAAAAAAAAATTTATTCTGAACACCACAGCTCATTTTAACTCCATAGACAGGAAGCAGTAAAAACTGCAACATGAAACAGACTACACTGTAAAAACTTATTGTTAACTACAGACAAGATCTCAAAGTAGATGCATTCTAGGCAATCTTGAAAGGAATTCAGATGTACTTCTAGGAAACACTTCTGATTAATACACATACAGCTTTGGTCTACACTGCTACAACATATACAAAACAGCTGCGTGGACAGTCTGTAAAAAATTTAATATCTCAACCACCTGGCCTTTATTCCTCTCTGGTCTCTCCTACAGACTGCAGCACCTAGTTCAGTGCTCTTCACTGGCAGAACTGCAGCTAAATTTGAGTGGAAAAATATAAATGGATCACAGCAAGAGTCCTTAAAAATTGCTTAAATCTTTTAAAAAGCCCAGAGAATTTAACATGCCAAGTATCTGGCCTGCTTGGGCCCTGGGCAAGTCTAGAGGAATTGTGCAGGCCTCATGTGGGCCATACTACAGTTGCAAACAACTGAAGCATCCATTCACTTACTTTTGGAGGCTCAAGCAGGAGTTCATGGAAGGCAGAAAGTCGTGCTTTTATGGCTTCTAAAACACTTTTGTTGACTGAATATGTTGAATTGCTCATGCCTGGAGGACAGATCTCTATATGGCCCTCAAATCTAAAGCATAGACAAGCAAAATTTCATCATTACTATTAGAACTAGTAGTGAAAAATCCTTAAGTCATCATTGACAGTGTCATGGTTCTGAAGGGATGTGAAAAGAATGAATAGGCAAGTAAGAATACAAGGTGACAAATAAATTAAGTGTGAAATAATAGTTCAACAAGATTCTTACAAACAAGTCCCAGTATTTCTAAGTTTATGGTGCTACGTATCTGCCTCAAAAGAGGAGATTAAGAGCTTCACTCATCTATCCTGAGCAATATAAGCAAGTTGAACGTACTATACGGATTTGTTCAGTGGTTTCTCAAAGTGAAGCTGTAACAGAACCCCAAATAACTTCTTAGAAGTTCAACACACTCTCACTGCACTGTACATGCTTGTTCTATTCCTTGTATCCAGAAACAAATAGATGAAATGCAATTAGTCTGACCTGCAAAGTGACATTTCAACCACCTTCTAGAAAAAAACTGCACAAGCATCAGTCATAGCAAGTTTGCAGACAATACTAAGCTGGGTGGAAGCGTGGATCTGATGGAAGGTAGGGAAGCTCTGCAAAGGGATCTGAACAGGCTGGACCGCTGGGCTGGGTATAATGGCATGAGGTTTAACACGGCCAAATGCTGGGTCCTGCACTTGGGGCACAACCCTATGCAGTGCTACAGACTAGGAGAGGTCTGTCTAGAAAGCTGCCTGGAGGAGAAAGACCTGGGGGTGTTGGTCGACAGCCGGCTGAACATGAGCCAGCAGCGTGCCCAGGNAAGGAAGTTGTGGAGAGGAGGGAGCTGGCCTCTTCTCCCAACTGACAGGGGACAGGACAAGAGGGAATGGTCTCAAGCTCCACCAGGGGAGATTTAGGCTAGACATTAGGGAAAAAATTTTCACAGAGAGGGTCATTGTGCACTGGAACAGGCTGCCCAGGAAGGTGGCTGAGTCACCTTCCCTGGAGGTCTTTAAGGGACAGGTGGACAAGGTGCTGAGGGGCATGGTATAGTATTTGATAGGAATGGCTGGACTCTATGATCCTGTGGGTCATTCTATGATTTCGTGGGAGTGTAATGACGCCAATCTCAATCACTTAGTTTGCTCTTTTATTTCTCCAGGTACAAGAGGCTACAAAAATGGTTCAGTCATTAGTACACAGAGGACACTTGATTCCGCTAAACAGTAGGTTATTTAAATTAGACAGGCAAATTTAAGTGAACCAAGCAAAATGAAACACTCACGTCTGTCGTCTTGTCTCAAGTAAGGTCAATAGTATTTGGATTGCACTGACTATTGCAGATTCATTTTTTTCTTTATGAAAAATATTAGACAGCAACTGTTCTATGATTTCTTGCCTGAAACGAGAAGCATTGGCATCAGATGTAACATTACTTCAGGCTACAGTTGTTAACAGAAATAGCTATTCTTGCCAATACATAATTAATAAAGGGATAATACACAGAAAACTAGTAACTATTGAAAGCTCACAGGTACCACTAAGACAATCACTCCTGTCTGCACTGCCCCAAGCGTGTTGTCCTAGTCCCTCCATTTACCTAGTTTTTTGACCTGACAAGCAACAGTATAAAAAGGGAGTTTCCAGTCAGATCCAAAAACTCATTCAGCTTGCTGTAACAGCCACACAAACTTAAACCCATAGCCAGAAAAATTAAGCAGAGTATACAGTAGAGTTTTCTCTGGCAAAAAAAACCCCCAGGTTTAGATTAGCTTCAACAACAGATGACACCCTCAGATATATACTCTGCACAGTATCAAGCTGACATCTACACATCTGATCCTGCTAACTCTGTCAGCACAGGAAATTTCAATGAGACAACCCATGCCCTCTCCAAAAGCCCTCCAGGTGGGTTCTGCTTACTTGCAGAGTTATTTTAAATTACACAGACAGATGATGAGTAGCAAAGAAAATTCACCTGAAAAGCAGAGCTTGCCATTGCTAAAGGTTTTCAAGGTTGAAAGTTAAAAAGTATGGTTTTATGAATGGAAAAAAAATAAATCAGAAATTCATCAAGCCAACTTACTTCTCTAGGCTTGCAAGCAGTGGATCTGGTTCTGAGCTGTTCTGTACTTGTAACATCTGGTCTCTGCTTAGGCGAATAATTTCACAGAGTGACTGTGATGCATTTGAATGCCTCTGGAATAGAAAAACACAACTTCACTGTAAGAGTAACAGTGCACTGAACTAATTCTTCAATTAAATGAAATTAAACTTTCAACTTTGGTGGTGGAGGGGGCGGGGCAAGGGGCTCCTTCACATGATCACACTTAAACACTGGAATCAGCTTACTGCAAAAAACCTCGGAGAAAACAGTAAGACCAGCACTTTAACACTATGCTCTACAGCAACTTGCTAAACATATCCAGAGGAGTGTCAGATCAATACTTACATCTTCATCTTGAGACGGATGTACAATTTCCACAAGCCGCTGGATAATTCTCTCCTCATTTAGCCACTGTAAAAGTGGGTTTGGATGTTAGTAAGAATGTTATCCAAGCGAATGAATTAAATTCAACAAAATTAAAAAGCTGTTTGACAACTGCCATGAATCATACTGTTGATAATTCTTAACAAGGACTAAAGATACTTGAGAAGAAGGGAATAATGTAAAATTAGTGTTACTGAGCAACTCTAAAAAAAGTATTAGGTATAATGCTTAAGGTCCAAAATATTTTTATAACTGCATCTGGCAGTTATGAGTTAGATACTAGATACCAGGAGAAGAGAAAAACCACTCAGGTTCAATGTTGTCTTCAGTGTTGTGACTCCACTGGAAATGTATTGGCAGCTCCGAACAAGAAGCCCCAGACATCTGATTTCAGCACATTTAATAAACTTAGTAAAACCACCAGAACATTAAGTAACTTTACAGTTCACACATCAGTCAAAAATCCTGTAAGACATTTTACTTACATTTAACACTTCTTGCCGGGGCTGTGGAGGTTCTATGCAAGTCAACAGCCTGAGCAACAAGTCCATGATAGCAGAGGTCCCTATGTGCTTAATAATGAGGTCTACAAAATCATGTTTCCTCTTTAAAAACTCCACAATCTAGAAATTGAAAATACATAAGCTTACATTTGCTTATCCGTATTTTTCATGGGAAATTACACCAACTAGTTTTAGTTTCTCTAGTCTACTAAACTGAGAAAATAAGAACTATTTAAACACTTCTGACACTTAAAGCTCGCAGTACAAATCAAGTTAATATAGCACACAGAAGCAAAAGTGGTACAGATCCATACTAGGTACAGTGTGTTTTGGGCCTCTTTTCAAGCCCAACTTTCTATAAACTACACATAATCCAATGCACAGCTTTCCTTTTTTGTATGAATTACTCTCATCCCTGCTTAGTGAGAAAAGCTTGACACAGCAAAACCATAACATAATACAAACAAATACAGCTCTTGCTAAATTAAAGATGCAGAACAGTGTCAGAAACTTAAATTGCTCAGGTATGAAAGTCAGTCACTGCAGCTATTTGCAGTACTGGGACACATGAACACAGTATAAAACCATTTTTGAACAAGGATTCCAAACGTATATCACCTTGTTCTACAATTCTTCACACCAAGTTGGACACACTCCCAAAGATTCAATTCACCCACCTTCACCTCTAACAGCAATTAACACAAAAATTATCAAATAAAATGCTGAGTTAAGATAAGCCAAAAGGTAAGCAATCTCACACCGACTGCACAAATAACTCAGGCAAATCTAAATCAAATACATTTTATCCACACCAATATTTTTTGATCTGGTGCATACAATAAAAAAAAGTTTAGTGTCTTCAGCTAGCATAGAAGTTGAATGCCGTCTTTCTGCTGCTATCCCTCAAGTGTATAGTCTTAAAGCAGCATTGCCCAGTACAACTTTATTGGATCTCTTGTTAAATATGAGAGTTTGCATATAATTACCTGCTCTGGTTTTCTGCTTATAAGAATACTTAGCACTTTGCTGAAGAAACTGGCCAGTAAAGGGTTCAGAGGAGATTCATTTAAGAGGAAGCCATACAGTTTCATAAGTAAGGATTCTTCTTCTCCCAGCCTATCATTGATTTGCGAGACATCAGATGTAAGCAGCTCACAGGATATGTTTGGGTATCTGGGAAAAAAAGGTAAAAAAAACCCCATCATTCATGCTTCAAAAGTTGTCATACTTCCAGCTCTGTAATCAAAACTTGTCAAGGCTTCTGATCAAGTTTTCGGGAACAGCTGGTCTGCATTAATTAAAACAGCAAACCAGCGAAAGGTAACATAATACACTCAGCCTATAAGATCTGTTCCCTCCTTTAAAGGACAGACTACGCTGTTCTCCTGTAGCAATAGAACAACATTAAGGAAGTTGGGAAAGGGCAAGCTTTTATTTTAGATCTATTGTTGAATCCATCTGTTCAACTGTATTTAACAACATTTTGTTCTATTTGTTCAATCCATATTGTTGAAAATATATATGTATATAGAATCTAAATTATGTAGAATCTCAGTAAACTAGTCAAAGTCTGACAAAGCCTGCAAAATTAGCTAGTACAGCTCCAGAGTCAAAAATACAGTTTTAGAACATGAAGTAATTAAGCTAAGAGGTCATTAAGACCAGCAATTTCCTACACTTGACAGCATTATCACCCATTCGTACTAAAGGTAATTATGACAGCATCAGCAGCTTAAGGTTTCTAAGTGAAAGATGCTTCAAATTTCAAACTCTAGTAGAAACACAGGAAGCTTGGTTCAACCAGAAATGGTGAAGTACTGCAACTATGAGTGTAGCTTATTTCACATTATTTTTTACATACTGTTTTGAGGAGAAAAAAACAAAACAAAAAAACCCCAAAAAACACCCAAGCTTTCTTCATAAACAACTCTAAAACCAGGCCAAAGATGGCAGGACTTTTATACAAATTGCTAGGTTGACTTTCAAGTTTGAACCTTATCAAACTAGCTGAAGTGCCAGCTATAACCCCATTCTTACAGTTTTAGCTCTGCAAAGGAGAACACCAGCAATTAAGAACCGTCTTCCAAGGAGCACTGCAGCCCTTCTAATGAGCATCTTCAAAACATCTTACCAATCAGTCATAAACCAAAGCCAAACACTTAACTATACTACCAAAATGGGGTTTCTTCCAACTATTTACTTAATCACAACCACAAGATTATTTTTCTCAGCTTCCTGTGGACAGCAACTCTTTTATGAAGCATTTGTAGTTAAGAAGCCTCCATTGGAACAATATGCAAATACTAGAAATACTTTAAAAGTTCTATAAAGTCCCTTGAAAACAAACATATTCTGAGGATACCAGTATTGTAAAAATCCAAGCACAGACGGATTCAAAACACACTATCAAATTAATTGGAGTAAGTTCCCCTTCTTTATACCTTCCCAAGTCACCCCACCCCTGAAAGTTTTCCTACTTATATCGAATTTTTTCATCCATGTCTTGAGGTGGCTCTTCAATAATAAATGAAACCAGGTCTTCCAAACACTCTGATTTCAGCAGAAATTCTATAAGTTTGCGATTCTGAGCCTTGCACTCTTGCAGAACATCCTCTTCATCCATCAGTTCCTTCAGTGTTACATCATCTCTCTCTAGAAGTGTATCTATGTGGGATGACGAATGGAGATCAAATTTCCAAAACATGCTGGTCTAGATAAGAACATACACAAAGCATTAAGTTTACAAATCTATTTAAGCAGTATTTGTATTTCATAGTATTCATTTCATTGTAGTATTTCATAGCTTCTAACCCCAAAGGTACCTGCATGCACAGAAACTTTCTAGAATGAGACAACAGTAGATACCGATGATCAAAAGCTACAAAACCAGGCTTGATTAAAGATAACTGAATACTCCATAGTAACTTTCGTACCTCTAGAAATAGTCAATACTCTAATACTCAAAGACAGGTAGGCAGCTGCTGGGTTTTACTTACATGAACGAAATGAGCTAATCTGGATTAAAGAAAAAAAAAACACCTTTTGTTTTTATTTTACTGAACTTGTTCCTCCCAACCTTTATTTTTAATCTACGTACCAAGCCTCAGATTTAGACCAACTTGTTCAGCAATCACATGTAAAGGTGAAGGAATTAGTGATTTTAACTTGCAGGCAGCACAAAAAGTGCTGGAGTTAATTTCAGCACAGGACCTACTCTCTCACTGTAACTCCCTTCACAAACTTGACACAGGAAAAACACAGGACAATAAAATATCTTAGGCAAACACACAAAAGGGCTGTGGCCCCAGCCACTGAAAAAGACAGAACAGGAACATAATGAGCAATTTAACTTTTCCTTATAAAATGCTTTGGCAACTCCACATTAATCCTGTTGCTCTAAGACACCTTGCAAGTAGTTGCTACCAAGACAATACACTATTCAGAAAGAATATTTCCATCAATGACAGACCAAATAAACTCCTGCTTTCACCTCTCATTAAGCTCAATACAAGTATTCACTCCATTCTCCAAAAAAAGGGCTTTTACATGACACAACCTCTGACAGTATCAGCTGGTCTTAGGTGAATGCAGAATTTAAGTGCATTCAAAGAGATACTACACATAATGAACAGGAGAAACTCCTCTTTTGTTACAATTGAAAACAGCACGGGTTTGAGCACTCAGATTAGGAAAGAAGCACTCCTTTTGCTTATTTAGTAACTGCCTTCCAAATGTGACGGATTAATTCAATGTGTTAATTACTGCTGTGCATTAGCTACAACACCAGCTGCAAGGACATTTAGCTATCACAGAAATTGTAGGTGAACAGTCATACTTCTAGCAAGAATACTTCCATAAGCCGCAGGTTATAAGTAGAAGCAAGCTTCAAGACAGTAACCATGCTTTTGTCATACACTTAAAACCTAGAAAACTAAATAGTAATACCTAATTCTTACAGAAACTAAGAGGTAGACAGTCTTAAGCCTGTATTTCCAAGTTAAAATAGATTCAGCATGCATACTACAGCTACTTATAATAGCCAAGTGTCAAATTTAACCATTACACACTCATCACTTAACACCACCTTACTTCGCTTAGCCTTTTATCAGAAGCAGTAAGCATACATAACTGCCCCTAAATTACATTGTTTTCTGTTTAAAGGTAAAAGAATCAAAATCAGTCAGGAAAAGGTACAGATCATTTCAATTGCAGTATCAGTACTTATAATCCTTGCATGGGATCTCAGATCACTAAGTGGTTAAGAAAAAAAACAGGGAAAAAAACAGGGAAAAAATCCTCTTTTCTACTGAAAGTATTGGTGAACTTAGAATCAGAGGTAATAAACACATTATCTCACAAATTATCTCAAATCAAATTATATCAAGTTATTATTGAAGACACCAGCTTGTGAGTATTGATGCGAGTTACAGTATGCAAGTGAAATTTATACATTAATAAAGTCACAGGGTATTTTGTGTTGTTTTAAGCCTCTAAAAAGTAGATCAAATCCCTCCTCTTGCCCCAACTAGTGAAAGTAGCATCTTTGCAAGTATTCACTATCAATGCTAATTCCAAATATAAATACCTTTGCAGTGATTAAAGCTTGTTTCAGTAGCTTCAAATTATTTCTTAGTTACTTATTTCAAGAGAAATTCAACAATGGAAAATAGCAATAACAAAAGCAGCATACTACTGCAAACATGTTACTGTTTTTATTTCGCAAACTGTCTCCCACGCAAGCTCTTTTAGGGCGTGCTCCCTCAACATGTCAGGTTCCAGCCAGAGATTATTCCATCACTTTTCAACAGGAGCCCAGGTCCTTTGAAATAAGGAAAAATAAACAACATAAAATGTGCCAAAGCAGAAGTCCAGGAACCCCGAAGAGAAGAGAATTTTCTTAGGTATTACCACTGGCAATAATCTAGAATCAGCCTACCATAGTTCTGAATTGAAGTTTTAAAACCAACAAGTTATTGCCATTCTTCCCACAGCCTACTCTTCTACCTCTTCCTCCCATAACTTACCAATTCTGAAATTTTGAATTACCTTCATGCTTTTTCAAATTTCAGTCCCATTAACAGGAAAAAATTAGGCCTTCTGTCCACAAATCAGGAGGGTTCCTCCCAAAATGTCACTACCTGCAAATTTACAATAAACTCCACCGGTCATGTGGGCTAAGTTACTCCCAATGTTAAAATCCACTGCCAACATGAGCAGAAAAAATACATTTAGATTCAATGCAAGATGCAAAAGATTGACAAATACCAGATGTGCTCAAGATTAGATAATAATCCAAGATAATAAAAAATCTCAGATACAGGAAGAAAAAGTGTGTTAAAAATGGTACAGCTGCTGCAGATATTTGACTGCCTTTGTAACATGAGTTACTTTCCTTAATCTCCAAGAGCTCCCAGCAAGCAAGACTAACCAACTTCCAATTCACATAAACAGTACTTCAAAACATTTATATTAACTTGCCAATGTACAACAATTCAAGATCCTTAAGAACACCTTGCTTTCAGAAAAAATATATTCCTTTGTTTACCTAGTTAATATGAACAGATTATTCTCCAAATGAATGCTGAAATAACACTCCATGTACCCAGCCCAGTTAAACAGCCAAAAACTCCTACACCAGGACACACAAAAGGGAGGGGAGGACAATAATGCAGCAGAACGGAGGCTTACAAGGGCAAGGACCAGCAAGAGGACGAGGCTTCCCTGAAGCCAAAGATGCCCTTGCAGAACCACTTCACTTCTCTGCATCAGACAGAAGAGGAAACACCCATCAATCAGAAGCACTGCTGGAGCTGACTAAGGCAGGCTGATCTGCTCCTCAGACAAAAACCAGCTTAAGAAAGAAAAGGCAGGCAATAGGTGACAGTAGTAGGAGACTCTTGTGAGAGGTAGAGAGGCACCCAACTGCCAGCCTGACCCACTCTCCAGAGAGTTGTGCTGCCTATGAGGGGCTCACATCAGGGATGTCACCAAGAATCTGCCAAGCTTTTCACAACCCACTGACTCCTATCTCCTGCTGTTGTTTCACATGGGCATCAGTGATATAGCCAGGAGCAGTCTGAAGGGTATTAAACTAAACATCCCAGAGGAGGGGACTGCAAGCAAAAGACACCATGTGGCAGTGCCTTCCTGACTGTGAGAGAAACATACAAACTGTATAAAGGCAGTAATTTTCATAACATCCTCTTTAATACCTGCTGCCTCATCCTCCTTATGAGTTGTCAAATTATCTAATAAATGGGGACTTTCACTCCCCTATTAAACAACAGAAGAGGGTGCCTGCTATGGCTGCAGAACAGTTAAGAACTGAGATAGAAGTGAAGTCACTTCCACCCTTCTTTATCACACTAGTTGTATTTTTATCTAGATCAGAACTACCAATAATTTTTTTTTACATGATCATATATATCCATCATGCGCATACACACACACTCCCCATTATGACTTAATGCTCCAATAATCAATCACTTTGACATGCCAAATTACATAAACAAGTCCAAACCAGTTAATATTTATTCAAAGACACCAGTTCCTCAAAATTTAAGGGGTCACCACCATCCAGCGGAAGTACAAACATCAGCTAAAATCCACAGTTCACAACGAAGTTAAAAGAGCAATTTTACAACAAGCAACAACTGTGTATCCTTGTCAATACTTAAATGCTATCTCAAACCATGGGTTAATAAGTGTTAAGAAATATAGATCTCTATTACCTACAATAACTACAAATTAGATACTGATCTTCACTGCCTAAGTAGAAAAGATTAATTATTTTCTAGTAACTCTAATTCAACACGCAAACATTTACACATTTAAAATGTTCATTGGTCACAGAATTCACTTAGGTTCTTCATATTCTGAATTGTCCCAACTATCTTCAAAATGAAAAAGATTATCATGTACACAGAAAAGCAGACAGTTCCATATTTTATGAAAAGCAAGCTAAACTGTCTTCTAGGTAGCTATGCAATGTTTTACACTGAAGCATGCAGCTTAGTACCAAAAATTCAATTACAGAAGACAGTATTACCACACTTCAACATAATAACCTTTAGCGCTAAACATCATACATACATATGTCAGTTCGTTAACAAGCGTACTTTGAAACTCTTCCAAAGAACTGGAAGCTGGGCAGAAGATACACCCCCTACACAGAACTAAAACATTTTAAAGCATCTTCCCTGTAAAACAAATAGAATAACCAAACAGTGCATCTACATGACCTCTGATTCTCACTGTAAGGCAGAGAAAGAAAATAGTGCAGCAGTGTGGGTTAAATGACAAAGCTAGAAAAAGCCAGCAAAAAAAGTGGTCAGAAAAAAGCTGCAAGGAAAGGGGAGGAACGACCACAATATCTGAACTGCAGAAGGAAGAACAGCTTAGAAGTCGGTAAATGTGAACCTAAAGAAAATGGGTAAATAAGCATTTAGTGGACAGCATGTATACAAAAAAAACATATAGCATTCAGGAACCACTTAAATTTTCAGAAGGCTTTATAGATTCAGAAGCTAAATCTATTGCTGTAGATGAAGTTTAATAGTTTCTTACCTGTTAAACACAAAAGTTTAAAAGTTAAAAAACCAGAATGATTTGTATTCTCTCAGGCTTCTTGCCCATCACAGGGTATCCTGGCAACAGCAAAAAATCTTTCAATCTACAGCATTAGCAGATTAGCAGGCCTGAATTAGGATTGAATTAGATGAAGCAGATTTCTTCCTACAACGACAAAAAATACATTTTATAATTTAATACTGTAACAGGTTCTATTCAATAGCTCAACAACTACATGAACACTAAGCGTTGCTTTGCAGAGAATAAGAAAAATATACTGAAGAAGGAAACGACTTTCTAGGAACAAAAGCATCAGTTCAGTGCAGCATTCTCTGGGAATAAATTCAAATACACCTTGGTTTTAAATCAACTTTAATGAAACATCCCTCTAACTCTGGGAGACAAAGGAAGAAACTTCATTAACTTGAGATAAAACTGCTCTTGTAATCTGCACTTGACTGGGGAATCTTACACCAATCCAGACTTTTTCTTTGTTTTATAAACTATTAGCAATTTAATATGAACTAGGGTCTTCAGATCTATAAGATCTGAAACAGCCATTACTAGAGGTTTTTAGCAGCAGCCTTGTAACTATGTTCCTTATATTAACATCTGATTTATCCACAAGCCTCCACAGAAATAAACATACTAGCATTACAAATGCCACTTATTTTGGCATAAGTCTGCATAAACAATTCAGCCAGTTTCAATTTCAAATCAGTTTACCTTACAAATAAACCAACTACAGTCCATACACAGATTTAAGTAACCACCTGTTAAGACAGTATTGGGTCACCCAAAATTCATCATTACGGAGATCTGTGCTTTTGATAACTTAATTCTTTTAATGTAAAGCAAAGTGGTATTACAGAGCTTAATTACATATCCATAACTGGCTACAGAGAGACACTCACCTCCCTGTGCTTTGGTTAACACCAAACAAGCAAGAAAAAGCATCCTATCAACTGATGTTGCTTTCCAGTGTAGCTGCTTCTGGCAGTTGTAAGATGGATTTCTAATACAAAAATACACGTTCCCTTTCCACCACTTAAAGAGAGCTTTTAGTTTTTGCTTTTAAACACAAGTTTCATGCAAGAGAAGATTACTGTTTCTTTTGGGAACATGGATAATATTGCTCATGAAAAAAAAAAAAAGTACTAGCAACTGAGAAGGGTAGCAAATACAGTAGCATGTTCATTAATATATCACAGAATCACAGAATCACCGGGTTGGAAGAGACCCACTGGATCATCGAGTCCAACCACTCCCACAAAAAAACACTAAACCATGTCCCTCAGGACCCCGTCCACCCGTAACTTAAACACCTCCAGGGAAGGCGAATCAACCACCTCCCTGGGCAGCATATTCCAATGCCTAATGACCCTTTCCGTAAAAAACTTCTTCCTAATATCCAACCTAAACCTCCCCTGGCGGAGCTTGAGGCCATTCCCCCTTGTCCTGTCCCCTGACACCTGGGAGAAGAGGCCAGCTCCCTCCTCTCTACAACCTCCCTTCAGGTATTTGTAGAGAGTAATGAGGTCTCCCCTCAGCCTCCTCTTCTCCAGGCTAAACAGCCCCAGCTCTCTCAGCCGCTCCTCATAAGGCCTGTTCTCGAGCCCCTTCACCAGTTTTGTTGCTCTTCTCTGGACACTCTCCAGAGCGTCAACATCCTTCTTGTGCTGAGGGGCCCAGAACTGGACACAGTATTCAAGGAGCGGTCTCACCAGTGCCGAGTACAGAGGGAGAATAACCTCCCTGGACCTGCTGGTCACACCGTTTCTGATACAAGCCAGGATGCCATTGGCCTTCTTGGCCACCTGGGCACACTGCTGGCTCATGTTCAGCCGGCTGTTGACCAACACCCCCAGGTCCCTCTCCTCCAGGCAGCTTTCTAGACAGTCTTCTCCCAGTCTGTAGCTCTGCATACGGTTGTTGTGCCCCAAGTGCAGGACCCGGCATTTGGCCATGTTAAACCTCATGCCATTGGACTCTGCCCAGCCGTTCAGCCTGTTCAGATCCCTTTGCAGAGCCTCCTTACCCTCCAGCAGATCAACACTTCCACCAAGATGTCAGTGACTATCTAGTATCTGCCCAAAAAGCTCCACTATCAGAGTTTATCACAAATAACTTCAGCTAAAAAAAATTAAAAAAAACCAACCCCAAACCACACACCTCAAAAGCATTTAAAGTAAAAGAATGATTTTACTTTACAACTTCCATGTTAAAGATAAGAAGCTGTATCTTCAAAGTTTTTTCTTGACCTTTGCAGATTAGGTTGACAGAGGCTATCTATTAAATAAAGATATATACTACAAATTCCTCTTGAACTAAAAGAAATTCCCACATTCTAGTTAAACAATCACCCAGCAACAGTTTTTTTTCTTAGCTGCTTTTAGGGCTAGTAAGTTTTGTGGCTTGAAATATCATGTTTGTTATCTTCAACAGTTCTGGAACCAAAAGCTACCATATCTGTATTTTATTCACAACAGCACAGACTCCTAGCCTCAATGTACAAAAGCACTAAACACAACTTTCCCTAAGGGTATTTAGCAACCAACATGCAGAACTGAATGTATTACAGTGACCTTCATACTTTCAAAGGTCACATGTGTTTTCCACCCTTAGACCTTCAGGTCTACATGTCAAGTAGGTTTACCAATCCCTCATGAGTCAAATGACTAACCAGAGCAGAAAAAGCAAACATGTTTACTGGACTTACTTTGCTTTACTGGCAGTTTTTTGGTTATCATTTCTGCATTTCAAATGATCACCTACGTTCAGAAATAAAGCTTGAAGAAGGGAGAGAACATCACTTAGAATCACAGAATCACCAGGTTGGAAGAGACCCACTGGATCGAGTCCAACCATTCCCACAAACCTCTAAACCACGCCTCTCAGTACCTCGTAAGTACCACTTAATTATATCTTGTGGGAGCAAAATAAGAAGTTTGCTTAGCTTAATGCACTTTCAGAACAGTTTGCAAATTCTTAAGATATCATCCACAGATAATCCAGTTGCCAGTAAAACTATCCAAATGAAAATCACTATTATTGTTCCCCTTACGAGGACATTTTTCTGAAACTTCTGTATTCCTCTTGCCATTTGAAAACTTCAGTGTCTAAACACCATTGTCAATGTCTTGTCATGAACTAAATAGAGTAGAATTATGTAGGAAACTAAAAACACTAGTGTAAGCAAAATTAGCAACATATCAGCAGTGGAAGTATTACAGCATACCCTATGAAGGGTTTTCCACCTGCTATGGTCAATCAGGTCCTTTTCAGTCCACTGCAGAACCTACAAGAGTAGAGAGCTTGGTTTAAAGAATGACTTCCACTCAGTGGTATGGATGATTTATTGGCTCAGACTATCCCCCTTCAGAGCATAGATTGGGTATTGAAAAGCAGCATGGATTAAGGGGGAGGGGAAGGAACCACAACACAGGAGTTATTTCTTTAAAATAATCAGACAATCAACTGATTAGATGAGGTTCAAGGCTATTTAAATCTATCTTTCCTACATGCAGGGATGCCTTATATCCATCAATAGTTCAGCCATATTAACAAGGTACTTCTGTCAGGGAGAAGTGGGGTCATCATAGAAGTTTTCAAAAATTTAAATCTGAAGATAACATGCAAAGGCAGGATGGAAGTAGTCAGAACATATCCATGCTCACACATTTATCTAATACACCTGAAAAATAAAGCAAAGCACAACTATTCAGAGCAGCTATCATTTTTAATTTTCAGCATTTCACTCACACTGCCCCATTCTGCCCAAACTGGATGGAATACCAATGAAAACAGAGCAGCCTGTTTCAGCATGCTTACCAGTATCTGGTAAGTAGCTCCCCAAGGTACTACCAGACATGCTACTAGAAGGCAATACAGCTGCATCAGACACTTTGCTGAGCCAAAGCTACTCAGTCCTGTTTCTCACTTAATTAAAACTTGAGTACAAAAACATTTTAATTGCCCACACAACTCTGGAACCCAAGTTGTTTGGGCAGTTCTAGCAAGGCACTACAGAGCATCATGCAAACATTCCCATTTCTTCTGAATAGCCTTTAACTGTTCACATAAACAAGCTTATTCTCCTTTTAATCTCATTGATTAGACCTTGAAAGTTGGATGCAAATCTAGTTTTAAAGCACACCAAAATAAACAGAGGCAGAACAAAGCTGCTTACTTCAGCAAGTTCTGTGACACCAGCGTTGTTTCTGTACAGACAGTGCATTCAAATCTGTTATGAACTTTTTATATGCAAAATTTTAGTCTTGTTAAAAAGAGTATGTAAGATAATTCACAGTTCAGAAGCAGAAGTCAACAGCCTCTATGAGCCTCCCAGTGATTTGCTTCCTGAAGCTCCAGTCAGCTATAGCTGTTACCAGAACTAGAGCAGACTCATGCATTAAGACAGGAACTTCAAAATTGAATCCAAACCTGTCAGTCACTTCTTGCTTGACTCTACACTTTCATTAAAGGTTCCTCCAGTCTGCTGTTCAGATAATCTGTATTTTCATTGCAGGTTACCTAAGCTGCACTAATTAGATCTTGCCCACAACCTTACCTTCCAACTTTTCTTTGTAGCACCAAGGCTTACAAAACTACTAAAATAAGATTTGACAGCCACACATTTTCAAGATATCAGACAAGATTGTCCTTTTAATTAGAACAATCAAGAAGTGAGCCACTAAAGATATTACTCGTGATTTTTGTGCTACCATATCCTGCAAAATCAACAGAACTTATCAAGCCATCCTGCATGCATACACAAGCTACCACTCCCCCAATGAGTGTCACATGTTCTACTTTTCAAGCTGCACATTGGAATCCCTCTTTTAATCTTTACACAGGTTAAAATACTTTATTCTCATTTACTCTTGGGGAAAGATTACTAATTCTATTTCACTTACCAAAAAGTTTATGTCCTATCATTATTTCTACAATCCCTAAATTTTCATGTTTATCAATACAACCCCTAGGACAAAAGCAGAAGGGCCATTCCAATGCTGAGCAACATAAAAATCAGCAGCAGCACCCAGATACAAAGGAATTGATGCTACTTTACTATACTTCCTTACTTAAATATTGGCACCAGCATTTAAACAAATGCTTTAGTACCACCTGGAATCTCCCCTAGTTTAGTGCTGATGTTACTGCTTTAGTTGAGCCTCTAACCATGAACGAACACTCTCCTCTCCTTCACAGAGTACACTGCGTATATTCAGGAAAAGTCTATGCAACCGTTTCTCCATCTCTGCAGACATCTTGACGATGCGAAGAAGAGGAAACTGTCAGCAATATCAAACAAGCCCTTGGCCAGTGTACCACCATGGCTCAACATTGATTCAAAAAATTTTGCAATAGAAACAAGAGCCTTGAAGTTGAGAAGTGTCATGAACGCATTTCTGAAATACATGACAACCAGTTGAGGGCCACTACTAACAGAGATCAATGCAAAACAGTTCAAGAGGTTGCAGCAGAAATAAACATTAACCATTCAACAGTTGTTTTGACATTCGCACCAAACCAGAAAAAAAAAGCTCAAAAAATGGGTGCCACAGGAGCTGAACAAAACCAAAAAAATTTGCCATTACAAAGTATGCCCCGCACTTCTTTTGCATAACTCTGCACTACTTTTGCACAATGAATAAAGACTGATTTCTTGACTGCACTGTGATACATGATGAAACATGGATTCTATGACAGCTGCACAGTGGCTGGATCCAAGGTGAAGCACCAAAACACTTCCCAAACCAAAGCTGTACCAAAAGAAGGTTATGGTCCCTGTTTGGTAGTTGGCAAGTGGAATCATCCACTACATCGTTCCTGGTGAAACCATCAGGGTAGAGAAGTATTGCCAAGAAATATACAAAATGTATCAAGAACAGTAACATTTATTTCCAACACTGGTCAATCAAAAAGGACCAGTTCTTCTCCGTAGCAATCTCCAAATGCATGTCTTGCAAAGGACTCTGCAGAAGCTGCATTAACTAGGCTACAAAAACCTACCTTACCCAGCTTACTCTCAAGGCATCTCTCCCACCAATTATCACATTTGTAAGCATCTCAACTTCCTGCAAGAGACTTCTCTTCCACAACAAAGCAGCAACTCAAAATGCCTTTGAAGAATTCATCAGTTCCAGGACCCCAGAGTTCTAGGCTACTGAAATGAATAGACTTGTTTCTTACTGGCAAAAACGCAGAGATTCTAATCACTTTTATACTGATTAATATACTTTATTCTAAGCTGAGATATACTGCTTTAAAGTTGATGGATAAAAACTGCAATTATTTTTGCAGCAACCTAACAGTCACCAAAACCGACATCAATACTTCTATGCCCTATGCCTACCAAAACAGATTTGAAGAATAAAGTTTCAACAAAAGCAAGCATCCAAAAAGCCAGGTCAGAACTCAGTGGTATTTATAACTTCGTTACATTATATAGCTCTAAAAAGCAATTCCCTGCTGAGAAGAAACTTAGAAGTCCACTTACTTAAGACCTGAACTTAAGTTTTCTATCCTTTCAAGTAACATTCAGGGTTCCACACAGTTTTTGTTTTGGGTTTTGTTTTCCCCTCACAACCAATCCACAAAGTCAAGTCACTAACCTGGCAAGAGACAAAGAAATTAACTCAGTCTGAAACGCCTAGACATCAAACTACAATAGACCGCCCTAACAATCATAATCTGGACAGATAAATTCTCTATTCAGCAACTGGAGAATGATGGATTTATTCATATTTATACACTGAATTTTTTAAATAGAGCATCCAAGCTAGCTGTGCCTGGTACTCAGTTCAGCCCTGTCAAGACTCTGGGGTTTTTTCTGGCTCTCAAAATAAATAAATAATGCTTAAGTACAGCAGAAAAGCATAGTAAAACAGACGGCCACAGAAAAGTATGTGCCCAGCTATGACTGAAATAAGACAACTGCACCTGGCACAACTACGAAAAAATAAAAGCAAACATTTACAACAGGGTGAAAACGAGTAGTTTTACACGTAATCCCCAACCAGTCTCACAGTACAATTTACAGGCTTTTAGATCACAAGTGACTCTAGGAGACTCATCCTGAAAAACAAAGCAACAGAATTACAGATACAACTTTCATAAATCTGATGGGAAAGTTGAGGAAAATGGGGAAAAACATCCCATAACAACACTGGTAAAGTAACAGGAAGGGCTCAGAAATATCAAAAATAATCCTGAAGTTCCACAGCCATCTAATAATTAAAAGTAAGCATTGAATGCTACTATCAACTCACAGCCATGACAGGAATTATCTTTTCTTACAACCCGCAAAACTCAATAAATTGCACAGTGGTCTTACACTATTTTCCCTATCAACTACTGGTTTTCTCTCTGTACTGTCTTTACAACTTTTTCCATGTCCCTTCTTTGAAGCACCACTTGTTAAAACCAGCACACTAATCACTACAGTAAAGGCAAGTAGTATGAAAAGACACTTAGCTTTTTATGTTGACCATTCAGAAATACAGACCTCTCACTAATGCTATCTTTACCATCCCCTTTATCAGATAAAAGTCACCTACATACAGTGTTCAGCATACATCTTTTTGCCATTAAATGTGGCTTGAAGCTATTACAAAGAGCCCATTAGCACCAAATACACACACAGAAGGATCCCTTGATGAATGTTTGCTTGTCACAGCCAAAAGGAATAACTACCTCATAGCCAGTTCAATCTAATTTCTACAGCTGTCACTCACAGGCAGGAAAAAACACTTGACAAATTACTACTAGCCCTCATAATTACCATAAGCAGTGACAAACTCCTCCTTCTTAACAGCCAGAACAAACACAGGAAGAAAAACATAGAAGATGGGAATAGGACTCATATACTATGCTGCTGCAATTTTCAAAGGGGCTTCCATCAGGAATGCATGCTCACCAATATCAGCATGAAATAGAAGCTGATTTCCTGTAGATAATGTCATTACAGCATTAGCAGGAAAGTCACACACCAGAAGTGGCTCTGCTCCTACCACCACTACAGCTGTAAGAGTCTCTAGACTCTTCATCCTTTTTCCATGATGTTTGTTGACAACAGCAAGTCTTTTCAAACAAACATAATCAAACTTATTTTCTAAAGGAGCAAGCTTCCAAAGATACTTGCATACATGGCACACCTATCAAGGCAGTAATAGAAGAAAATGTGAATTACTGTAGTTCAAACTGTCCTAAAATTTCCAGCAAAGGTCTTTAGACTGAAGATCGGTCAAAGAATGCACAACAAGCAAAAAAGAAACATGGAGAGTCCTATGGCTGCTTTAATAGCAAAGTTACTGCGCTTTTCACAGGAATATTTTTTTCATCACTTATGATTTTTGCTCTACCATAACTCCTATTAAAAAACACAGAAAACCAAGACCTGATTTCCACTACACTTACACAAAATAAGAGCAAATAGCATTGTATTTCTTATATTTTCTATATGAAAACCAAACTCTATAACCACTCTGGTATGCAATTATCCACCCTATGGGGCAGTAGCTGATACTCTTTCCACAATTCAAGTAGCACTGAAGTAATATCAATGTGTAGCAAGCCCAGCCTTTAGAAATGTCTATTACTCCCTTGTCTTCTGCTCTAGCTCAACTACTCAAACTAGTTACAGTACAGTGAAAAAAGAAATGTAATCACATCTGTACTAGCATTGTCTACAGTCACTGGATATAGCACTACAGTTTTATTAACTTGCTTTTGATTAATCTAGCAATTACAGCACTCCTAAAAGTGAGAAATGTGCATCACCTAACTGTGGACAAGGTTCTTCTATTTTGCTCTTCAGGGCAAGCAACATATCTTCACAGAAAGCATCTTTCTACTACTAGTTTAGGAAATAATGAGATACACTCCAAAAACCTCTAGCAGAATTTGTATAATACAATCTCACTTTATATACTTGGGTCAAGTTAGCAATTCTGCCTATCGTCACTGAAGGTAGAGATTATCTAAGCAGAGGTAAAAGAGGTCTAGGAATCTGAGAACGGCTTCAGTACTGGAATTGCTATATACTAGAAAATACACCTAATAAACTCAGAAAAAAAAGTAGTTTTTACTAAAATACCTCTATCCTTGATCCCAACCACATTTTGTTAACAATTTGGAAATCATACAGTCTTTAACAAGCCTCACCCAGAACCCCTTAGTCATCATCAAGGCTTTAGAGATATCTTTGTGTTTAAATAGATCAATGTTAGAATTGACAAGAGCTGGCCTACATTCTTTCAGTGCTTATTTTCCAGAAGAGCCAGTGGGCACAGGATAGAGATCACCAGGTCATGCACTCTGTCTCCATGCAGATGCACAACTTAAGACTGTGCATAAATTACTTCGCTCAAACTGAAATAGAAATGTTCTCAAAACTTCCTACAAGGAAATTAACCCTCAAATCTCGCTTGTGCATACATACATGGTTTCTTAACTCAGTTATGCCTTCAAGTCTTTACTCTTCTTGGACACTTTGCCAACATGCCTAGCAAAATATACCACCACTGAGAGCGTATTACCACTTCACAGCTCCATACAGTTGCACACTTCAGTCCTTTTGCTATTCTTTTCCACTGCTGGCATGCAACATGTTGCACAGTATGAGCATTCCAAATTTAAGTCCCCTGGAAGAGGAAAAGATACATCCGTTTAACAGCATTAAGGAATGATTATACAGAGTAACAGCAAGAATACAGTCAAAGGATTACTCAGAAAGATTTTTCACCTTCTCCAAATCACACATATCCCTTCAAATATGCTTCTCAGCACTTTACGGGTTATTAAATAAACAAAGGTCGTGAAGTCTTGTTTTTTTACAGTAACAGATTTTGGCCAATACTGTGTGAAGAACTACTACACAAACAAGCAAGCTGCTAACAGTTTATACCAAATGTCTCCCCAGTCCTATCAATTTAGTCTATCCCCATTTCCTGAGAAACATCCCAACCTAGCTATAGAGCTGCATATTATATCCAAGGCAGAAAAACATTTTACTTTAGTTGCTTAGTAGCATATGGTTTCTAAAACAGATGCTGGCACCCAGACAGACCACAAAAAAAATGTTAAATACACTGTGCAAAGCTTTCAACACTATGTTTGTGTTCTTATCAGGTCTTCTAGAATTTTGATGTGGTATGTTCTTTAAGATAACACACTATTCCTAAACCTGGCATGAGAAATAACATAAAGAACACAGCAATCTTAAGGATCACAGATGAAGGTGCTACTATGAGAGCCGAATCTAGATGGCAGACAATATGGTTAAGACCTTACTACAGAAACAGATCACTGTGCTCATACTAGGGTCTCTTCTGCCTAAGCAGAAAAGAATGGTTCCCAACAGAACTTTTTAAAACTGTAAATTAACTCAGTTTTATGTGAGAATTGAATATGCAAGCTTCCTACCTAAGAAAACACTGCATAGTATGCTGGAACAATGAAGGTAGAAAATGTCTTATTTAGTGAATGGCCTTGACTACAGATTTAAGTAAACATTTCAAGGCTTTTTAAGCACTTGGACAAAAGAGGACATCAATGGAGAAAAAGAAGAGTGAAAGAGACAGTTATTTGAAGAGTTTCTCCCTTCTGACTGTCTGAATTCCATGCTGGCTGTTTCTGAGCCAGTTCTTTAGTGTTCCATAGTACATGCATTTCAAGCTTAAGCTCAATACGGAAGCAAAGCCACTGAGCTGTAACCATGGAGCTCACTTTCTAACCATCTCTTAATACTAAAACTATATACGCAACTTTCTGTTTTAATACTGCTGACTTCAGATTCCATTCCATTAATTCACTAGAAACTCACTCTTGAAACATAACCCGATTCCCTGACTGGTAACAGGCTACAGCATCCCTCTGTTAAATGCAAAAGAGAAGGGTTCTGAAAGAGTCATGTTTTCTGACCGCAGTGACAGCAAGTCAACAGAAACAGACTGAATGCTTTGCAGGCAGTATTAAGAAAAGACACAAAGTATTTAATACCTGTAATTCCACAGGAGAATAATAACAGCTAGTTGATTTACATTTAAAAGAACCTGAAGATACTACAGTCACAGCAGTTTACACAATCTAACTTGCTTGCTAAGAAGCTATAATGTACTACTCTAAGGATATTCCTGCTAAACAAGCCACTTTTCCTGAATTTCTAAACTACAACTATCACTTTAACCATTTTCCTTAAGTTCACTATAAGTAGTTCTGGTCAACATAAAATCATCTAGTAGTATCAGAAGATAAATACCCTCAGCACCTCGGAAAGTGCAGGAATTCAATACTGCATACACACGCTTTTTTTTCTACACAGAAAGCAAATATCACCTCTGTTCAGGTAACATCATAGACAGAGGAAACAAATCACTTAAGTAAACTTAAATAAGTAATTAGAACTACAAAATGTGAAGAAATAAACATGCAGACTTGATACAACACTTGCATGAAGTCTCATTAACAAGTTACATACTGAAAGATAATTCTCTAAGTGTTCTTTTATATTTGTATATTAAAGACTCTTACAATCTGCAGTTAGTCCACGCCTCACTACTGAAAGCATAAAAAAAAATAACACAGAGCTAATAACCACAGACTCTCAACCAAGACTTATGTTGTACTGGAAAATACACAATACAGTTCAAGTAACTATAATAACTTCAAATAATCTGTCTGGAACACTGAAACAGGAGACTTTGCATCTTTCAGCATTCCAGGAGAAAAAAAAAGTATACATGTATTGCTGCAGTTCATAAGCTACTTATTATATATATATATAAAATATATATATACACACACACACCCCCCTCTGAAACTTAAACCAGCTTAATATTCATCAATGAACAAACAAACCAATCAAAAATAAGCAAAACCCCAAACCAAACACACACCGCATTCTTACAGTACATACAGACTCCTCCCACTGAAGATTTTTAAATCTATCATTAACAGTAATACAGCCTTTAAGATGTCAACATCTTGGAAGGAACACTTGCCAAAACTATCCATCCACTTCTAAGTCTTCTATACTCTTACACTAATAACACTTTTTCTTTAAAAAGAAGAGCAAAACGCCTACTCAAAGTATCCTACTGTTCTAATTTAGTAAGTATCCCGACAGAGGTGATCTTCAGTCTGCTGTCATCCAAGACAAGATTGTAACACTAATTCCTTCCCCCTCTTCGAGAGGTTTTTAGCAACTAAAAGCTAAACAAAACCAAAACAACCGGAAGATTCAAAACCAGATTTTGTCAGAAATACTTAAACAACGGCCAAAGCTTACCCAAACACGGCTATGCTCTAAAAACGTTCTAAAAGAAAGCAACTGCCTCGTCAAAACAAAACCCACGCCAACAACTCAACAAAAAAAAGGCGGCTTTCTCACAGGAATACCGAAACACTGATATTAAAGTAAAGCAAAATTAGCGATCACCGAGCCTTATCAGTTTTATTATATGAGAGACAACAGAGAAGCCAAAACAAAGTTCTGTAAGTTACAGCGATAGCACCAGTGATCTGCCGGAGGAGACAGCGCTGTAGAGAGCCTTTCCCCCTACTCCGACGAAACACTTCACCCAGTTTAGAGCTCCTTCGGCCTACCGGGAACAACGCGTCGCCCCCTATCTCCCCCCACCGCACGACCCGCTCCGCGCCACCCCCGGCCGTCAGCGCTCGCCCCGAACCAGGCGCGGAACGGCCGCGGAGCCCCCGCCCCTCCGCCGCCACCGCCGGCCGGCTCCCCGCTCGGGATGAAGTGCTACAGACGCCGGGAAAAAAGCTCGGGGGCAGCCGCGAAAAATCCCGACGTCACGGCCGCAGGAAGACACACGCAGCGGGCGGGCAGGCCTCCCTCCTGCGCGGCCCGGGCCTTCTCCGCCGCGCCCGGCCCGCTTACCCGCGCTCGGCGGCGCCCGCCAGGCCCCGCCCCGGCCCGGCGGCACCCGCGGAGCGCCCGGAGCCCCAGCGCGGAGGGGAGCGGGCGTCAGGCCCGCGCGACCGCAGAAGAGCCGCCGCCGAAGCGCCGGCGCGCTCGAAGCGGCGAAAGGGAGAGCTCGGCACCCCCCGGGCCGTACCTGGCCGAGCGCGTCGCGGGCTGCCTCTGCTCAGGCGGGAAAGCCGCCGCTCGCCACCATCACCGCCGTTCCAAGATGGCGGACATATCAGCTCCCGCCAGCCCTCCTCCCGTCCCGCCCCGCCCGTCCCGCCCCGGCACTGCCCACCCCTGCGGCTCGCGGCTCGCTATTGGGCAGCGCGCAGAGCGCGGCCTCTCACTGGCGGCCTAGGGAGCGCCCGGAACCGGGCTACGAGTCTTTAACAGGGTCGAACGGGGATAGGGGCGGGCTCTCGGCTCCTGCTGGCCAGTCAAAGCACGGGGCGGGCGCGTCTCGTTTCCCATCTTCCCGACTCAGCAACAAGAAGACCTCAACCTGACAGGCGTTTCCTTCGTCCAATAGAAAGAGCAGGTTTCTTTTAAAAATAAACCCTTTCCGCCCAATCCGGAGTGGAGGCTCTCAGGTCGGCGCTCCCAGCAGCTCTGCCCGCTGCCCGCCGCGCGGAGTCACGCCCCTCGCCGCGCGGGCGCCGACCGGGGCCGAGGGGGCAGCGGGGGGAGTGTTAGGGAGTGTTGGGGAGGAGGAGCCCCTAGTGAGAGGAGGTAGCTCTACTGGTAAAGCGCTCGCTGAGCATGCGTGACGTAGGGGGATCGAAGCCCCTAGTGTCCGTAGGCAGGGTAGTTTTTCAAGAGTTATAGAACAGTTTGGGTTGGAAGGGACCTTCAAGATTATCCAGTTCCAACCCCCCTGCCATGGGCAGGGACATCCCCCGCTAGATTAGCCTGCTCAAGGCCCCATCCAGCCTGACCTTGAACACTTCCAGAGCGGGGGCAGCCACCGCTTCCTTGGGCAACCTGTTACAGTGCCTCACCACTCTCATTGGAAGATAATCTTCCTTATGCCTACTCTAAATCCGCACCTCTCCAGTTTATACCCATTGCCCCTAGTCCTACCAATACAAGCCTTTGTGAATAGTCCCTCCCCCGCTTTCTTGTAGGCCCCTTTCAGGTACTGCCAGGTTGCTATAAGATCTTGGAGCCTTCTCCAGACTGAGCAATCCCAACTCTCTCAGCCTGTCCTTGTATGAGAGGTGCTCCAGCCCTCTAATCATCTTTGTAGCCCTCCTCTGGACCTGTTCCAACAGCTCCAAATCCTTGTTACACTGATGATTCTAGAACTGGACGCAATACTCCAGATGAGGTCTCACAAGAGAGGAATAAAGGGGCAGAATCACTTCCCTTGACCTGCTGGCCACACTTCTTTGGTGCAGTCCAGTAAAAGGTTGGCCTTCTGGGCTGTGAGCGCACGTTGCCGGCTCATGTCGAGCTTCTTATCAACCAGCACCCCCAAATTCTTCTCTGCAGGGCTGCTTTCAATTACACCATCCCCCCATTGTGTACTGAAATTGGGGATTGCCCCGGCCCGGGTGCAGGACCTTGCACTTGGCCTTGTTGAACCTCATGAAATCTGCACGAGTCTACTTTGCCAGCTTGTCCAGGTCCCTCTAGACAAGGACATCCCTTCCTTCCAGTGTGGTAACTGCACCATTTGGCTTGATGTCATCTGCAAATTTGCTGAGGGTGCACTTAATCTCACTGTCAGTATCATTGATGAAGATATTAAGCAGCACTGGTCCCAGTACAGATCCCTGAGGGACACCACTTTGCACGTATCTCCATCTGGACCCCGAGCTGTTGACCACTATTTTCTGAATACAACCTTCCAACCAGTCTCGTATGGAAATATGTTTTAAGTCAAGTGCACCAGATGTGTGAAATCAACGATGGCCAATGCACCTTGGCAATCCCTCTGCATGTCACCTGCAGGGCTATAACCCTACCTGGCTAAACCCAACTGTTAAGACCTCTGCTTGAAAGCTCAAGTGGAACAGGTGGCCTTGTGCCACACAGTTGGCAAAAAAAACCCATCAAAAATGTGGTGGCTTAGTCACTAAAATCAGGAAAGAAACTCCTTAACACTGTAGTGTTAAGAAGCAGGCATTCTTTAATACAGTGCCAGTTGCACTGGGAATTTGATCTGTGTAGAGAGTATGCTGATGGTTATCAGTAGCAGTTATTTATACACTGAACTTATATGTATGCGTGATTTTTATGAGAAATATAATACATATTAATTGCATTTCCCAATACTAATTATAATTGGTGTCCTCCCCCATGCGCATGCTCCCACAGTCCTTTATTGAGTCTGAGGTCTGCAAAACAGCCCCCCATCCTATTTCACTGGCATCTGGCCTCCTTTTTAGTTCCCATATAAGGTTCAAAATGAGGGTTATCTTGACCTCCATGGTTTTGGCTCCTGAAGAACTGGCCAGATGCCGATTTTCTGCAGTCTTTGATGCCTTTTTTCCTTTGTTCTAGTCTTCAGCTATCACTGAAGGAGAGAACTTAACTAGTTCCAAGAATAGATTAGTACAAACACTGCATTCTACATAGCAGCTTATATTGATTTGCTTGGGGGTATAACAGTTTTATGCCTTTGTCTTGGAGGCACAAGCATATTCTGGCCAACCTGAACTCATATGCAGCATTCTTTCACCAAGACTCCTTAATTGTCTTTGCCCAAAATGGCAGTTGCATCTTCGGCTGCTACCCTTTTAGCCCTCAGGGCAGCTCTCTAGGTTTCAAAATATCACTGGCAGTGTGATAAACAAAATATGATATTTGTTCATTCAAGTTACTTAATATTAGAGCCTGCTAGATGGTAGATCCAGATGACTTAAGTTGCTTAGTCACGAGAGGGGGCAAAAAGCCTGCGCAAGTGCAATTGTTTACAGGTCATCTGAAGAGGACGATAAGCCTTTATCTCCATGACCACCAGGAGGTAGATGAAGACCCCCTAGCAACACTTAGAGCCTGCGCAAGTGCAATTGTTTACAGGTCATCTGAAGAGGACGATAAGCCTTTATCTCCATGACCACCAAAGGCAGATGAAGACCCCGAATACATGGCATGCAGAACTATAAAAGCTTGGAAAGAAATTGTTAACGTGCGCGCCGTTGGTGGAGCGGAGACCCCCCGGCCGCCCAGCGCTATTTGCTTATCGCTACTTGCTATAAAATTAGAAAATAAACTCTTGATTAATTTTTATCAATTGATGAGTCACAACTGAGTTATTAACCTATAACAGGCAGGATGCTGTCCCCAGAGGACACCAACCTAGTCAACAGCACTTCTGTGGGCAGCAGAGCTGCCATGAGGTAAGTGCCTTGGGTGGTTTCAACAGGTTTTGTCTGGTTTTGGTGGGCTTTTACCTGGTTTCAATAGACGGTTGTCTAGTTTCACCGTGGTTTTGACTGATTTCAACTGTTTTCTTCTGCAAGTGGCTCTTGAGAAAGTGGGAGGGGGGCGGGGGTGGCTGATTGCACACTAGAACACCAGTACTGGCCTGCTCACAACCTGCAACCCACCTCAGTTTTCCAGGAGGGAAAAGTGCCGCCGAAGGGGTCTGCTGAGCCTAAGCCACGTGCCTGACCCAGAATGGCAGCTCTGCCCTTTACATTTTGTGTGTTTGGTTGGGGTTTTTTGAAGTTTAGGGCTGGCAGTGATGTTTATGTATACTTCTGCCTATTTGTAAATGAAGGGGCATGCAGAGGGGGTATCACCTCTTAGAGCAAAGGGAGACCTGTTTGCAAGTCCCCAGCTCGTTTTCAGAGTAAAGACTGAAATTTGCCTGTAGTTTAGAGGGAGTCCACATCTTCCACTTCACACTGGTGTGAGAATTAATTGATAAGTTTTGCTGCAGCTGGTTTGTATGTTTAATTATCTTGTCATATATACATCTGTCTTGTAAGATGTAGCTATTTTAGGCTAAGAGATAGCCTGTCCTAGGGCTGTGAGAATTTATCAATATGCTTAGTTGCCTTGTAAGATGCAGCTGTTGTAGGAGATAACCTGAAGGGAGTCTCTGGACATGGTTGGATAATCCAAAAAAATAATGAGCATTCTTTGAAGATTTATATGGCTCTTTGTCTAAAACTAGTATAAATTTTGTCTAAAACTAGTACCCACTGCTTTTGTAAGATGTAAGATGCCTTTTTTTTCAGCACTTCAGTGCTGAATTGTAAAATAAAAATATTATTGTCTTTGCTTTGAGGACTTCATCCTTTTCAATATTTTACCAGTGAACGAGTGTTTCACACAATCTGGGGGCTTGTCCAGGAGAAGTAATCCTGTCTCTGCGGGATGAGACAGTGGGAGCGGAGAGGCACACCCTGCTGATTTTAGCATTTTCCAATCTACTGTTCTGCCCCGTGAGGAGCAGTGAGTCTTATCTGGGTGGAGGACTCTTGAAGCAAAGAAGGGGAGAGGGAAATTTACTGAATTAATGGATCTGAATTGCACACGGCAGCGGAGCAGTACTGTACAAGGGACCCAGGTAAGAAAAGTGACTGATAATTATTACCTGAGCCAGACTGAAAGTGTGTGTGAGTGAGATGCAGGGGTCCCTGCAACACAATTGTGGAGTCCTTCTAACCACAGTTCCATATCTCTGCAAGGAGACTGGCCAGTGAAGGGACAAAAGTGAAAGGTTTCCAGGCGAATGGTGACCCACAAGAAGAAAAATGTAATGGGAAACAGGCTCAGTTAGAGAGGTTCAAAAAGGAGAGAGGAATCTGAGGATCCATTTTCAAGCATTCTACCCAACAGCCCTTTAGGGGTGATGCTCAGGGCACAGGGGCAAGGTAGCACCCAGGGAAAAGACAAGGGCCACAGTGGATTTTTGTTTAGGACTAGCCAGGAGACGTCCTGCACAGGGCTGTTATACTGGGTACTGGAACCCAAAGTATGCCTTTGGAAACTTTGAATTTGCAGTGTCATAGGGACTCTTTGAGAATAATTTGAATGAGCCTTACTGATTGAAAACACAATTTCTTGGGTTTTGGTGGCTGGGGTTAAAGTTCCCGCTGTCTTTGTTTTGGTAACGGAGGTTAAAGTTCCCACCATCTTGGCTTTGGTATGGGGGTTCTGAGTCCCCACTAAAAATTATTATAAGAATAGTGTGCTATTTTGGTTTTGAACTCAGAAAGTATAATAAGAAATCGAATATTGATAATTGATTTTAACTTTGGTATACTTTGTAACTGTGTATGTGTATGCCTGAGACATAGCACTGCTATGAAGCGATTCTGGTTTTGAACTAAAGTTGATGGGAGGAAATGAATGAAGTAAGTATAAGTTTTGTCTTAGAATTTTCATGACTTTGTTGTTAACCTAATAGCTGTTGCACAGACAGTGTGTGGAAAAAATGGTATATTATGTCAAGAATTTTGGCTAAAGAGTGTGGCCACAAATAGCTTTAATCTCAAGCAACGTAAAAAAAAAGAAAAAGAAAAAGATAAACTGCAGCTATGTATGTGAGTGCCTCCCTCTTTCTCTTCTGTTCTTTTTCTTTTCAGTGTCTCCAGGAGNTTAACTTTGGTATACTTTGTAACTGTGTATGTGTATGCCTGAGACATAGCACTGCTATGAAGCGATTCTGGTTTTGAACTAAAGTTGATGGGAGGAAATGAATGAAGTAAGTATAAGTTTTGTCTTAGAATTATCATGACTTTGTTGTTAACCTAATAGCTGTTGCACAGACAGTGTGTGAAAAAAATGGTAAATTATGTCAAGAATTTTGGCTAAAGAGTGTGGCCACAAATAGCTTTAATCTCAAGCAACGTAAAAAAAAAGAAAAAGAAAAAGATAAACTGCAGCTATGTATGTGAGTGCCTCCCTCTTTCTCTTCTGTTCTTTTTCTTTTCAGTGTCTCCAGGAGTTAACCGTGTTATCTCTATAGGGGGATAATAAGTTATGAACAATTTTATTTGGAGAAACATAATGAGCACCCCAGTGATTATTTGGGATTCTTAAACATGCTTTATTAGAATATGAAAGAAGATTTTAATAGAGTGCCAACTGTTGATTTATCCAAATTTTGTTGTGTGATTATTTCTGCAGGCAGTTTTCTTGTTGTGTGTGTATAACTGGGGAACAATACGCACAGGTTTAGTATGTATGTGTGTGTATTATGTGTATCAATAATGTAAGAAATGTTGAACACTTGCCTAACTGGCAGAGACAAAACTTACTGTAACTTAATAGAAAGTGTGATTGGTTTGTGAAAGGTATGTGAAGAGAAGGAGAAGAAAGATTTAAAACGTATACATGGAGAAGGAGAGAGAGAAAAGGTTCAAGTAGCAGTGGTCATTGGGTCATTGGTTGTGTAAAAGGTTTAAGCAACAAAGGCACATGTCTCTGATTGGTAAACTTTTAAAACTCTGACAACCTTCTTAGAACATTGCTGAAATGCAAAAGAGTAGTCTCCAGCTGCAATAAATTTATTAGCTGCTCCTCTGGCAATTTAATTGCTTTGATTGTTTATTTTCTAGCTTGAACCATCCATACACTGATATGAGAACTATAAGATTAACACTTGGTTTATTTTTCAAGAGATTTAAAGAAGATTGTTCATTGTTCAACAGTTTGTGTGTGGTTTGGGGGACGGACGGACAACTTTTGGGTCTACCTTAACCTGGAGAAAATATTTGAGTATTTTTGAGAAAGTTGTTTTAAAGTAAATGTGTGATCTTACAAGACAAGGATTTGGGGTTTGGTGTTTTGGGTTTTTTTTTTTCCCATTTCACAGCAAATTGATTTAGTAACACACTGCATTCCAGTGTCCTTTATCAGATCATCCAGCTGGGCTCTGGATTTTAAGAGATACTAATGAAAGCAGAGTTTAAGGGCCCAAAGAAGTATGCTAGAGACAATATCCTGTGCGATTAAAAAGACTGCAAATAAATAGAAAACACAATTAATAACTTTTTACAGCATGGAACTATTAGTGGCATGCAAATCTGACTAGTGAAAAAGCCAGATGGAATTTACCAAGTAGTACAGGACTTGAGAAAAACGAAAAGTTTGTCAAAGATCTACATCTTGTAGTGGACTAAATTAAGAATAACCAGATATGGTTTACAGTGTTAGAGTTAAAAGATGCATTTTTCTGTCTGCCACTAGCCACAGAAAGTCAAAAGCATTTGAAGAAGAGAGTCCTACCTATGGTTGAAAAGCCCAGCTTACTTGAATGGTGTTACCCCAAGGTTTTAAAAATAGCCCAACAATTTTTGGAAATGAATTAGCACGAGAAATTGAAGCATGGGATTCTCCCTCTAGAGATAAATTCTTTCTACAATATATGGATGATTTGTTAATAGCAACTGAAACGAGACCTGAGTACATTTAGTGGACTGTGAGTTTGTTTAATTTTCTTGGATTAAATGGATATTGAGTCTCTCAGCAGGAAGCCCAAATGGTGCAAGAACAAGTGATAAACTTGGGATATGGACTGTCCAGGGAACAACAAGAACTGGGAACTGAATGAAAGGAAGCCATCTGTCAGACTACACTCTCAGAAACAGTAAAAGAAATCAGGACCTTTCCAGGAATGACAGGTTGGTGCCATTTATGGATCTACAGTCATGGAGTGATGGTAAAGCCATTACATGAGCTTTTAAAAAAAACAAAAGCAAAACCACCCTCTCCAGCTGGGATGGTCTTAAAAAAAAAAAAGAAATGCTTAAAAGGAACTTATGAGAATTCCAGCTTTGGGACCGGACATGATTAAACACTTCTGACTTTTCTCTCACGAAAAGTNTAGATTACTTCTCCAAATAATTGAATGAAGTAAGTAAAAGATGGCCAGGATGCTTACCAAATGGTGGCAGCAGTATTAAAGAAGCTCAAAAATTCATTTTGGGACAGAAGATGATAGTGTTAGTCTCACATACAGAATCTGCTCTGTTAGAACCAAAGAGAAATCACTGGCTTTCCCCATCAAGATTTTTGTTCAGGTTCGAATCAGATGATATCAAAATTGAAATAACTAATATTGTGAACCCAGCTTCTTTTCTCAATGGAATGACGACTGAGCTGCTGCTGCATGACTGTCTTAAAACAATAGAAACTGTGTACTCCATCAGACCAGACCTGAAGGAAGAACATCTGGAGGACACACAAGATTCCTGGTTTACATATGGAAGTAGTTTTGTCCAACAAGGTACCCTAAAACTGAATATGCAGTAACTACTAGGAACAAAGTATTTGAATCCCAACCATTACCTGCTGGGGCTCTGGCTCAAAAAGCTGAAATTGTTGCCTTGACCAGAGCCTTAGAACTGGTGAAAGGGGAAAAGATAAATGTTTGGACAGATTCTAAATACGCCTTTGGAGTTGTTCATGCTCTCAGAGTGATCTGGAAGGAACAAGGACTATTGACATAAAGAAAACTGATTAAATATGCTAAAGAAATACTTTGCCTATTGGAGGCAATACAACTACCAGCTAAAAGTAGACATCATGCACTGTCAAGGGCACCTGTGAGGTTACACTGACCAAGAAGCAGGTAATAGATTGGATGGCAGAACTGTTGTACCTGCCAGCTTGGTCTGGGAACTTGTCAAGGGGGCACGTGAACACATTAACAAGCTAATGATAGATACCAAACTACCATGGACCAAATGTCTAGCTTTATTACGAATCAGAACCATCCCAAGGAAAGACTTGGTGGTATCTCCATACTAAGTGTTGCCTGATATTTAGGGAGAGAAGATGCTGTGCCAATCCCTGAAATACACACCTTAAAGGCTATTTGTGTGAAATAATTCAATCTCTTGCAGAGTTAAGGAGGAGTGGATTGCTGCCCCAAACAGCACTCCTGGATTTCAGCCTATATCAGATACAACCTGGGAACTGGGTCCTAGTGAAATCCTGGAAGGAGAATACTCTAACCCCAACGTGGGAAGGACCCTTCCTGGTACTTCTGACAAAGGAAGCAGTGATAAGGAGTAAAGAGAAGGGGTGGACTCGTGCCACTAGAGTGAAGGGACCAGTGACCCTGTCTTCCAGAGAGTGGACTGTGAAACAAGGAGGTGATCCTTTGAAACTAACATTTAGGCAATAAATCAGAATAAGTCAAGGGTGAGCAGAGCTGGTTTGCAAAATCTGTAAGGACAGTTACCTATGTGGTTGTTTCTTATTGTAAGGTATATAATAAGGGTCTAGGTAAACTGAATAACCACAAGGGAGACTGATGATACTGTAGAGTGTGTTGGAAGTGGCAGCCCTTTGAAAATATAAAAGGTTATTTGAGGTATATGATGTGCACTAAACCAAGGGCAAGACTGGATTAGCCTCTGTATTTGCCACTGAGAAGCATCTAAAACTCCACCGTTGACTGCAATCCAATAGGAGCTAAGTGATGGAGATATGTGCTATACCAGACCTTGGCTTATGATGGCCACCTGAACTCTCCTACTTTGAGTTATACTCACCTCCAGTTGTACCCCAGGTTCTCCAAATGATTGTTCTAAATGTTACCAATATCTACACGTTAGTGAGGGCTTCCAGTCTTAGTTACCACACTCACATAAGTAGGTATTGTTATGACTCATGAAGCTTAACCACTTATAACTTGGGGAAAATACAATTGTGGGTGGGAAGAAACTTGGGAAAAGGAGGCACTCATGGGACCTGGTGACCTGAAAAACAAACAAACAAAAAAACCCAACTGAAGAAAACACTTCTAGGAACTGGTAGAGAGCCCCTAATGGGTTATTTTGGCTTTGTGGTAAAAGAGCCTATTCGAAGCTTCCTGGTAAATAGGAAGGGAGCTGTATGTTAGGGATAATTCAACCAGGATTTTTTGTTACCCTTGAAGGAGGGGGATGAGTTAGGAATGCCCTTGTTTGAGAACATAAAGAGGGAAAAACAGTCAGAAGTCAGAGGAACTCAAACCTTGGGAGATGATGAATGGCCCCCAGAAAAAATTATCCAGACATATGGACCAACCACTTGGTCACAAGATGGAAGTTGGGGCTATCGAACACCTATTTACATGTTGAATAGAATAATTAGGTTACAGGTAGTAGTAGAATTAATTACTAATTGGAGAGCAACCAGCCTCCAATTGTTGGCCAAACAGCAAACACAGATGAGAGGGGCAGTATATCAGAACAGACTGTCTTTAGATTATTTATTGGCAGAAGAAGTGGTGTGTGGAAAATGGAACACTTCTCATTTTTTGCCTTAAAATACATGATGATGGCCAAGTGGTAATGAACCTTGCAACTGAAATTTGAAAAACTGCACATGCCCAGTGCAAAAATTGAAGTCTGTGTTAAATTCTGGGCAGTGGGATAATCTCTCAGGGGTAGCTTGGTGGAAGAAAGTAGGCTTCTTTTTATTATGTACACTCGCTGGATTACTCTCTTTACCACGTTTTGTATCATGTTTTATAAGACTGATTTCCAGTGTAGTTGAAGGAATGCAGCTAACCAGTATTCTGATAAATCAATGAATGGCAGCCTCAAGACAGAGTGAGACAGCCCAGAGAATTATGGTGTTGAAGAAAAGAGATTGGAAGAGAGAAGAACAAGATGAGAAATTGCAATTAATGTTGTGTAAATTATAACACAAATAACTAAAAGGGGTGAATTGTGAGAATTAATTGATAAGTTTTGCTGCAGCTGGTTTGTATGTTTAATTATCTTGTCATATATACATCTGTCTTGTAAGATGTAGCTATTTTAGGCTAAGACATAGCCTGTCCTAGGGCTGTGAGTATTTATCAATATGCTTTATTGCCTTGTAAGATGCAACTGTTTTAAGAGATAACCTGAAGGGAGTCTCTGGACATGGTTGGATAATCCAAAAAAATAATGAGCATTCTTTGAAGATTTATATGGCTCTTTGTCTAAAACTAGTATATATACCCACTGATTTGTAAGATGTAAGATGCCTTTTTTTTAGAAAGGCATCCAGTTCAGTGCTGAATTGTAAAATAAAAATATTATTGTCTTTGCTTTGAGGACTTCATCCTTTTCAATATTTTACCAGTGAATGAGTGTTTCTCACATAAAGAAAAGGTAGCCATCAGATTTATAACAGCTGCAAAAAGGTTTACACATCCTGGCCGTCATGCTTTGTGCAGGCACTCACACAACAGAAACTCTTGCCAGCTGTTCAGGTAGTTGGTTTCATAATGTCCACTGCACAAAAGGTTAGAGACAATGGACAGTGTCAGCTTTCTTTTTGTTCCTACATCCTTCCTACCACTTGACCAAGATTTGGCTCCTGAACTTTCTGTAGATATTACTGGTTCTCCCAAACATTGACTCACTGCATGCTTTACCCTGCTAAGATCCATCCTTGCTTATATTTCAGCATGTGATGGCATATCCTTATTTCACGAAACTTCTGTGATTGCCCTCCCCAAGCTGTGGGCCTAGTGGGTTGCTTCCAGGAGATTGTTGCCTGACAGCTCAGACACATGATCATCTTATTCTGCCTGAATAAGTTAGTAGAGCTGCAGCACTTATGGGTGAATGTGATCTTCATGTTGCAGACACATGGTAAAAAAGCAGAAGTATGAAATGTATTTGCTGATCCACAGAGTTGCACAGTTAGATCTCTGCATGTAAAGCCTTTTTTAAAAATACTATTGGATTTATTTAGTAAAATGTACAAAAAAATGTTTATCCTCAGATCAATCAACATAAAATGGGACACTGTTTCTTTTTTCATTATTCCATCTTAGTCCAGAAAGCTCTCTGGATTGTAATTTTTCATTTCTTTCAACTATCTCCTTTTTTACTTATTTGAACTCATACTTTTTTTTTTCCTTTCACTGTGTCTTTTTGTTTTGTTTGATGTTATACCACTTGTGTGTTCTAAAAGTGAGTACCTGCACTGACTATAGCAAATGCAGATTTCACAATATAAAGTATATAAAGGTAGTTCTGGTTGTATTGCCAACAACAATCTGTAGGAGGGTCATTGCACTGGGAACTGTGAGCAGGGACATATTAGAAAAGACTGGTCTATGGATTTAAGTAATGGATAAGAGAGTACATTGTTAAATATAATTTTCAGGCCAAGCAACTAAGTTGTTATAAGGCTGATGAGGTTATAACTTTTAGCAAGCAACAGGAAATTAATAGTTTGAGGGTACTACAGTACAGCTACTACAGTAAAATAGTTAACCAACTAGTATAGTGTCTGAAAGCATAAAGCTTGTTTTCACAATAAAGTAGTGTTAAACTGAGCTGCTATTAGCACATCCTATACCTCAGTAAATGTGCTCTGGATATGAGGTAGATCTCTGCTCAGAAGGGTAAGGACGATGTTTACACTGGCACACATCTGATTTTCAAGGACTTTATTACTACCATCTCAGTTCTGGAAGGGTTTGGGACATCACAGGCACTGTTTTTGTAGAGTTTCTACCAACATATTTTTAAATCTTGATTTTGCGTAATTATATTTTAAAACTACAAATGTCCAGGTGATACTACCATTACCATATAAATGGGTAATGCTAGGGTGCTACTACCTTCAGACCTACAAGGAGGATCTCAAAGTGCTACTGAACAGTTATGGGAAATGAGAAATTTATCTGGCTTGCTCAATGTGACACAGTAAGCTTAACCATGATGGCTGCTGCCTGGGACACTTCTAGAGGCAGATACTTCTGAGAGATTCCTCTCACCATTTGAGTCAGCCAGATCCTCAGCATAAAGTGGTAAGCAAATAGAAAAAAAACTAATCAGCCTGCTCAATCATCATCAACCACTGCTGAACATGTTTCCTTACTGTGCACTGTTAACCTCTCAGCCACAGCTGCTCCCACCTCCCGAAGCTGGTGAGAGCTGGTTGGACACCACTGCACAGGTATGAGAGGGACCATTTGCTAGGGGCTGCTGTGACTCAGCTGCATTGCCACATGTAAAGAACAAGCTTGCTTACCCAAGTGGTAGCATAGCCTGCCAAGCCAGCTCATCCTGCAGCTCTGCAATTGCTAGATGTGACTTCAGAAGAGGGGAGGCTGCCTTTTAGCAGCATTTCACCAGTAGCTGTTACTGCTACTGCATAACCATAACGTCAGACCGTGTGTATGTGGGGTGTGCTTCTGCTTCAGCTCTTCTAGGACAACCATGGACAACCCTACCAGAGTGTTGTGTTCCCTTTGCCCATCCAGGGCAGGAGGGGACCAGCTGTGGGACCCTGTGAAGAGTTATTTGTTTCCAGTTTGCCTAGCTTGCAGACTTGGGCACCAGTGCCTGCAAGGCAGTCGCAACACTGGAGTGCAGGTCTGGAGCTGAACCCCCCCCCCCCACTGGTGACATCTGGCCATTTGATCACCTCAGGCATAAAATGAATCTATAACCGAAGAAGGTTATAATCTGATTGTAGTTAACCCTTATAAGCAGTGACAAATTACACTTAGGAAACAAACTTAGGAAGTGTGGGACAATCAGGTGCCTGCACCAAATAGTCCCCAGCTGTATTAACACTAGATGAATATTTGTAGAGTAAGGTCAGCCAAGACACAGTCACCTCTGCTTTAACCGTAGCCCCCACAAAATCCTTTCCCCCCCTCATAGTTCAGGAAAGAATAAAGCCCTTTAAAGAATTTTAATGACTTAATATTTAACCCAACATTTTATTAAAACTGTGAAAACTAAGTAGCTTTAAGAAAAAAAGAGTATTTCTGAACAATGACTTTATGAATATGCTCCTGAGACTGAACATGGAGGTTTAGTTGTACCAAACCCAAGAGTTAATCCATTTAGTTGAAACAAAATGTTCAAATTCAGTTTTCTAATCTCATTCCCAGCACTGATCCTATTAGCATTTCTAAGGCAAAGCTGCTGGGAAGTAGGATGGGACCTCCATACCACCCTGTGTCCTTGCTGGAAAGCATAGGCCTAGAGGGAGCTTCAGCAACAACCCATTTGATTTTTCACCTCAGCCTTGAGTGCTTTAGCCATCCTTTTTCCTTCACCAGGAGAGGGCTTGTACTGATTGTCCTCCTCTTTCCTCATGTTTTCTCCCAGCTGCCCAACACTAGCAATCATAGCATGTCACCTCAGAGCAAAAGCAAACAGAACTTGTTAGCTTTGGTGATCTGCCAGTGAGGCACACTGTACAGGCACAGCATGCAGACTGATGGGCTGCGAGTCTGCTGGGTGGCCAGAGGAGTGGTGTGGCCCCGGAGGATATCTGTCCTGGCTAACCAACTTTATCTCTCTTGGCAATATGGTTCTTGCATTTTCTCAGAGGATGCTGGAGGCGGGCAAGATGTGCCAGTGGTACAAGCACTGAGGATATGCCTAATAAGCATAGCTGGGCTCACAAGCACGGGCTCTGTGCTGCTTCTGGTGGAGGAGGTGTTGATCTGAGGTAGGAAAAGGCAGTTTGGGGAACCAAGTAAGGGAGCAGGAGTGAGGAGACTCTTGAGACAGTGAGGCCTAATTATAAAGAGATTGCCTGATCTAGTGAGAGGTGGCCCTGTCCATGGCAACATAGTTGGAACTAGATGATCTTTAAGGTCCCTTCCAACCCAAACCTTCTATGATTCTAAGGTGTGCAGAGGGAAGCTGAAAAGGAAATAACCTACAGGAATTATAGATCCCTTGGGTATGGAATGTGATTCAACAAGGTTGTTACTTGCATGAGATTAGTAGGAATGCATGCCCTCTCTCTACAAAGTTTTGCTAATGGAAAAGCTGGAAATAGCTGAAGGAGTGGTGGAGTTGGCAGCTTAGATTTATTGAGAGGATAAGTGAATTTGAGGCAGATTCTGGATAAGGCTTCAAGTGCCTGTACCAGGAGCTAACAGGCTATTCAAACTTGTGTTTCCCTTATTTCTCCAGCTGTGCTCAGGTAGACAACAATTATGTTTCCATTGATAAAGACCTGCAAGTACCAGTATGTCCTCTCTACCTGTAAAAAAATCCTCAAAGAACCAGAGACCACTGTGTCCTTTAACTGCTAAGTTTAATGGCTGCACAATGTGCTAGAAATAGTGAATTTGTGTGATTGCTGTGAGGAATCTTCTTTCAGGTTTGACTTTGTCTTATTGCCATATGTATAGTATACAGTCATTTTGAGTTATTTGAGCTCTCAGAGGTATCTTTGTATTTCCATGCTGTGTTGTGTGCACATATGTACATGTATGTGTGGTCTTTCTTGCATGTATTCCACAACTAGGAAATATGGATATCTCTTATCATTTCTTCCCATCCACTTTCTAAAACAGCAGAGGATTCAGTGATGGACTGTGCATCGCATGGTCAAAAGCTGTTTGTACAGCACAAGGCAATTTAACCCAGTTTTTTTGCAGACTCCTTGTACCTTATTACATGGTAAAATGGTTGCAGAAATGCAAGGCTGATGATCCTGAATGTTTCTCCCTGATGTTACCACCAACCCCCACATATGTCAGGGTGGTCTCCCTTAAGCAATGAGCTGTGGGTTTTGTCAAGATAAAACAGTTGAATGCTTACAGTTTATCTCCTATCCAAACATAACACTGTTTATTAGAAATCATGAGGAACAGGTGAAGACCTCATGACATCAGTTATTAATATGAGAACCAAATGATGCTCTAAATAATAAAAAGGCTTGTACTGTAAGCAGAAGAAATAATAAAGAATTGTTCCAAACAAATATTTGAGGCTAAACCCCAAGTCTAGTGATAAAAGTGAGCAGAACTTAATTCAATATCCATTGAACCGGACAAACATACTTGCAGCACGCAGTGCAGACACGGAGATGTTGCCTCTGATGGGACTACAGCAGCACTCATCTTTCTCTAGTCCTACTGGTCTGAAAGAAGGTGGGCAGCACAGTCCCAATCTAGAAGAGTTTGTAATCTTGTGGTTGCAGGTATTCTTAAAGAGGTGCAGATAGAAATTCCCTTGGGTAAAGATGGGAATGGGAGCTTGGTATCCTGCAGCCTCATTAAGAGGGCTAAGCCCTAGACTGCTGCACAGAGGGAGCATCCATGTCTGTTTCTTTTCCCTCTGACTGTGCTTCAAAATAAAACATAGCCAAGGACTGTGAGTTGTAAGGAGACCAGTATCATAGAAGCATGCCTAGGACTCAGGATGGTGATCAAACTGAACTCCTGAGAACCTAGAAGCAATACAGTGCCTCTGCAATATGATTTGAATGAGAGCTGCTTGGCCCTCTTGTAGCCCTCCCACGGATTTTTGATACCTTAAAGCTTACAGGGCAGCCAAGTAGGAGGATTGCAGGATTGCAATTTTAGACTGGAGTGACTTAATCCCATTTCAAGATCCTAATTTCACAGAGGAGGAAAAAAAAAGGAAGAAAGCTGCTTAACAAATAATTCAATACAGATTCAGGGAAGGACAATGTTCATCTTTTTTTGCTTCTTTAGATATATGATGGGTACTGTTTTTGTTATGTAGTTACCTACAAAAAAATGTGACACTGAGGTCAGCAGCAGTGCTAATTACCAGTTTAACCACATGACCTCTCTGGACTAATGACAGTCCTAAACCTATGTTATCTTTTAGTAGCTAAGCTGATTAAAGTAGCATAGCAGAGAAACAAGTTAGAGAAATTACTTCTATGGTACTTCTAGGAAAATTAAAGTGCTTTCTGAGCATGCAAAGTGTCATTTCCCAACCAGCCAAGATATAGCAGCTTAATAAATTCACATTTCTGTTAAGCCATAGCACAGGACTGAAAGAGATGATGGAAACAGGCTGGATCACCCAGGCAAACTTGTGAACACAGGGGATAGTCATCTAATCAGGAGCATGTCATAAGCAGCAGTTGCAATTTTTGTTTGTTTGTTTCAAGCCTTCCTCTCCCTTCTTTTTCTTCTCTTTCACTTCCACCACAGAAAAGGGTGTTTCATCCCAAGACCAGTCAAAATGGAAACTTGTACAGAGTACTTCAGCCCTGAAATACAGAGATGAACTCTGGTTTTACCTCCTGTTCCACTGGGTAGGAAGGAACAGAGGAAAGAGGTGATAATTCCCTTTTTGAAGGCCAGAAAAGACTGTATGATCAGCTCGGCCATCTTTGGTAGTGAAGATGATTAAATGAGCACAAGAAAACCAAGGTGGAGAAATTACCTTCATGTTGCTTTTGGGACTTCACTTGCAGCAAATGTGAAACACCTCTCTTGCCCCCCCTACTCCTGCCAGTGCAGGCTTTAGGTAGCTGATTGTGCTTGAGGATTTCACCTGACAGCTGTTGGTGTGAAAGAAATAGGAAGACAGCGGATAAAAGTTCTGAAATTGGGCGTGGAACATTCTGCGGTAAAGAGCTGTAAGAAGTGCCTGATAACTGTTCTGTGATACCCCCAAACAAATACCTCCCCGCTATGTGCCTTCTGCAACCTTTAAAGTATTTCAGAAGTTCCTTATTAATACCTAGACTGCTTTTAAAAATCTAGTAATAAAAATCTGTGGATGCTAAGAAATGTTCTATTTTCTGAACAAATTGTACAAAGTAATGAGTCCATTTTTTTTTCAACCTGAAAGATCTTTTGTGTTGCAGTAAATAAAATACCTCTCATCCTTTGGTGATGTGGTGTCAGGAGCCATTGGTATGTGCTGGAGGCTGCTATTATTTCAGTCAGAATTGGCCCTCAAATTTATTTTTTTTCTGAATAAATTAGAGATTCTTAATGCTTACTGAATGACTCTATCCTGACCTGGCCAGAGAAAACCACCGAGGTTTGTATATCTCATCTCTTTCTTTTCCCATCTCTCTTGACCTGCTACCCCCATAGCATGATACATGCATGCAACCATGAGGAGTGCCAATCAAAGGGATTGAGTTCCTAAAAAGTATACATGATTGCAATTAACTGTTCTTATAGTTCCAACATCTGAGAAAGGGAATGCCTTGCAGACCTCATGACCAGTTTGGGTGATGCTATTTAACCATTTAAGTTAGGAAAGAGGCACAGACACACCAAGGACCACAACCTCAGAAGTATTTGCAAGTATCTGCCTTTCAGGGACTCTCAAAGATATCAACACGAGTTAGTGCTTAGCCTTGAGAATCTAGGCCTAAAAAAATGTGCCTAGGTCTTTTGAGAAAGACCTGGAGTTAAGTTCATATCTGTCCAAGCTTTGTACACCAGTAAGAAGATAATTTCTGATTTTATTAGGTTTGCAGATTTTGAAAGTTTTTAAAATTTCACTTTTTTTTTAGTCTCTCTTCTTATGTGACTGCATATATATATATATGTGAGTAAAAATACATTTTAAAAAATTAGATTCTCTTAATTAATAGCTCTGTATGATGCATTAGAGGAACCATGTATACTTGGAAGATTTCTGTCAGGCTCAGTTTTATTCCTTGCTGTGTTACTTGGCTCTGCTTGTGCATTGATGCAGAAATTCACACACACCCCCGGCAGAAATAGATGACCTACTTCTTAGCCTTGGACATCTGCTAACCATAGCCCATCCCTCCTCCCTGTCCTTTAACCCCTTCTTCCCTTTCTGCAGAGCATCTGTCATCTCCCAGCCCTTCCAGCTGTCCTGCAGAGCACTTTAGAACTGGGGATACCTTTCTGCAGTGACAGGTGGATATTCCAAGAGGTGGTGCTAAAGCAGAATTGCACACACAACATCAGAGAGTTGCAGTTCTACCTCTGTGCTACAAGGTCACCCAAGTAGCATGCCCAAAGCCATGTGGGCCCAGGTACCAGCTGGAAAGTCCTGGGGCACCTTGCCCTCCCTTCATATGCTAGTGACCCAGCCAAGCCTCCTGCTGCAGGCCCTGCAGTGCTGCTGGATGAGTTTCCCAGAGAATCTGAATCTAGCCCACCAGTGTCTGTTTGCCCTCCCTAGGCCCAGCTCAGCACAGAGATGTGGTCGGGCTGCGCTGATGAGGTGGAAGACCCAGGGCACATCTGGCTCCCAACCACACTGGTGAGGACTGCAGGGAGCTCCTTGCTGCTTCCACTCTCACCAGTGCACACCAAGGCCACTGCCTATTAGGAGACATGGCAGGGGAACAGAAGATGGCTGCAGAGTTGCTAGCAGCCTGCAGATGAGGGAAGGGCTGTCCTTGCCTGGTTCAGATAAGCCCCTTGACCCTGAGGCAGTCTGTGCCCAAGCAGAGGTTCCTGAGCCCAGCACTGAGAGTGACTTATGTTTCTCCACAAACTTAGGCACCCTTTCCCTATGCTGAAGAAGGATGCTGTGTTTGCTCAGCAGCAGTCTAGTCAGCAGCATCCATGGGGTAAAAATCAAGTATTCATTGTGCTTCTCATGAATAGAATAGAGTAGTTCAATTGGGCAGGACCTACAAGGATCATCTAGTCCAACCACCTGACCACTTCAGGGCTGACCAAAAGTTAAAGCGTGTAATGAAGTCTCTCAATTCACTATTTTCCTTTTTACAGAGGCACTGCTTCCTCCTAGAGGCCTCCTCTGCCATCACTGCTCTTAAGCTGCAGCCTTTGAATGCTGCCTTGCAATCCACTTCAACACGAGTTTGTCCTGTCCCTGCTAGGCCCTTCTCTGCCCTGAGTTAGAAACCCTCAGCAGGAGGCAGCATTGGTGGGTGTTTGCATGCGTTATGGCTTTTTCTGGCAGCGTGAGTTATGTGCTGTTATGCACTGCTCCTGACACCAGTAGTTCTAGGGCCCACCTCGACCTGCACAGGCAAAGACAGAGGGGAAAAAAAGGGTTCTTTTGATATCTGCGTGGCAAATTGGAGACCAAGAAATCTCCCAGGGTAAATTCAAATGCAGTTTAGTTTGGTCACGCCCCAAATCACAGAACAGATACTCTGGTGTCCTCCAGGTCACAACTTCTCAAAGCTGCCAAACCAGATCCCAGTCTGTTCAGATCCCAATCTGACACCTTGAACACAGCCAGCGTCCCTAAACAAACTACAACGTAACTCGGATTTGAGCTGATACACCATAGTAACAAGAAAAAAAGAAGGTACAGTATGATAATTCAGAGGAAGAAGTTGGAGAAAAAGAGAAATTATCACTACTCCAGTGGGATACAGCAGCTCAGCAAGACTTCTTCAGGAACACGTGGTCCAGTAGTTCTTCAGGCCAGTCAAGCAGCAGCGGTGCTTCAGGACAGTTCCATGGGGTGGTGGGTATGCACACAATGCCTTTGGCCGAAGAGCCCATGACCTATTAGGAAGTGAAGAGTGATCTTACTGTTGTGGGGTGAGCAGAACAATGCAGGGGTGGGGGAAGAGCAGTACCTGCTTCTACATCTGCCCCTCTCATTAGAATCATAGAATCACTAGGTTGGAAAGGACCCACTGGATCATCTAGTCAAACTATTTCCATCAGTCACTAAACCATGGCCCTGAGCACCTCATCCACCTGTCTTTTAAACAGCTCCAGGGAAGGTGACTCAATCACCTCTCTGGGCAGCCTGTTCCAGTGCCCAGTGGCCCTTTTCATGAAATATTTTTCCTGATGTAATAAGGAGCCACAAAAAAAGCCCCTGGGGCACACACAGCCCTGCACTCAGACAATGACTGAGACATAACAAATGGAAGCAAAGAAGTCAGTCTTTACCTGTGCCTTGGCTCTGGATCGTAGGGTGCTAGTCTGTAAGGTTTTCTGGCTCTTGCCATTCCACAGCATTTGCAGATTTGCAGGTCAAGAATATAGTGATTCAGAGTGATTCTTGCACTGTGGAGAGCAGACTCTAATCTGCCTACGCAGGCTCTTCAGCTGGCTTTGCAAAGCAAATATGCTTCTAGTTTGTTTAATTTATGCACTGGCTTTGTTGACTACATGCCTCACTTCTGACAAACAGCAGGTGGCATGTTTGGATCAATAATGTAAGCTCTCCATCTCGGACTCTGGGGGGGTAGGGAAAGATGCACAGGAAATGGGAAAGAAAGAATGCAGTTGAGATGCCCTTTCAATAGTTTTTCATCATAACTTCAGGGTGCCAATGAAAAGGTCAATTCCTGGCTGGGCAGTCCTGACTTCTCTCACTATTGATGCTCCAACAGAAGGCAAAGGGTAGCATTTCCCCTTGCAGCAACCCAGATGAAGGTGCTCAGGCACCTTGGCTTGTGGAATGGAGTGAGAATATATACGTTTTGCTATCGGAATTGGCCCATTCTGATGCACTGCTATTGCTTTCTAGACTTTTGGGGAAGATTAATGCTGAAATGTAGAGAAGGAAATAACAATAGGGACCAGGACTAGATGTGGGGCTCTAATTATTTATGTGTTCTCATTTAAATAATGAGTTGGATGTTGCATCCCCATATGATATGGGACTAGGTGAATTAACAGTTGATGAACAGGATAACAATTAGCTTTTTAGCAATTAGTCAACTCGAGATAAGCAAAAAGAAAGAGTACTAACACTTAAGGGGAAACAGAATAGTAATAATTTAACCAAAACAACTGACACTTAAAGAATAGTAGAACAGAAACTGGTCACATTTGCCTGGAGAAGAGGAGGCTGAGGGGAGACCTCATTGCTCTCTACAAATACCTGAAGGGAGGTTGTGGAGAGGAGGGAGCTGGCCTCTTCTCCCAGGTGTCAGGGGACAGGACAAGGGGGAATGGCCTCAAGCTCTGCCAGGGGAGGTTTAGGTTAGAGATTAGGAGGAAGTTTTTTACGGAAAGGGTCATTAGGCACTGGAATATGCTGCCCAGGGAGGTGGTTGATTCGCCTTCCCTGGAGGTGTTTAAGTTACGAGTAGACGAGGTCCTGAGGGACATGGTTTAGTGTGTTGTGGGAGTGGTTGGACTCGATGATCCAGTGGGTCTCTTCCAACCCGGTGATTCTGTGATTCTGTGATTTAAGGAATACACAGGATGACAGTTGTTTAGCTAGAGCAACATATTTCTATAAGCCTTTGTGTAAGAAAGGGATCTGTTGCTAGATGATTTCTGATCATCAGGACAAGTAATCTGTAATGGTGATAAGAGCGAAAAACAACACTGATGCGGATGGCAAGGATCTGGAGAACATGTGCACAGATTGAAGTTAAAGGAAGTTAAGACAATCGACTTTATCCCTGAGAAGACACTGCACAGGCACAACCAGGAAGAAGACTCTTCTCAAAGTCATTATAATTAGAAACAAGGAAAGGTTATGAATATGTAAAGGCTTTTTAAAAAAAATTTATGCATATGTAACACTTTGCTGTATAAAGCCAAGACAAGTTGCCATGATGGGCACAAATATTTTTCGTGAGAAATAATTATGCCGTGAGTCTCAGTGCTGAATGAACATACCTACTTTATAACTTTATAAGTTATAGAGTCTTGATTCAACATGTCACATATGCCTTGTTTACAGAGTGTGAGTTCAGAGATATTTCAGGCACCTAATTTCCCATGCAGTGAGGAGTAAGTCTCCAGTTATTTCATTAATTAGCATAAGAAAAAAAGATAGAAGCAAAAACNGTAATTATTTCCTTTATTCTACAATGAAAATCTCACTCCAAGAAAAGCTATGTCTGCCACCAGTGCTTACTCTATGAAATCTAACACAACAGGAGAACCATCATGGTTTAGCCCCTGTTGGCAACCAAGAACCAGGTGACTGCTTGCTGACTCCTCTCCTGCTGGCAGGATGGGGGAAAGACTTGGAAGCAAAAAAGAGAGAACTCATGAATCAAGATAAAAGCAGACTGCATAGGAGGACAAAAAATAACAATTACAATAACATAAAAGGATGTACAAGGAAATTATTCAAAACGCAAACCACTGACATAATGGAAAACTGATGCCCTGCGTGCTCCTCATCTGGAATCCCAAGCAATGCACCAAAAACTGAGTCATGCTGATCATCCCTTGGCTCTCCAGTCAACAAGTCAGCTTGTGGATTGGGAATCACAGTCTCAGCTGGTGCAATATTGCTGCTTATGCACTGTCACAGTAGTGATTGGCTTCAACCCTCAGCAACCCCACAACAGGAGGGCCCTCTGAGACACCAGCTAAGGTAGACAGCTGTTCAGCTTCCTCTGTCTCCAAGGCCACTACACAGAAAGCCCACCCGTGTCCTTCGCATCCCTGAAATACCTCCTCCTGAGGACATCTATGCCAAGAACGCAAGGGGCCTCTGGGCCACTCAGAACGGAGTGCTTTTGCCATTCATTCCCAGGTAGACTCCCTTTGCCGCCCAATACAGTTAGCTGTTGGGATCCCCTGTCACTCCAGAAATACAGATAGGTTCTGCACCTTTATGGCTTGATGGTATGAGGGTACATTGTGCACCGGTGTTCACTAAAGCATTATGCTTCTTGGAGGTCTGATGTGCAAGGCCACTGAATTCACACAGTCCAATAAACCCAACTGTCCCTTTCCTCC
>WAAB01004184.1:54826-94583 GCA_013389865.1 Piaya cayana | reverse complement strand
AGGCTGTGCAATGGGGGATGCGATGTTGGGGGTCTGGGGGTGCAGTGCTGGAGGCTGTGCAATGGGGGGGTGTGATGTTGGGGGGCTGGGGGTGCAGCCCTGAGGACTGTGCAGGGGGGGTTTCAGTGTTGGGGGGCTGCGAGTGCCATGCTGGGGTCACCCAAAAGGGGCTGCAATGTTGAGGAGCTGTGCAATGGGGGGAGGTTGCAGCGTTGAGGGGCTGTGTTTTTTTTGGGGAGGGCTGCAATGCTGCGGGGGGGCTGTGTGTGCAGTGCTGAAAGGTGTGTGCAACGTGTGGGGGTGCAGTGCAAGATGTGGGGATGGATGCAGTGGGGGTTAGCGTGCTGGGGGGAGGGCTGTGCAATGGGAAAGGGGGGGCTGTGCAATGCTGGGGGGGGTCTGCAGCGTGGGAGGGGGGTGTGCGATGTTGGGGTGCTGTGCAGCATGGGAGGGTGGTGTGTGCAATGTGGGGTGATAGGATGCTGGGGGCGGGTCACATGGTGCAGGGCGAGGGGATGAATGCAGTGTTGGGGGGCTGTGCAATGTGGGGGGGCCACGCTCTGCAATTCTGGGGGGGCTCTGCAGTGTGAAAGGAGGAGTGTGAGGTGCTGGGGGGGGGGGTCAGTGCAATATTAAGGGGCTGCACAGGTTAAGGGGAGCCAGGGCTGGAGCATCCCTGGTTCCACACATGAGGCAGTGGAGGGAGAGAAGCGTCAAGGATGCTGGAACCGGTACCAGCAGCGCCTGCAGATCCCCACTGGGGCACTGCAGGTTGTTTTGGGTTTTGGTTTTTTTTTCCAAAATATAAGGATGTAATTGATTGAAAATGCTCAAATAAATCCAAATAACTTGTAAAAGCGATTAGATTACAACGGAGCTATTCATTATGCCAGGACGACAATCGAGTTAGGAGAGCGAGCGGCCAAGGGGACGCGGCACAGCCCGTGGGGACCCTCCAGCACCGCGGCCACACCGTCCCTGGGCTTTGCCCAGACAGACCTGCGGACACCGGGATGCACGGATGCAGCAGAGTCGCGCACCCCCGGGGACAAGCCGCAAGGACAGACTGCGGGGACAGACGGATGAGGACAGCCGGCTGCACCGCAGGGCACAGCCCTGGCACACGCGCTGGTGCCTGGGGACATGCAGCTGCAGCGGGGAGCGATGTACAGGGACACACGGACAGAGGGACGCGGGATCACACCGTGAGCTTGGACCTCACACGCGTGGAGGCAGCGCAGACCCAGCCTCTTCCTCGGCCGTGGTGCTGGCTCATCAGCACACGGAGAATTTCTTCTCTGCGTGGATGATTAGAGGGAGTGGGGACATGCAGGGACCCTCCAGGGATGGATTCTCACTGCTCAGCACACCCCATCCCTCCCTGCTGCCCCAAAAAGCTCTTTTTCATTCTTGATTTCCCAGGGAAACCTGCCACCGGTGAGCATCCTACCGTGGGTGTGCACGGCAGGGCTGAGCCGTGGTCCCCCCCAGCACAAAAACATCCCTGCTGGATCCCTGTCCATCTGGGAAAGGACTCTGGCCTGATAAATTAAATTACGGATTAACTCGGGGGCAGTAAATAATTGCTGGATGGAAGCACGAGCCAAATGCCAGCGTTGGGGTAGCGGCGTTCTGGGTTGGGGCTGCACATTGTTCCGCTTGGAAGCAGTTTCTTACTGACAAAAAAAAAGGCAGATAATAACCCTCCTAAAAGTGGCTGTGAGGCTCTTCCTTCTGCCAGTGAGTGCTGGGGGTGGGAAGGAGCCGTGGGACCCCCCGAGTGAGGGTGGGAAGGGGCTTGTTGGAGCTGGAGATGTGCCAGCCGTGAGCCTGCATCCCTGGATGGAATATTCGGGCACGCAGCGCCCTGGGCAACCTCCCTCCTAGGCAGATTTCCCCCATGGGTGGGCAAATCCCCTTTGGGCAGGACCCCCCCCTCCCCTTTTCCATGGGTTTACATCCCCACGTGGGCTCCGCCAGCGAGGTTGATCAATGAAGCCAGCCCAAGCAAATGCAATTAAATCCGGTTTAATGACTCCTAGTCCCGCAGCTGCCTTTGTCTGCACCCGGGGCGGCCCCATGGGGACCAGAGACAAAGGGCGATGCTGGGGGTGTTGGGGGGGGTCCCCATCAGAGATGCCCTGGGACCCTTTGTCAGGGCCGGGCTGAGAGGACCCTCGCTCATCACTTCTGGAGATGGGGCTCTCGCTGCCTGGTGAACCTGCAGTTGCGAGGGTGGGTTTGGGGGTGCGTTAGGAAGGGGGCAACCGGTGCCAAGACCTCACGAGCATGTGTGGGGTGTCCAGGTGCAGATTCCTTGGTGTGATCCGTGCTAGGGCTCTGCAGCACGGCAACACAAGGCATGGAATTTCATGGCACGGCACTTCACGGCGTGACACGGCACAGCGCGCGGCTCGGCCTCCTGGCACTCACGGCAGTCGCGATTCCAGCTGCCCGTGGGTTTGCCGGCACGTTGCAAGGGTCGCGTTTGCAGGCGCAGAGGGAAAGAGGTGGCTCGTTCGCTGCCGTCACCTCAGCTCCCAGCCTGCAAACACCGACCCCCTGCTCCAGGGAGGTTTCTGCGGGCCAGAGACGCGGAGCCTCAGCCGCTCGGGGGTCCCAAGGAGAAAGGAAGGAACTTAACTCCCCCGAACTGTCCCATTGTATCGACCGTGCTAATAATCGGGTTTGCTAATGCAATTGCTGCCGCGATGCGAAAATCCTGCTGGAAAATGTATTAGAGCAATTATCCCTCTCAGTCCGCAGCCGGGTGTAGCATTAATATTCAATTTTGATGTGGAAGTCCTATTATGTTAATGACTTTTGGTGACAAAAGTCATTAATGTAAGACTTTTCCTTTATGGTGCGGCATTAGCCGGGGTGAGCACTGGTGTGCCGGCGGGATCCGACGGAGCAAGCGGCGAGGCTGGGGCTGCAGAAGCGGCTGGGCCCGGTCCCTTCCGAGCGGACTCTTGCATCCTAAGCTGAGCAACCGCGTTCCCCGGCGTGCGGTGCAAGGACAACCGGTGCATGGGGCCAAGCGGGAGGGCTGGGCCGGGCCCCCCAGGAGTGGATTAGCCACGCTGCAGCGCATCCGGCAGCGGCACTCCCTCTGCTGCAGATGCCCTCCTTTGTTCTCTTCCCGAGCCAGGGGAGATGCAGCGGTGCTTTCCCAGCCTGCCGGAGAGCGCGGCGGTGCCGGCTTGGGGATCACCAGCATCCCCGTCTTCCCTGGGAGCACCAGGGCTGCCCGGCTGCTGCGGTGATGCTGCAGGCCTGGATGGATGGAAGGAGGGATGGATGGATGGATGTTAGGAAGGAAGGATGGAGGGATGGACGGATGTTAGGAAGGAAGGATGGATGGAAGGAAGGATGGATGGATGTTAGGAAGGATGGAGGGATAGAAGGATGGAAGGAAGGAAGGATGGAAGAATGGATGGATGTTAGGTCGGATGTAAGGAAGGAAGGATAGATGGATGTTAGGAAGGATGGATGGATGGATTGAAGGATGGAAGGACGGAAGGATGGATTGAAGGATGGATGGATGTTAGGACGGGTGTTAGGAAGGATGGAAGGAAGGATGGACGGATGTTAGGAAGGATGGATGGAGGCTCCTGCCCCCCTGCGCTGGAGATGCATGGATAGCCGGCCCCAGAGTCGCAGCTGAGCCCAACCCTGTGGCAAAGCCAAGGGCAGCACCCAGTGATCCGACCGTCACTGGCCACCACCAGGGCTCCTGGATGGAGATGGCAGCGGGTTCAGGCTCACGGCGTGATGGACGGTGTCCTGCAGTGCTGGAGGGGACAGGGACCGTCCAACAGGGGAGCCAGGAGGTCTCTTGGATGGTAAAAATGACCCTGAGCTTCACCTTGTCTGTAAGCTGCAAGCAGCTGCGCTCACCAGCACCAGCCTGGGAGTGACAACAAGGTGGCTTTGTTGGCAGTCCCACCAGCCTGGGGACACGGCCACCACTGTGGGGATGCAGCCACTGTCCTGGGGACACAGCTACTGTCCTAGGGAATTGGTCACCGTCCCGGGGACTTGGCCGCCCGGCTCTGGGGTTCAGGCCCGGGGTGTCGGTGCCCCCGGGGTGTCGGTGCCCCCAGCGGCGCCGCCGCGCACGTGTCCTCCCCCCCCGCGCCCCGCGCGAACAAAGGGCAGCACCCGCGGGGGGCCCGGCGCGCCGCGCTGATTGGCGGGGGCGCAGGGGGCGGGGTCTACCGGGGAAGGCCACGCCCACCCGCCCCATATTAGGGACACGCCGACGCGGACCACGCCCTCTATTGCCTTATAAGGGGGAGGGGCGGAGGGCGCCCATTCATGCGAGCTGGGAGGGGGGCGTGGCCACCGCGTGGCACCGCCCACGATCGCGGCTCCGGCCGGTGGGTGCGGGAGGAGCCGTAAGAGGCGGCTCGGTAAGGCTCGATGTGGCTCGGTAAGGCTCGGTATGGCTCGTTAAGGCTCGCTAAAGCTCAGTAGGGCTCGGTAAGGCTCGGTATGGCTCAATAAAGCTCGGTATGGCTCGGTAAGGCTCGATAAAGCTCAGTACGGCTCGGTTCGGCACGGCTCGATGAAGCTCGGTACAGCTCAGTTTGGCTCGGCACGGCTCGGTAAAGCTCGATATGGCTGGGTTTGGCACGTTAGGGCTCAGCACGGCTCGATACGGCTTGGTTCAGCGTGGTAAAGCTCGGCATGACACTGCTCGGTAAAGCTCGGTACGGCTCGGGGTGGCTCAGCACGGCTTGGTAAGGCTCGATACGGCACAGTCCAGCTCAGTCGAGCACACTAAGGTTCGTTACAGCTCAGTATAGCGTGGTAAGGCTCGATACGGCTCAGGACAGCTTGGTACGGCACAGCAAGGCTCGGTGTATGGCTCAGGTCAACTTGGTACATCACGATAAGGCTTGGGACAGCTCAGCACGGCTTGATACAGCTTGGTATGGCTCAATGTGGCAAGGTGAGGCTTGGGACAGCTTGATACAGCTTGATATTTACATTAGGAAGAAGTTTTTCATATAAAGGGTCATTGGGCAGTGTCAGAGGCTGCCCAGGGAGGGGGTTGATTCACCTTCCCTGGAGGTGCTTAAGGGCTGAGTGGACGAGGTGCTGAGGGACATGGGGTAGTGATTGATGGGAATGGTTGGACTAGATGATCCGGTGGGTCTCTTCCAAGCCGGTGATTCTGTGATTCTATGATATGGCACGGTACAGCCTGAAACATACGGCTTGATTGATATGGCTCAATACAGCACAGTGAGACAGGGTAAGGCTCGAAGCGTGTGGCACGTGTGGGTGTGATGACACCGTGGATCGTGTCCTGCCTAGACAGGTCCTTAGACTCGACATAAGGAGGAATTTCTTCACGCTGAGGGTGGGAAGACACTGGAAGAGGTTGTCCGGAGCAGTGGTGGCTGCCCCATCCCTGGAGGGGTTCAAGACCAGGTTGGATGGGGCTTGGAGCCCCTCAATCCAGTGGGAGGGGTCCCTGCCCATGGAAGGAGGGTTGGAGCTGGATGGGCTTTGAGGTCCCTTCCAGCTCAAACCATTCTATGATTTATCAGGCCTGGGTAACACACAGGAGCGATCTCCATCAATCACGTGCAGCGAGACAAAAGCTGCTTACCGAACGTATTTCCCACTTACACGCATGTGTGTGATTTTTCCCAGAAATCTTATGCATATTCTGTTCCTTTCCAACGTCTAATTTTAATGTTATGAAACTTCACAACAGTCAAAACTGTTGCTAATTTGGAGCTGGCTCCAGCTTGCTGCTTGACCTTAGATTTGAGATAGGAGGAAACTCCAAACAGAGGTGATTACAGAGGAGACATCTGTTCAGCACGTATTATACTTCACACGAGATGTTATCGTCTCCAAAGAATGAACAGTGTCTGAAAAAAAAAAAAGACCTGTCTAAAAGAAAACATGCTCTCGGAGAAAGAAAACATGCTCTCAGAGGGGCGTTCTGTCTAAATTTCAAAAACCACAACTGCTCGGATGAAACTTAACTCCGAGGAGACCTTACAGCGACCCTCCAGTACCTGAAGGAGCTACAAGAAAGCTGGGGAGGGGCTGTTTACAAAGGCTTGGAGCGATAAGGCTAGGGACAATGGGGATAAACTGGAGAGGGGCAGATTTAGGCTTGATATAAGGAAGAATTTCTTCACTATGAGAGTGGTGAGAACATGTTGCCAAGGGGCGTTGTGGATGCTCCATCCCTGGAGGGGTTCCAGGCCAGGTTGGATGGGGTTTGGAGCAACCTGATCCAGTGGGAGGTGTCCCTGCCCGTGGCAGGGGGGGTGGAACTGGATGATCTTTAAGGTCCCTTCCAACCCAAACTATCCTGTGAATCCACTCTTTGCAATAATAAATATTTCTTCTCCCAGCTGTGCCTCCCTGTCTTGTGCTGGTGGGGACAGGTGACACATCCCAGGGCTGCCACAAGGTCTGGTCCCTGCAACCCCCCACCCCTCGCAGGCTCTACATCCCGACTCTGCATCCCACATCCCAGCCCCACCGGGGACACCCACCCCACAACCCACCAGCTGCGGGACCCCAGGGCTCCTGTGCCCGGACATCGGGGTGACACGGGGGGCGTCCTCGCTTTGTGCCGTGCAGCTCGTGCTGCTCTCACCCGGATAAATCTCACAGATAAATTGCCCGGATACGTCGCGTCCCTCTCCTCCATTTTCCTAATAGTGACTATAAATTTATTTACATTTCCAATCTGCCAGGTACTCGCATGACACACGGCGGCTTCCAGCCCGCTCCGGAGATATGGATTGAACTTTAGTCTCGGAGCAATTAAGGTGCCTGAAACTGCACTTCATTAATGGTTGTTATGCAATAAAACCGATAAAACTGCCCTTATTTGCAATATAAAAACGCAATTTGTTTTAATTTATGTTTTTAAATACTTGCTGGGTTGTTCCTGGGCTCTGCCAAGCATCCGTCTTCGGGGCTGGGGGCGTCCCTGGGATGCTCAGACCTGGGAGGGGGAGATGTTGGGGGTGTGGGTGGGTTCTTCCCTGGCAGCCTGGGAAAAGTGTTCTTGTTCCCCCAGGACCCTGCCACCCCCTTGAAAAGGAGGGCAGGGACATCCCAGGGGGGCTCGCGGTGCTTTGGGGGAGCTGCCCTGTGCCCTGGGTGCTCCGTGCCAGCCCCACCGCCCGCTGCAGCACAGACCTGAGCTGCCACCGAGGCGAATTTCTTGCAGAAAAATACCCGTGGGTAAGGAAGGGATGGATGGTGGGAGCGGTGGGAGCTCCGGCGCCTGCATCCCGCGGGGCAGAGGCGAACCAGGATGGTTTTCTGGGACAACATCGCCCAGGAGAGTTGGAAATCTGCCTCCACCCTGCTCTGCTCAGCACATGCATGGGGGGAGCCTGGACCCCAGCAGCCCCCACCCAGCCCTCGGAGGGGTTTGCATTTTCATAAACCAGCGCAGATCCCCAGCCAGCCCTAAGCCACCTTTTCTAATTACAGTAATTGCAGCTCTGGCAGCCCTCCGGGGGCTGTTTATTCTCCAGCTCCAAATCCAGGCAGGAGGAATCTGGGCCATTGGGCAGGACTGGGAAGGGCTGCGAGCCCCAAGGGCTTCCCAGCAGCTCCTGCGCAGGGATGCTGCCGCCAGCTCCGCTCCTTTCTTGTGCCAACACAACAAACAGGGCCTTGCTTTGCCCTTTGCCGGCTCCCAGGAGCCAGCTGGAGAAGAAACGTCCCACATTGTCCTGGCTGAGTGGAGTTGGGGGTCCCTGGGAGCAACCCCGCTGTCCCTGTCCTGCTGCTTCTGGCTGCATTCCATGGGGGCTTCAGCGCTTTCCAGGGAATTTTGTGCTAGCTCCCAGGAGGCTCGTGGTGGGGAGAACCCCCCAGTGCTGCTGGTGAAGGTCTGGCCGTGCTAGGACCCCCCCCGGCAGCTGCTCACACTGGATGCAGGATTTGTCCCGTGGGTTCCCTGGGATGGGCACAGCCCCATCAGCAGCAGAGCAGAAGGAAGAGACGATGCTGGGCAGGAGCTGCTTGCGGGGGGATAAATAAAATAACCCTGGGGAGGAGGCAGCAGCGAGCACGCGGCCACTGCTGCAATATTGGGAGGTTATTGCGAGCAATAAATATGTTCGCTGGCTTGCAGCAACTGCCCTTGGCAGCGGCTCCCACTGGCAGCTGCTGGGTGCCCCCTGTGCCACAGCCAGCTCTGCTTTCCCGCATGTTAGTCCTTATTTGTCTGACTCACCCCTTTCCCAGCCCATCCCTTCCCAACTCTGGTGATCTGGGAGGAATGAGGGGGGCAAGGAAGTCCTGGTCCTCCCCCCAGGGAGGATCTGGTGAAGGACAGTGATGGGGTCTCAGCCCAGCTGGCACTGGGGGTGGGATTGGGGCTCCCCAGGACCCTGAGCAGCACCCAGCACCCACCTTGGGGTGCAGATTCAGTGATGCTGGCAGCTGGGCTCTGGTCCCCCATGGGTACCTGATGATGGGCTGGGCTGGGCTGTTTCTGGACGAGATGCATGTGCCAGTGGTGTTCCCATGGGATGGGATGGGATCAGCCCTGCTGTGCCAGCCCTGTGGCCTCCAACCCTGTCACCAGCAGAGGGGAGTGAGAGCTGGCTCCCATCCCACCCCACCCCACGGTTTGGGGGCTCGTGGCCAGCCAGCTCTTGATGTTTGCCAGGGCTCCTGGCTACCAGCAGCCGCTCGGCACACGAAGAAGCCACCTGAGCCCTTTTTTTCCGCCACTGCTGAGTTAGGGGCCATGTAGCGCTAATTAGATAAACATGATTTCCCCTCTAACTCACTGCAGATGTCTTCTCTGCTCTGGACCAACGTCCCCTTCCCCAGGCACCAGGCAGGGCTGTGGGGTGCTCCTGGGTTCACGCTTGCACACGTGCCTGCGGGTATGCACACACGTGGGGGGGTGCCTGCACACTTATGTGGGGGCACACATATGCGGTGCCAGCATGTGTTTGCATCCCACAGCGTGCTGGCCCAAGGATGGGGGACGCTCATGGGTCTTGTTTGCTCTTTCAGGCACAGGGGAACCCCCACAGCACACGAGGGTTCCCTTCCTTGCAGCCACCCCTCCTGTCCCTGGATATTGCATCCCGTGTTGGGGTACATCCTGTGTCCAGGGTACCATGTCCCAGATCCTGTACCACATTCCATACCTGGAAACTGCATCCCGTCTCCAAGTGCCACATCTCATCTCCAGGTGCCACATTCCATGTCCTGAACCATATTCCATCCCATTTCTGGGTACCATTTCCCATACACAGGTACCACATCCCATGTCCAGGTGCCATATCCCATGTCCTGTACCACATCCCATCTCTGGGTCCCACATCCCAGGTCCAGGTGCCACATCTCGTGTCCAGCTGCCACATCCCATGTACTGTACCATACTCCATCCCATCCCTGGGTACCATTTCCCATGTCCTGTACCACATCCCATCTCTGGGTACCACATCTCATGTCCAGGTGCCACATCCCATGTCCAGGTACCACATTCCGCGTCCTGTACCATATTCCTTTCCACCCCTGGGTACCATTTCCCATACATGGGTCCCACATCCCATCTCTGGGTCCCACATCCCAGGTCCAGGTGCCACATCTCGTGTCCAGCTGCCACATCCCATGTACTGTACCATACTCCATCCCATCCCTGGATCCCACACATGGATCCCACATCCTGTCTCCAGGTCCCACATCCCATCTCCAGGCCCCTCATCCCATCTCCAGGTTTCATGCCCCATGCCTAGGTGCCCACGTCTGGGTCTCCCACAAACCAGAGCAGCAACCGTCCCAAGGGGACCCCCCAGTTCCAGGGATGCAGGCGCAGGAGGCAGAGAACCGCGGCTGAAGCTGCTGCCCCCGGCCTGGAGCCCGTGCAGCACCTGGAGGGAATTAGGCAGGCACGTTCACCTCCCTGCAAACCTTTTGTAGAGCAAATTCCTGCGGTTACCCATTGCAATTGCCACAAATTATACAAGCGCCGTGTGTTCCATTCCAGCAGCAGCGCGCAAGTTGGCGTGTGCCGCTCCGACCTGCCGTGGTGTGAGGCCCCGAGGGAGCCATCCAGAACCTCCTCCCGCATCTTTCCTTTTATTTTCTTTCTCTTTTTCTGCCTTCTCCTGCTCAGGGGATGCGGAGCAGGCGTGTGGGGAGCCCCAAGCACTGGGTTTGTGCCTGGTGGTTTGGCTCGGGATGCAGCTGGTTGTCCTCCCTGGAGGAGATGTTCCTGGACATGGGACACAGACATGGGATGTGGTGCCTGGACAGGTGAGGTGGTATCCTGGCATGCGGTGTGGTACCCTGAGGTGCTTGGACTGCCCAAGAGACCCACAGCCACACCAGAGCTGGGGACCAGACTTGCTGGAAAGGACCCACCGGATCATCGAGTCCAACCATTCCCATCAATCACCAAACCATGTCCCTCAGCACCTCATCCACCTGTGCCTTAAACCCCTCCAGGGAAGGTGACTCAACCCCCTCCCTGGGCAGCCTCTGACACTGACCAATCACCCTTTCTATGAAATATTATTTCCTCATGTTCAGCCTGAAGCTCCCCTGGAGGAGTTTGAGGCCATTCTCCCTTGTCCTGTCATGCACACGTGCGTGCATGTTTGTGCCTGTGCATACACCTGCCTGCACATATATGAGCCTGGACAAGCCTGTGTGTGCATGTGCATCATCTGTGTGTACATATGTGTGAATATGTGCACGCATGTGCACGCACCTGAGTGCGCACACACGTGTAGGTGCACACCTGCATACACATCTGTGCACTCCTGTGACTGTGTGCACGCATGTGCAAGGCTGCGTGTGCACCCACGTGTACAAGCGAGCGTGCAAACACACAAATGCACGTGTCTGAGCTCTCGTGCACCCCCCTCGTGCCCGCCCCTCCGCCCGGTTCCCCGGTGCCCCCCGGCAGGTCGCCCCATTTCCCTCCCCAGTCCTCCACAGGAGCAACGAGCGCGGTCCTCCCGGCCGGCCTGCGCGGCCCGCAGAGGTGCCGCTCCGCCCGGCTCGTCTCGCTGCCTGGGCCTCTGCGTCGCCGGAAGCGCCAGCGGAGCAGCGGAAGTCGGAAGTGCCGCTGTGGCCGGTGCCGGGGCCGGGGGGGCCATNGGCGGCGGCGGGGGGCTCCAACTGGGGCCTCATCATGAACGTGGTGAACAGCATCGTGGGCGTCAGCGTGCTCACCGTCCCCTTCTGCTTCCGCCAGGTGGGCGCTCCGACCGCGGCCCCCGCCGTGTCCCCGCGGGGAGAGACCGGCCGGGACCGAGGGGTAAAGCCCCGTCTGCCGTGTCAGCCCCGAGAGCTGCCTGGTGGCTTGGGGAGAGGGGCTGGGGGGAGAAGGAAAGAGGAAAGGGGGCTGAGGAGGGGCTGAGAGGCGCTGAAAGGGGCGAGGAGGAGGGCAGGGGTGTTGTGGAGGTGCTGAAGGGGTCTATGGGGGCTGAAGAGGTGCTGAGTAGGGTAGGGAGGAAGGCAGGGAGGAGCTGAGGAGTTAGGGAGAGGAGCGAGGGAGTTGGGGGTTGCTGGAGGGGGCTGAGGGGAGGAGGGATGGGGGGCTTGGGAGGTGCTGAGAGGAGGAGAGGGGGGTGCTGGCGAGGTGCTGAGAGGGCCTGGGGGGCTTAGGGGAGGGAGGAGGATGGCAGGAGTGGGGCTGTGGAGGTGCTGAGGGGGTCTTGGGGTGGCTGAGTGGGACAGGGAGGAGAGTGGGGGGTGAGGGGGGAGATAAGGATGTTAAGAGTGGCAGGGGAGGTGCTGAGAGGGATAGAGAGGAGAGTAGGGGGCTGTGGAGATGTTGAGAGGGGCTGGGAGGAAGGCTGGGGAAGTGCTTAGGGGGTCAGGGTGGGGGTGAAAGGGTCTGGAGAGCACAGCTGGAGCCCCGCTTTGCCCCTTCATTTATCCAAATTCAGTGGGTGGTTTAGTGTTCCGGGGGGGGTTGGAGGGTGAAGGAAGCACTGAAGATGGAGATGGGATGTCTCCTGTTCCAGACTACTTGTTTTCCCTTGTGATGAGGTCTTTGAGTAATCCTTTCTGCTCTTCTTCTGAGTAGAAGGGAAAAGAAAATTAGGTAATTGCTCTGTATGATAAATGCAGGTGGCTTCAGAGCAAACCAGCTGCTGAGCCCTTGTGCCGAGCTCCCCTTTGCCAGGAGCTGCTGCCATCCCTGTGGCTGTGCGGGGTTTAAATATAACAAGAAAAGGAGTGGCTGTCATTCCATTGTGTCATGCTTGGTCCCTTTTTAAAGTCACCTGCTTAAAAAGTGTCTGGTGTTTAACATCCCCTGCAGCAAACGCATGAACCAGCGAGGCAGGGAGGTGCCTTGGCCGTGGTAATTAGTTCACACTATCACATAATTTGTATTAACTAATTTTACAGTGGAGTTTGTGTCTTGGGATAAGGAGTGATCTCTCTTTGCTCTGTGTCTGAGAGTTCTGGGGGTGGACAAGGGGGGAGCTGGGAAAGTTCTGCTCCCGGTTCACTCTGAGGTGCTTACGTTGGTGTGACTGGAAGCTGTGGGAAACGGGCAGCTGCTCCACAGTGCCCTTGGGCTGCAGGGAGGGTAAAATTGAGCTCGCACATCCCATTCCTCCTGGCTCGCTGAAGTCGAGGCAACTCCCTTAGCAGGGAGAAGTGTGGCAGGAACGGTGCAGAGGAGCCCGAAGGCAATAAAGGGTGGCAGTAAAGCAGCGCAGTGGCCTTAATCTCAGCAGTGTCTGACCTTAATCTCTTGCCTGTCTCTTCCCCCGTTTCAGTGTGGCATCGTCCTGGGAGCTCTGCTGCTGATTTTCTGCTCTTGGATGACTCATCAATCCTGCATGTTCCTGGTGAAGTCGGCCAGTCTCAGCAAGCGCCGGACCTACCCTGGCCTCGGTGAGGATTTTCAGCTCTAGGGCTTGGTGTTTTTCCTTTTAGCTGCGGTTTTACTTCGACCTCTTAATTTACAACTTTCACACTGATATTGTTGGAAGAGCAAACGGTTTCTTGATGCAGTTTTCAATTTGCATTGTGTTCCTCTGCCGGCCTCTCCCCCAGCGTCCCCAGGGAACGCGAGGGTTTAATTCTGCTCCCGACAGCGGAGTTAACAGGCGCAGAATTGTTTTGGCTCTGCAGGGCAGGAGATGCCGAGCTGGCTGATCACACCCCAAATTTTCGGGAGCTGGCGTAGCGGGTGTCTGGTGTAAATTACTGGTCTCAGCATGAAAGCCGCGAGCTTCCCCACCCAGTGTGCTGCCGAGGACATCGGGTTCTGCCAGCAGAGCCTGGCATGGAGCTCGGGCTGCCGGGATCCGAGCTGCGTACGCCTTCATGGCAGAGCAGAAGGGAAACAGCGCGTAGGGTTCCAAGTGGCCGAGAAAATAAAAACATCTGCAAGATTCATGTGTGGGGTTTTGGCAGAGCCTGCCAGCCCGCTTCCTCGGAGCTCGTCGCCTCTTCATTGGCGCCGGGGCTGGGCTCGGCTTGTGACCTCTCTTCTAATTCTGACCAGCCCTGGGGGGCAGGAGGAGGTGGTCGGGTTCCAGCTCTGTCCGCTGGCGTGCAGAACGGCAGGAAAAGTTGTCTTTACTCCACTTCCCTTGTTTCTCTGGAGGAGGGGAGAGCTGGCTGGCATTGCTGTTGGTAAAAGAGCTGGGAAACCGTGTTGTTGACAGGCAGGTTTCCTCCGTCCTCAGAGTGCTGAGGTGCTGCCACTGGGCTGCATGTCTTGGCTTCTGCCAAGTTACATCTACGGGAAACTGGAAAGATCCAGAAGTTCTGTGGTCTTGGAGGCTGGGCCTGCGATGCTAGAGGGAAACTGGGAGCCCCCAGGCAACGTCCGGCTTGGCCCCGCTGCTCCCAGCCCAGATGCCCGGCTTGCGTCTCCCTGCCCCCTCACAATACGTCTTTGTGTGCCGTTTTGCTGAAGCACAGAGAGTCCCCTTCACCTTGGAGCGTCTCCCGGGAAGAAGGGATCCTCTGCACTTTCAGAAGCCAAGGGGCTCGAATACACAGAAGGCCAGTAATGCTTCCAAACTTCCTGGCACCTCCTGGCACGCAAACGCTGGCGGTGAAAGAAACGCTCCCTCCCTCTGCCCTGGGAGAGATGCCACGAGGAGGAACAGCCCCGGGAGGAAAGGCAGCGCTCCTAGAGTGCATCCTAATGCCTCGAGTTTGAGCAGCTCCACACAGACGTCCTTTGTCACCACAGGCTTGTGCCTGGCTGCATCTGCGAGAGATCCTGGCAGCCCCCGCGGCTGATTCCGTGGGAGGCTTTGGCAGCGCTGGGAGATGTACGAAAGTTTTGCAAATTAACTGCAGGCAGCCGGGCTCTTCTGGAGGAAGGCGGAGAGCAATTGGTACAGCTACAGAGGAGCCAGGGTCGTAATGGGCTGATATCTAGCCTCGACACCTTCGCTTGGCAGAGCTCTGTGTCTGGAGGGGCTGGGTATTAAAGAAGTTTCTCTCTCCTGTGCTGCGTGGAAGGGAAGGACCTTAGGCTCAGCGTGGACAGGGAGGGAAGCAGAGCACAGCTCGCAGGCAGACTTGGAGCTGGAGATGAGTCTGAGTCCCGGAGCTGCTGAAAAGCTGTCTGAGCCTTTGCAGACCACACTGCATCCCTGGAGGCAGTTTGGTTCCATGTTCTGGCAGGAGGGTGCTGAAACACAGCTCGCCTTGTGATTTAAAAGGGCTTCTCTAATTACTGAGCGGGTTCAGCTCTGCCCAGCTCGTTAGGCATCTAGAGATCCCATTGCAAAGATGCTCGACTGTACGATTTAGTTTATAGTCATTGTCTCCTTCCTCCTTGGGAAGATAAAGCATCCAATGTTTCCAGTGTTCCCGGATGGGGACATCTGGCAGAACATTTGTAGGCTCATTCTCACGAAAACACCACTCCAGGAGAGCCATGGAGGCTGGTTGTGTCTTGGCATCTCCGCCACGGAGATGCCAAGACACAACCAGCCTCCATGGCTCTCCTGGAGTGTCGTTGTTACCTGTAGGCTCTTGCCTTTCTCTGTGATGTGAAAAAGGAGCTTGCAGGCGAGAGCAGCAGCGGCAGCCCTGGAGGCCGGCTTGGTAGCGGCCCAGTCTCCAGGAGGGATGTTTCCCTCCGCTTGCTTCCGCTCTCTCATTCCCGGCGCTTTGGCTCTGGGACTGAACCCCTAGGGCTGCTGCCTTCCTTCCCCGTTATTGTCGCAAATTCCCAGGCAAGGGGAGAGCTGGAGGCCGACGCGGCTCAGCCGCTCTCAGCGCTCGGGCAGCGCGCCTGGTGGCGGCTGTTCCCCCGCCTGTCACCGAGCCATCAGCTGGTTTTGGTGCTGCCTCACCAAACAGCTCCAGTTTATTTTGCTGCCGAGGGTCTACTTGCCATGGTTTTTCCCCCCCAATTCTGCGGGAGAACATCTCGTTTACTTGAGCTTTAGCTCAAACAGAGTCCAAAGAAGTCGGAGTTTATAAGTTAATATTTAAGATAGCAGAGGATGCTTCCAGAAGTGACTAAAGCCTGCAGGGATGTGTGCTGTACCTTGAGAGAAGACACAAGGGAGCCTGGGGTGGTGATGTTTGTCTTGGGCCTCTGCAGTTGGAGGCTGACGGAGTTGGGCACAGTCTGTGCTTAGAACCGGAGGTCTCAATTCCCATTCTGCCCAGTAAGATCTAAAAATAACAGTGGAGTTTTCTTGGCCTTTTCTTTTTAAGAAAAAACACAATGATTTAAAGCCTACTGATCATTTTCTGCTACGAGCTACAACCCCAGTATGGGAGGGGAGGTTAAAAAAAAAAGTCTCTTGGCAGCAGCGCTTTGGTGTGGGTTGGGAGCACTGGGTATTCTGGGTATGGGATTGAACGTTCTGGGCACCGTCTCAGCTCTCCCATCCAGCAACGTCAGGCGGCTCAGTTATAGTGGGAAGATAAAAATAAAAATGAGAGTTTGATTGAAATCTTGCACTGCAGTAACTTTTTGCCACACAGCATCTTATAGATGCATATTTTCTCTTCCGCGCTGCCTTTCCTTTAATGGTTGCCATGTGTGACTGCTACTTCACACCACTTTTTTTTTTTTTTTTTTTTNNNNTTTTTTTTTTTTTTTTTTAAATAGGAGAAGAAAAAAAATGAAAGAACCTGCTTTCTATCTTTTCCTCATCTTTGTTCCTGTCTCATGTGGTTTTTGGTTTGCGGAGGGCATGTCTGAAAAAGAAAGTGGGAGGGCGGGCAAGGGAAACGGCCTCGAAACAGCCCTGGTGGGTTCCCGCCGCACTGCCCTTTGTCACTGGGGTTGTTTGATGTTGAAATCATGTGTGCGCTGCGTTCTGGACCTTTCTTTGACTAACTATAACTCTTTTATCTCCTATGCCAGCGTTTCATGCCTATGGAAAAGCAGGAAAAATGTTGGTGGAAACAAGGTAATCTGCTCTTTACTTAAAGCTGCGGTAGTTGGGTTTTCTTTAATGACAAATCCTACTCTGTAGCCTCTTGTGGCCTTGCTGCGCTGTCGTTTCTCACCCTTTTGCCTTCTCTGCTCCCAGCAGCCTTTCTTACCACCTGGAATTTGAACAAAAGCATAAGTGAGGTCCCCAAAGCACAACCTGCAGGTGTTGCCTTCAGCCTGTCCCATCCAATCCTCAGTGGAGGTGGGAGTGCCTTCCAGACAGTGGGAGCACAGAAGTCGGGGAATGAACTCATCTCCCGCTCCGCCGTGCTTGCTGTGAAATCATGGGCATGTCACTTGTGGCTGTTTTCCAGGGGTGAAGTCCCTGCCAAGATTGCCATGAGTTAGCGGGAAAGAGAGCGTTCGGTCCCTTGAATCCACCCTTCAGCTGCTCTGGTCCTGCTTCCCTCCTCTGTGAGACACCGGGCGTTGGGAAATGCCCCGTGGAGGAGCTCCCGCCTTCATTTTGGGACAGAGTCTGGTTCCTCAGCCCCAGTGCAGGTGGAAGCTCCCTCACAGCTCTCATTGAGCAGTTGCGATAGGTGCTGGGACATCTTTCCACTGCTGCCTTTTCTAGCAGAGATTCTTTAGTGGGGATGTCTTGAGCCCAGCCCAGTCAGTGATGCTGGCTCCTTCCCTCTTCCCAGCTGCAAACTGCTGCATAGCACTAAAAATACACAGAGTATTTTAGAAGGGGAAGGTCGTGAGTCTGTTAAAGCGAGTCCAGAGGAGACCATGACCTTGGGTAGCCTGATCTAGTGGGACGTGTCCCTCCCCATGGCAGGGGGGTTGGAACTGGATGATCTTTAAGGTCCCTTCCAACCCAAACTATTCTATGATGATTTGAGGGCTGGAGCACCTCCCCTACGAGGACAGGCTGAGGGAGTTGGGGTTGTTCAGTCTAGAGAAGAGAAGGCTCTGGACAGACCTTAGAGCAGCTTCCAGTACTGAAATGGGCTCCAGGAAAACTGGGGAGGGAGTTGTCAGGGAGAGCAGGGGTAGGATGAGGGGGAACAATTTTAAGCTGAAAGCAGGGAGATTAAGATGAGATTTTAGGAAGAAATGTTTTCCTGTGAGGGTGGGGAGGCCCTGGCACAGGTTGTCCAATGACATGTTGGCTGCTCCATCCCTGGAGGTGTTCAAGGCCAGGCTGGAGGGGGCTTGGAGCAGCCGATTCCAGTGGGAGGTGTCCCTATGTATGGGAGGAGGGTGAAACTGAGTGGGATTTAAGGACCCATTCAACCCAACCCATTCTACGATTCTGTGAACTCTTCTGGATGTTCCTTGTATAAAAGGGAGGGCAGGATCCTGAGCAGTTCTCAGCTGTTGCAGTTGTGTGCAGGGTGCAACCCTCGGGACCCCGTCAGTGCCAAACCTTTGTCGTAGCCCTTTGCCAGTGGCTGCACTAAGACGTCTCTTGTTCCCAGTGTATGAACTGTAGCAGCGTTGTCTCTGCTTGCGTGTCAGCACTGTGGGGGTCCCGTTGCTGCAGGCTCTGTTGTGACAATCCCAGGCAGCGTCTCTAGGGTAGCCCTGGCATTAACAATTCCTCGTCCTCTCGCAGGCTGCAAATCTGTAGGGAGTGTGGCTGCTGACACACACCTGCCCAGGAGCAGGAGCTGCGTTCCAGGCCCTGCTCCGGCCTCCTAACCCGTCTGTATGTTGTTGTTTTCGCAGCATGATCGGGCTGATGCTGGGAACTTGCATTGCTTTCTATGTTGTCATTGGTGATTTGGGCTCCAACTTCTTTGCCCGGCTGCTTGGATTTCAGGTAAATAAATCCTCCCTGGATCGCACGTACAGTGCAGACGGGGGTCCCGGTTCTTGCGTTGAGCTCTGTGGGCCTGAGATACAGCGGAGCGTGTCCTGCCTTAGCAGTGTGCTTTGCGTTGTGGGGTCACCTCGTGGTGAGCTTGAATTGCACGGCTCATGCCCACGGCGTTTAGCTCTGTGAAGTCCTGGAAGCTCAGACGTGTGGTGAGCGCTCAGATGTGTAAAACCTCCAATAAGGCACTTCCAAGAAAGGAATTCTTTTTAATTTTGTTAATTCTGGAGCAGATTCCTTGAACGAGACTATAATTCCTGTCCTTAATGGTTAGTGACAGTTCCTCTCTCCAAGCTCCCAGCGCTTTGCAGCCCTCTAGTCCAAGAGGGCTTTTTCTCCTGTTCCTTCCTGGTTTGGTGGCCAGAGTTACTGTGTGCTGGGCTCCTTTTTGAGGCTGAAATAAGCTGTGTGACGGCCCTGGTGCTGGCTCAGGATGCGGGGTGGCAGGGGGTATTTCTCATGGGCAGGAGGCTCTTGCTGCTTCTCCCGCAGAGCTGTGAGCAGCTTCGCTCGGGCCTCATGGGGAAGCACAATGGACACAGGGAAGGATTTTTGGCCGGGTTGTTATCTGCTCCGCCTGATGCTGCTAAGCCCTGATTAAGGGACCGTGAAGTTAAAAAGACGTGTTGTGGCTGCAGCCAAATTAGATATTAAATATTTCCAAGCATTTCAGAGTGTTCTGCTATAATAAATACCAATGCCTGGGCTTTGATTAATTTTCTGGATCAGAATTTTCAAGGCTTCAATCTCCTGTCTCCCAAGTAAGTTTAGTTTTTATTTAATTGCATGAAAATAGCTTGTGCTGGATTAGCATTTAAACACCCCCCTAACCCCCCAATACTTCCACGTCAGGATGGGCCTGTAACACGCTGTGTAGAGCAACAGTGGCACCCAGTGACTGTGTAAGCTCATCACAGACCTAGCCAGAAGAATGGCAGGCTTTCAGCATCAAATCCAAATACAGAAGCAGGATCTTGCATTCGAAATCCATCCTGGCTTTGCATTGTTTCTCACTCTGGAGAAATCAACCGCTTCAAGGAGTCACCTCTCCTCACCTGGTGGTGTGTTTTGAGTATCCTCCGTGCTCCAGTTCTTGATGTAGGTCTCTCTTCCAGGTGTCGGGCAGCTTCCGGATAGTCCTGCTCTTTGCGGTCTCGCTCTGCATCGTCCTTCCGCTGAGCCTCCAGAGGAACATGATGGCCTCCATACAGTCATTCAGCGCCATGGCTCTGATCTTTTACACCGTCTTCATGTTTGTGGTGAGTACCGGCACTAGGAATGCTGTTTTCCTATTGTTATAAGGCAGGTGTTCCTGCTGGGACAGCCTGCAGGTACAGGCCTCGAGTTTAAAGCATCCTTCCTCATAATCAGTGCTGCTAGTGCTGGGCATAACGAGCGATCTGGGTGTCCGAGGTGGGGAGGCCCAGGCTGTGAAAACTGGCCAGTGGGTCTGTAAACGATTGCAGACGCTGGGGATTGTGGTGGCACAGATAATAATAAACCACAAATCTTGTGGTTTATTCTTGTTGGTGTCTTGTAATTTAGGGCTCTGAACTTTAAACCAAAGGATGGAAGATGTGAGGGAGAGTGTCTGGAAGCAGAAGGGCTTTCATCATGCGTTAGCGTTTTGCCTTGAAAACCTCAATCTTCTAATCCATGAGGGAAGGCAGCTCTTGTCGAGAACGCAAGCATGTACTTTGCACGCTTTTTTGCAGCTCACGGTTAATGCCTTTCAGGCTGCAAGTAGTTTTATTTGTTAGACAGCAGCGCTTTTATTTCTTGAGCATTGAAAGCTTCATAAGGTCTTAAGTCTGGGACACAGCGTATGCTTGTTCTTAGGTATTTCTAGGGAAGTTTTTCTCTGGATTCTGGGCTGTTTGGATTCAGGAGGGTAAGCTGAGAGCTACCCCGAGCCGGCCCTGTTTGGCTTGGCCAAGCCCTGTTGTAAAGAACCATTTACTAGAGAGGTGGAGACTCTCACTTGCTTTTTAATCACTCGAAGTTTCACCTCATGGCCACTCGTGTGGTTTGGTTGTGGAGCCCCAGCCCTGCCTCTCCCAAATTTTGGGCCTGGAAGAGCTCAAACAAAAGGAAGAAAAAGGAGGTGTGGAAATTCTTTCCACATACTTTTTTTTAGCAGGTTGTGCCAGGTCGCGCTGCTGAGTTTGCCTCCGTAAGGAGACTGGGAACTGTGAATGTGAGCTCTACAAAACTGCCGCGTTCCAAGAGCTGCGCCTTTAAGAAAACCACAACATTTCATGAGAGTTGGCTGCACTAAAATGTAATCTCTGGGGATTAGAAAAACCCCATTCAGGCCATATTATAAACAGGCATTCAGACATATTTACCTTCTGTTTCCTGTGCAACCCAACGCCTGCCAGGTTCCCTGTCAGTGGCAAAAGAGCTCCCCACGCTGCCTCTGAGTGCCTCCCTCCCCTTTTTTCCCTGAAGTTTATCCTTGCCTTGAGTGAACGGGTGGTGTTGAATGGCTCTGGAGTAGCAGGTGGGGTTCTGTTTTAGGAACTTTTGTCTCTCTCCACTGAAGAGGATTCTCCAAAGTGAATGTTGCTCCCCATTGAGATTTAAAAGTGTGTTTAAAAAGTACAAAAGAAATTGCTGGGAACGCTCTTTCTTGTGGTTAAATGTGTCAGTGGAAGTTGTTCCGCCCTGGTGTGTGCTATGATGTCTGATGGCATCAAACAAGAGGGTGCTGGGATAGATCTTTTAAAATGCACCCCGGGATCCTCGGTGCCGAGGGGCGCTTTGAGGTGTCTGGGAGCATTAGGTGAGGAGCTGGGGAATCTCATAGAGATCAGGCCCTGGTAGGCAGCGTAAGTTGTTCCCCGCAGAGCTGCTGCGTGCTGCCTTTTATCCCAGCACCGGCATTACTGCTGCCGTGAAGTTGTTTGGGGTTGGATTTTAACCCCTTTTCTTTCTCTTGGCTGCAGATTGTGCTGTCGTCCTTCAAGCACGGCCTCTTCAGCGGGCAGTGGCTGCAGCGAGTTAGTTACACTCGTTGGGAGGGCATTTTTCGCTGCATCCCCATCTTCGGCATGTCTTTTGCCTGTCAATCGTAAGTACCCGCCATTCCCTTCTTCTGGCAGTTGTGGTGTGTGATGAATTTTTCTCGGGGCAGAGGGTCAGGACGATCTGCAAGGGACAGATCTCATCTGCCTTCCTGTTTTATCTCAATCAAAATATTTTACAGCCTGATAAAGCTGGGAATTTCATTCAGTTGTGACCCTTTGGTTACCTAGATCATAGAATCATAGGGTTGGAAGGGACCTCAAAACCCATCCGGTTCCAACCCCCCTGTGACAGGCAGGGACACCTCCCACTGGATCAAGGGCTCCAAGCCCCCTCCAGCCTGGCCTCAAACACCTCCAGCAACGGGGCAGCCACCGCTTCTCTGGGCAATCTTAGCCAGAGCCTCTCCACCCTCACAGAAAAACATTTCTTCCTAAGATCTCATCTCAATCTCCCCTCTTTCAGCTTAAAACCGTTCCTGCTCATCCTCTCCCTGCACTCCCTGATCACGAGCCCCTCCGCAGCTTTCCTGGAGCCCTTTCAGTACTGGAGGCTGCTCTAAGGTCTCTCCAGAGAGATAGTGGAGGGAGTTATATTTCACTTGGGAGTTATTGTACTCGAGCAACACAGGATCATTTGGCCAAACCGATCCTCAGCGTAACGCACGTTGCTTCTGGTACAGCTGTGTAAGTCATGAATTTTCCCCGTTCCTCCAAGGGAATGATTCCGTACCGGGAAAGGCAGCGGGGCTCTGCCGCCTAATGGCCACAGGGCTCCCACAGGGTTGCTTACAATTGTGGCTGCTTGCCATTACCCCAGATTTCTTGGAGAATACTCAGAGGATCGCACAGTCGTGGATTTTGGACAGCCGATTGCGCATTTCCCGTTCCTGGCTTTCTGCAAGGTTTTCCATGGCATGTGGAAGGGCGTGATGGCAGAGCAGGCGATTTTCACGTTTCTAGCAGCGTTACCTTCTGCACCAGAATGGCAAGTGAGCAATACGTGCCTGGCCGGAATAGTAACAGCCTTTAAATAGAGGTGTAAATCCAAATGTGGACACGGAAAAGACCATCCTCGTTTGGAAGGCTGGCAGAGTCGGGCTCTCCCCCCTGTAGTTCTAGCAAATGGGTAGCGTGCCAGCAGTAAATGAATGTGACAGATAAAATTTGTTCAGACTGCTGTGTTTACACCCACACGCAAGATCCAAATCGTCATTTTCCACTTATCGGCTCTCTTGGCAGCTCGGTTCCCACCCGAACGCGCTCCAGTCTTGCTGTTTAACGTCCCCATTACAACTGGCAAAGGGAGTTGTGTTCTTTTACAGCTTTACCTTGTTAACATTGTAGAGTTTTTAAATTCCAGTGTGTTTTTCTTATGGTAGCCACGCGGTACCCAGCACAATTTTGCTGGGAGCTGGAAATGCAGGGAAATAGTTTGGTCTGGGCCAGTGTACGCATACCTAAATATAGGCTCCCCTACAGCACTTACGTGGCAAGCTCAACCTAAAGCTATGTGTTTTTTCCAAGTATGAGGGCAATGCTCAGTCCCCAGCCCAGGCAATCTTTGTGTGTTGTTCTCGGGTTTAATTTTACCAGCCTCTGAATCACAATAACCTAAAGCAGAAATCCTTTTCCTTCAGCGTGTAAATGCAGCACACGCTAAGGACAAATGTTATTCTAGCTATTATAACTATTATTCTAGCTTGAAAACCTTGACCCTGCTTTACTTGTGAGTTCAACACCCTTCACTCTTTAAAAGCTACCCTGTTGTGGCTGAAGTTGCAAAGTAGGTCACTCCTTTACAGTTCTGTAGTGTTGAAATCTGCTGTGGAGATGGGAACTGGGATGCGAGGACTCCACGGTTACCTCTGCCGCAGCTTCCTTGCGTGACCTTGGTCACGTCACTGAACCCTGTAATTAAAGAGGAGTCAGCAGGGCCTTCCAGGAGAAAACTCCTAATTTCTGGAGTTGGCTGTTCTGGTGCAGATGGATACAAAAATGCTGAAACCAGAGGGATAATAAAAGTCAGGATGTTGTTTGTTGGTGCTGTGCACATCCGTTCCCTGCAGGCTGGGTTAGTGCTGTGCTCAGGGAGCCCGTATGGGGTGAGCCCTGCAGGGAAGGTGAAGAACAGATCCTCTGAGGCAATTCTGGCCGTCATGGAAGCACAGCTGCATCCTCCGAGGCTGCTCTTAATGCCTGTGCTGACTTGCCTGCTCTCTGCCCAGGACGAGCTGTCGGCTTGGGCCCTCATGGAGGTTCGGTGCAACAAATAATGCGGGGAAGGATCCTTGATCCTCTGCTGGCTTTCAGCGCAGGCATTTTGCTTAAAAATAAACCCCAGGGCCTGTCAGGACATGCTGCCTGTTGCATGCTTTGTGTCCTCTGACTCTGCCTTGGGAGGTGGTGACAGCCGGGGGGGCCCAGCAGCGTGTCCTGGGGGCCTGCAGGATGCTCTGCTGCTCCTCAAACTCAAGCTGACCGAATGGAGCCAGAGGCCTGCGTGCGGCTGGGCTTCGCATGGCACTTCTCCCCGTGTCACTGCTGTTTCCTCTGCCTTAACACAAACCTGGCCTGGTTCGTGCCATCCCACACACGGCGGAGCCTCTCTGCTTCCCTCCTTTCTTCTTCCTCCTGGCTTCCTTCCCCTCGTGGGGCTGAAGTCTGGGATGTAGTCGGTTAATCTGGTGGAGGTTGCTGTGTTGAGGGCAGGGAGGAATCCGAAAAGGAGAGAGTGGTGGGGAAGCGGATCTCCTCGCTCCCTGCTGCTAAATGGCTGTCACGGTGCTGTGTTTGCAGACCCCGCACGTGTCTTGCGGGTTCCTGTGAGCCAATGCGCTCAGCTTCCTTTGTACAGAACTGTTTGACGTTAAGGGATTAAGGGTTAAGGATTTTTCAGCTCGGCCTCAGCTTGACACACTTTCTGTTAATGGCTTTGTGCCTGCTGGAGCTGGGGATACCCCTTGCATCAAACTGGATGCTCCCCCCCTTCTCCTGAGGGTTCCTTCAGTAACACGAAGCCAGGATGTAGCCACTTGAATTAAAGTAACAAGAGGTTAATGAGTTGCTAAAATATGCACCTGATGTCAAAAAGTACATTCCACACGCTTTCCAAGTCTGTAAATACCCCAAATCCCGTGTAATTGGCGCTCCCAGCTTTCTATGAACAGAGCTCCAGCGGCAGTGCTGAAATATGACAGGCGCTGCGTTCAGTTGTGTTTGTTTAACTTTTCTTTTAGACAGTGCGATGCTCTAACCTTCTTCCTGCTTTTACTCTGTAAACACTGCGTTGCTTTAATTATCAGCACAGAGAGCTCCAAGAACAATAATCTCCAATGCGCCGCCTGGCCCGGTGCCACTGGTGTTTCACTGGAACAAACGGTCATTCATTTTGCAACACTTTTGAACCAAAATGTTTACATCACACGTTCGGCTCCACGTGGTGGGGTGGGGAGAGTAAGAATATTTTTGCAACACTTAAAGTTATGAGTGTTCTGAAATCTCTTGGCATTAGCAGTATAAATTGTGGAATAGCAGCGAGTGTTTATGCTCTGTAGGGGGAAGGTGTCAGGGATTCTTTGCTGCTGGGCTGAGGCAGGGAGCTTGCTGGAGCTGGGTTTTTCTCTCTCTCTGCAGGAGGTTTCCTTAAATAATTTACCCTTTTCTACAGTCAGGTCTTGCCTACCTATGATAGCTTGGATGAGCCGTCTGTTAAAATCATGAGCTCCATATTTGCTTCTTCCCTAAATGTGGTCACCACCTTTTACATTACGGTAAGAAACTTCCCCTTCCCTTTTCTTGCCAGAAGTTACGCTCTGGAGGGGCAGCGGGGGTGTTGATTTATCTTCACACGGGGTTGGTTTCTGCTTATCTGCGTTTGCTCTGAAAGATAAGTCGTTTTGCTGAAAGCAAAATTAGATGGGAGATAATGAACCCAAAAGTGCAGGAGGCATTTGGAGAGTCCAAATGTTCAATGTGTCCCATTTTCTTGGGAGGAAGGCAGAGCAGAGACTCAGCTCTTCCGTGTCCCTCAGCCTGCTCTCCACCTTCCAGGGCCCGGCCTGGAGTTGGAGGTACCCCCCGAGTCCAGCAGAGCTCCTTTCAGCCTTCTGCAGTTGGAAAGATGTGAAGGAAGTTATGCCTCATAAAGCACCAGTTAATAAAAATAAGTTAATAATTCCTGAGAAGAGCCTTTCCCTGTGAGTGAGGCTGCTGTGGGGAATCGTTATGGCCCCAGATTTGTTGGAGAGGCTGGTCTGTGGGCCTGGCAGCAAGCAGAGTCACTGCTCTGTGTCCCAGGCAGCGGCAGCGTTCCCTCGCTGCAGCGTCCTCTGTGAAAACCCCTTCTATTTAGTGAGAAGCTTGCCTTTCCCTTTAAGAAGTTCCCCTGTTCTTTAAATGTTTGTCTCAACTTTCGGGGTGCTGCAGCTGCTGGCAGGTTACCCCCGGAGGTGGCCCCACACTCCCTCCTTGGCTGGCCCTGACCCACGGGAGGTCACTGACCTCCAAGCCTTCTGTAAAGAGCAGGTAGGAACGTGCTTTGGAGTCAAACCCATCCCTCACTTTCCCCCCTGCCGGACAGGTGGGCTTCTTTGGCTACGTGAGTTACACTGAAGCCATTGCTGGGAATGTCCTCATGAACTTCCCTTCCAACCTCGTGACGGAGATGATTCGAGTGGGATTCATGATGTCAGTAGCTGTGGGGTTTCCGATGATGATCCTCCCCTGCAGACAGGCGCTGAACACCCTTCTCTTTGAGCAGCAGGTAAGATCCTCTGGTGTGGCCGACTGGCTCATTGATGTGCACCTTTTAAACTTGCTTTTGGAAGGGCTGTGACTCTGGCTGCCGCTGGTGGCTGCCTACCTGGGCTGCAAAGGTGCCTTGGTTCTGTGACACTGGGACAACTGCACATTTCTCATTTGTAATAGCTGTTCACCATCCAGAGGGACAAGCCCTCAACGGACAGTGGAATCCTGAGTGCCTGGTGTGTGGTAATGGTGTGGCAGGAGCCCCATGGCAGCCTGTAAATCCTGCTCTGCAGAATGGTTAATCTCTGGTATTTTGAGAGCTTTTCTCTCTGCAGAAGAATTTCCTGGGCAGAAGCACTTGGAGCTGTGAGCCTGCAGCCTGCTATTGCTCTGCTGCGCCCCAAATCCCATGGCTGCTGCTTCCTCGCTCCGCTGGGACTTTGGTTCTCGCACAGAAGTGTTACACAGTTCAGAGCAGAGGCGGTTCTCCCCCTCGGAAAGAGGGAGAAATGTGCTTTTGGAAACAGAGGGGCCTCCTTATTTCCTGCTGCTCCAGCTGGCATCCTTTTGCTGGCCAACTCAATCTTGCTTTGCATTTAGCTCAAGCTTCTGTTCCTGGCCTCAGAGCCCAGCCCAGCCTCATTTTTACTTGCTTCTGTGTGTTCCTGTTCTTTTCTGCTCCTTTATGATTACTCTCCTCCTCACCCTTCTGTCAGTAGTGCCCTGAGGAGCCTTCTCCCCTCTGGGTTCGGGCATCCTCTTCCTCCAGCCTCCTTTCCCGGCTGTTTGGAGCTGATGTGGAGCAGGAGCGGGTGGTGGGATACAGCCCCCTCCCACACGTTCACCTTTCCCAGGGTCAGATCTTCAGACAGCCTTTGTGACTATAGTTGGTCTGTCTGATTTAGACTGTGAGTCCCTTGTGGCAGTAGCGTGTTCTCCTCTGTGTATTGTACGGCACTAAGCATGCCGATGGTATTCAGTAAATAACAGTAAGAGATTGTGGGAATGTTCTGAGGCCTTTGTGTATCTGCATAAATAGAAACCTCTTAGGGCAGGAAATAAAACTTGAGCAATTTATAGCTCTAAATCCTGCCACTTCTGCTTGTGAGAAGCCCCCGGCTCTTTTCTCACGTTGGGAGGGCCTGAGGATGGGGGAAGATGATCTGTGAAAGCCAGCAAATGTGGAGGAGTAAGCGCTCGAAACGCTTGGGAAGACCGTGGCTCTTGTCTGAGCTCTCCTTGTTGCTCTCTGGACTGTCAACCTGTCCCTTTGCTTTCCTTTCCCATCCGTGCAGCTGCTGATTCTCCAGAGCATGTGGGCTCGCTGGGTTCCCCTGCTTTCTGCACCTCCTGCTCGGAGGGTGGGGATAGGATGGGAACTGGAGGGCATCTGGGAGCTGTAGTATGAGCATCTCCCCAGCAGCACAGATCATCCTCTGCCATCCAGCCAGGGTGTTTTCCATCAAGTTGGAGGAGCTGGTACACACGTCGTAAAGTGCTAGGAATAGCCCTGCTCCTGGGGGTGTTAGGGGACACATTGCATAGCAAAACCAGAACTCTTCTCCCCCTGTGACCGCTCTCTCTCCTGCCTTCTCAGCTGCGCCTCTTTCTCATGCCCTTGGCCTTGGGAGGGCTCGCTGAGGCTGGCGGCTGCGGCACTGGCACAGGGATCGGGATGCAGCTGTGCAGTTCACATTTGGGGCAGGATGGAAACAGCAGCTCTGGCTCCGTGCTCCCCATCTGCCGTGTTTTGAAGGTTCAAATGCAGTTACATATTAAAACTGTTAACCCATGTCTAACTGCGCCCCCCCCGCAGCACTCACCTCCACAGAGACCACAGCATGGAGGTGACAAAGCGGCTGGAGCCTGCTGGGGTTAGGAGCTGTGGGGTTAGGAACCGTGGGGTTCTGCTGCAGGAGCCAAACTCATTCCCCTCCTCCCACCCTTTCTCTTCCAGCAAAAAGACGGCACCTTCGCTGCAGGGGGTTATATGCCCCCGCTTCGATTCAAAGCCCTGACGCTGGCTGTTGTGTTTGGAACCATGGTAGGAGGCATCATGATCCCAAATGGTGAGTGAGGAGTTGGGGCAAGGGCTGGTTGGTTGGTTATATTCTCTGGTCTCTTATTTGCTGGTTTGGGTGTGATGGGCAGGCTCGCTGGGCTCGCACCCCGGCCTGCCCAGGGGCAGCTGCCACGCGCTGCGGCTCTGGCTGTCCTAGGAGAGGGGCCTTTGCTGACTTCTCCTCTTCTGCTTTGCCAGTGGAAACAGTCCTGGGCCTGACAGGTGCTACCATGGGAAGCCTCATTTGTTTCATCTGCCCAGCTCTTATTTACAAGAAGATCCACAAGAATGCACTTTGTTCACAGGTCAGTGCTGATGCTGCTTGACATCCCCCTAAGCCCTCTGCAGAGCCTGGGAACGCAGTTAATTCGACTATAGCTGAGAAACTGCTGGGCACCTCCTCCAGCCTCCCCCTCCAGTCTGCCCAGTACAGGGAGGGAGCCGTTCTGGTCGGCTGCTTTGAGCAGCAGAACTTGTGGGCATGCGGGAGATACTGGCCTGGTGCATGTCTTGCCCTGTGCTGGAACACTGGCTCTTTCTGTCCCTCCAGCGGCAAGCGAAGCAGTCGTTTGGTGCATAAAATGCTGCTTCCAGTCTGCCTTCTGGCTGGCTTCAGGTTCTGTATGTGCAGAACGGGAAACCCAGGCAGGCTATAAAACCTTAACGGGCCTTACATCCCAACCTGCCTGGGCTGGGTAAAATAAACACCGTTTCTCAGCGATGCGGTTCTTGCTGCTGACCCTCAGCTTTCTGGTTTCAACCAAAATAATAATAAAAGGGAACACACACATAGAGGTGTTGCTTCAGGAATTGATTCTTTAAAAATTGGGGTCTCTCGGAGGCTGTTAGAAATTTACCTTTTCCTTTTGCTCTGGTTTGAATTGGCCTCCTCGGGGACTTAAACAAAGTGGCTCTTTGCTGGGCTTGATCTCTTTGGTTCTACAAAGACTGTGCTTTTGTGGAGCAGAAATTAACAGGTTTTTTTCTAACGATAACTTAATCTGTTGCCTTTTAGCAGGCTCTGCCCCAGTGGTCCCAGTCACGATAGCGCTGGGCTGGGAATAAGATTTTCAGCAAACTGTGGAGTCAGCAGGGGGGGAGCACAACATTTTTGTGGGTCCTACAGAACTAATGGCCTTTTCTGTCTTTAATGACTTGTGGCTTTGCAAACGTACATGAAGTTTTTAAACAGGGTCTATTTTTTCCTTTCTCTGGGCTTTCTCTGACACAAGGAAATAGTCCAACTTTCCAGCTTTCACTCTGAATTCTGACACTTCGGTCCTAACTTCTTTGACTGAAAACCCCAAGCAGGAGTCTGAATGCCAGGCTGGATTTTTCAGGGAAACAAAGAGCACTTTCAAGAATTGCTTTCTATTCCGGCCGAGCCAGAACGTTTCTCTGCAGTGCCTTGAAACTGCACTTAGGGTGTGCTGAGCTCCAGGGCTGCCCGGGCTTGAACACTGGGGCCCTCACAATGCTTGACCTGAAATGCTGGTCACAAGGCTGGTGAAGATGTTTGTCCTGCAGAAATCCCCACAAAGGAGTAAGAGCTTATCTAAAGCATCAGCCCCCAGGTTACCCCGGCATTTCAAGGGGCTGGTAACAAGCTGTCCAGCCTTCTCTTGAATGATCCATCGCCTGTCAAGTTTGCATACTTGCTTTGACCGATGCTCTGGAGTGCTGCAGCGAGGGCACACCTGCCTTCAGAAACGCGCTAGGCTGCCGAGCACCTCCCCGCCTCCACTCTGGAGCCAGATTCTGAGCCCACCTTCTCCTCCTTCCTCCAGGTCTTCTGCAGAGACTCATTTATTCCTTCCCTGAAGCTCTGTCTTTGGTCTCCTCCTTCATTCCAGCTTGCTTTAATCAGGCGCTCCTCTCCATCAATAAATGCTGTTGTGAAAAGTGGCAGTCGGGGGGGGGGAGAAGGAGCCAGCCCTGGGCATTGCTGTCTCTCCCTGCTTTTTCCTGTCTAAACAATGTGCTCGTATGTTCTCCCTCCCTCCATCATTCTTAGTTTTCTTCCAAAGCAAGAGACCTTCTCATTTCCAGCCCTTATGCTTGCCTGAATTATCCCCGTTGCTGCTTTTATTGGGCCGCCTCTGGCAGCCAGCGAAGTCCCATGTCTGGCAGCTTATGGGGCTGGTGAGATAGGAAGTTCAGATTTACCAAGCTGGGAAGATGGTGTGATCTGAAGCTACAGAACGGGAAAGGTGCAGTAAAAGTAGTGAAGAGGATTTTAGTGGGAGGGATAGGGGTAGTCCCAGATGTTTGCTGGCCAGCAAAAAAACCATGGGCAGTTAATTCCTGCAGCCGCTGGCAGCCATCCAGGGCAGTTTGGGTTAGGCTGGGGGATGGCTTGGATGAAAGGTTTCTGTGTTAGAAAGGCGATCAGGTAACAGGGCAGTTAAAGAGGTTGAAGTCAGGCGTGCAGCGCTGTGAGTGAACTGGGGAGAGCGTTCCCTTTCTTGTGGTTGAGCATCCAGCGTGTTCCTGTAAAGGGTGCGGGTCTGTGTCCCGCTGCCCTCCGGGAGCTGGGGTACAGCAAGAGGTTTGGCAGAGGCTGCTGAAGGTCGCGCTAAGGTCTGTAAACAGAGTGTTTAACTTCTAACAGGAAGGTGTTGGCTTCCCAGTGTTGACACAAGCCTGTCCAAGAGGCCCCTCCTAGGGAGGCCGGAGTGGCTCTTGTCCCAGTTGGGGAAGAGGAGCTGTGGAGAGGCTGCTCCAGGTCAGGAAATGACCCTTCGGTCTCACTCCTGTGCGGATGGAAAAGAGATTCCCCTCTGCCCTACCCTGGTAGCGCAGTGGCCACCTTCAGCACAGGCGCCTTTGGCCCATACAGCCCATCCCTGTCGCGCTGTGGAGGATCCCAGCAGTGACCGGGGCTCTGCATTCCTTCCCCATGACTCTGTCCCTCTGTACACGCGGTGTCCGAAGCGGCACAGCGCAGAGGATGTCGTCACTCCACACAAATGCAGTGTTTTCGCTTCCCGCTGAAGGCCCCGGCGTGGTTAGGGGAGGTGGTCTGAGCTAATGACGCTTGTGTACAAAGTTCGAGTTATCTTCTGGGAGGAAGGACGGCCAAGGGAAAGCAACCAGCAGAGGAAATGGCTGCGTAAACTTCCTCTCCTGGATTCCTGTCCGTGCTCAGAGCGCTCCCCTCGGGAGACAAGCCCTTGCCTTGCTGACCTGCCTCTTGGAGGAGGCTGCAGCCAGAGGGATTTGCTTGTCTCTTGCTATGTCCACATTGAGAGATGCTTTTCAAGCGGGATCTCTGCTCTCAATGGATTCGCTTTTCAGTGGGGTGGGGGAGATCCTTCCTGTGGGACCAGACACAGTCTTATAACTGCTCTGCAGAGTTGTCCCTCCAGGTTCTCAGCTCTTCAGCTGAATGCTTTGAGGGGCAGTGGTTCCTCTGCCACCAGGTCCTTGCACCCCCAGCTCCTCTTCCTTCAATTGCCAGATTAGCCTTGGTGGTCCCTTAAGAACAAACTGCCTGGTTTTCCACATCTAAAGTATCTGTGGAATTAAGGCAGATTATGGACCTCTTTGTTCTGGTCTTCAGCTGCTGGTGGGGTGGGTGTGGAGGAGGGAGCTGGCAGGGAACTGAAGTCGAGGGGCCGCTGCTGGTCTTGGACTGCCCTCTGTGCCGTACCTACTGCTCTGGGAAGCTCACAGATGAACTCCAAATGTTAAACAATCCAAGGGGTTTGAATCCACGGCGTTCAAACCAGTGGTTCCCCACTAAGATTAGAAACAACAAAAACCTTTTTAAAACACGTAAAGCCGTTTCCTACAGTTCCTTTCTCTCTCATGTTGCTCCTAGTTCCTGTGGCACCAGAATAGATCCTCTTTGTGGAAATGCTCTTCCTCTCCGTTGTTGTTTCTGGAAGACGCCAGAGCAGCCTTCCAGTCACAAAGTGCATTTCTGCTGGGACTGTGGATTGTGTGAGGGGAGGAAGCGGACGAGTTCGGAGCCGAGGGCGGCAGTGGCAGGGAGCTGCTGACTCCGCTTTTGGCCTGAGTGGGATGGCAGGATATCTGCTCTTTGTGCATCCACACAGCAAGGCAGGGAGCAGATTTTACTTCTGTTTCCTTTGCAACATCCCTAAGGTCTGGCCTCTGCTCCCTGGCCATGTTGCTCGTCCCTTGTCCAGAGCTGCTTCACATCCCACCAGCCTTTTCCTCCTGAAGGCGTCTGTCTGTCTGCAGGGGTGAGCCGTGAGCAGGACCTGCTGGGCTCTGACTGCCCTGGCCCACGTTTCTGGGTGATCTTCCTCAGCACGAGGACTGAGAGGAAAACTGAGCCTCTCCCTCCTTCTCCTGAGGTGCCAACATTCTAACTTCTCCTTTCAGTTTCACTTCTCCCCTTTTTTTTTCAGTTTACTCCATCTGGCAGCTCCCAGCTCTGCCTGTTTTTCCCTCACACTGAGTAGCATCTTTTTGGTTTTTATGAATTGGGATGTACGTGCTGCAGGGTAAGGATTCTGAGGGAAGAGGATGAATCCTGCGGGATGCAGCCCTCTCTTAAACTGTTATTACAGCCCAAACCAGAATTGCTGGTGCTCTGGGTGTTGCATCTCTCTGCTTGGTTGCTTGTGTGGTTCCTACTGAAGATCTTGTGCCGCAGCTGCAGATTTTTTTTTGCAGAGAGCGAGCTACACGGTTGCCTTGTGAAGCATGCATAGCGAGTTGTTCTTGTTAGATGTAGTGGAAAAAGCAGTGTCCTCTCCCCAGCAGCCTGAATTCAGCACTCACACAGCAGGAGCGGTGATGGGAATGGGCAAGAGAAGCAGCAGTGTGCTGCCTGCAGGCTCCGAGCATCGTGCAGGGCGGCTGTGAAGTGCAAAGAGCAGATACAGTTAGCAGAAGTGTCTTGGATCCTTGCTGTCGTGTGCAGAGCTGCAGAAATAAGCTGAATTCTTGGTGTCTTGGAGCGCAGAATGTGCTTAAATAAAAAGAGAAGGCGAATTGCTGCATCATAAATACGAATTTGGTGCAAACTTGCAGCTTCCCAGCATTACAGAGGCATTTTCTGTTTTGCGTATGGTGGTTCCTATTGCTTCCATGGTCTGTGGTGAAAAGGAGCTTGCCGGGAGGCCGTGTTGCTAGCGGAGGGTGCGCTTCCTTCAACACAAACTCTCTCACTCTCTCCTACCAGTCGTGCAGCGCCGTTGACGCGTTGACATGCAAAGCAGGTTCCGTGAGAAGCCCTTAGTGTGACAGTTGCAGTGATTAACTAGGTAAAAATAATATATTAGACTTTAATTAAATCTCCCCAGTCAGAGCTGTTGGCCGGCAATCCATCCGCTTTGCCTCTTTGAACTGGTGCCGCTCTTGTCGGGAGGAATGAGCAGGCGTTTGGCAGCCCCGACACCGAGCAGGGCAGGCGTTTCTCTGCCCCTGCTGCTGCTGCACGTCGTCGTCTTCTCCTTCTTGAGTTACCTGTGAGCAGCGAGCACTCCTAGAGGCTTTAGTTTTGTGCGGTCAGGGGCAGAGAGTTTTTAATTCTTATGTTTTCATTCTTACGTTTAATTCTTTACGTTTAGATCCTTTTTAGATCATTCGATAATAACTATAGTTCTTTTCTTTCTGGTGATGGTTGTTTTCTTCTTTTTGAGTTAGAGAAATTCAGAGTCCTTCCCTCCACGGGATCCTGATTCTGTCTTTCTGGTTTTATTCGATGTGGTCCCATGTTTCTGGAAATCAGTGAGGATTATTATCAGCTTCGTGAGCCCTGGATGCCAGGACTTGTGCAAAGGCATTTCATTCATACTCTCAAAAATAAGAATTTTTAAACCTTTCTAGGCTGTAAACAGGTCGGGCACCTCTGTTCTCAGCCAGGCCTGATTTCATGGCGTTCTAACATAGCTGCTGGAAGTACCAGGGAAGGAGCCTTGGCAGCTGGACAGTTCTGCATCCTCTCTGATTGCTTTTGAGCCCTTGCGATACAGGAGTCGCCTTTTCCAGACCTTCCAGCATCTGAAACTCTCTTTCATGTCTCAACAGTGAAATATAAACCTCAGTTAAAAGCTAGTGATTTTTCTTTTTCTCCTCTTAAATTTCTCTCCTCTCCCTCTTACTGACACGTGTGATTGCAGGGAGCTCCGAATTGTTTGGAGTCGCTGTTTGCTTGAAGCGGTACCGTTTGTTTTACTGTGCTAACTGAAGCTCTGGAACGTTCTGCAGATCATCCTGTGGATTGGCCTGGGGATTCTGGTTATTAGTACGTACACGACCTTGTCTGCAACGGAGGATGCCCCCGTGAAGACAGAAGCGTTGGGCTTGGAGCGCCTGGAAGGAAAGGAGAGCAGAATTGACCCAGATTCAGTCCAAATCCCAGGTACGTGCCTGCTCGAGTTGTGTTTCCCAGCCTGTCTTCCAGCTCCATCTCTTTAAAAAGTAGTTTTTAAAACAGTGGGGTGGAAGCAGCATCTTTTCCAGGCAGCTCTGCGCATCGTCACAACATCCTGGGGACATTTCCCAGGAGAGGCTGCAGTTTTGCCTTGCAGGAAGGCCTGCTGTGAGCGCTGGTGGTGCCGTGTGGGAGTTTTTCTTTTGGAAGGGAAAGGTGAAGTATGGAGCAGGGGTTTCCCGTAAGGAGAGAGCAGGGTCTCCTGACTGGGGGCAATAAATGCAGCTGTGAGCACAGCTTGGCGATGGCTCCGTGCTGGCCACCTGTACGCGGGGTGCGAGTGGCCAAACCGGGCTGCTTTCCCCCGTGCTGCCAGCACCTTGTCCGCGGCTCCAAGAACCAGCCCTTCACTGCGCTCCAAGGTATGTAAATTTATGGGCACTGACTTTTTTTGGTCGTGAGGATATAAATTCGGGTTGGGTTTTCGCTCTGACAAAGCCTGTGATTATGCCTCAGCTTTGTTTACTGGTTCAGGTTATTTATTATTTGTTTACTGGGGCCCTTGATGGAGTTACGGCCGCTCCCTCCCTTCCCCAGCTGCGGGCTTGCCTTGCAAGGCCATCGCTAGCAGGTGTCTGACCCTGCCCTGCCCCTCATGTGGGGCTGGGTTCTGTTCCTTTATTTTATTTTTGTTTGCTTCTGCTCCTGCTTTTTTTTTTTTTTTTGTTCTTTGGGGGCCTTGAAAATGTCCTCGCAGAGGTTGAGAACGGAAGCGAGAAAGGGCCTGTCTCTTCTGGAGAATTATCCTCCCTCCTGGTTGTTGGCTGTGTTCCTGCCGAGCAGCTTTGAGTGTCTCTGAGACACCGGTGCTGCCGCCGATAACATTCACTCCCTGGTTGCTCCGTCCCTGGCAGCGCTGGGGTTTGATGCGTTTGTCGTCACGGTTCACCCAGGTTACATGTGCTTTCTCGGGCCCGTGAACTCTGAGCAAAAGATGCTCTGGATCCCTTCATCGAGCACGCTCAGCAGGGCTGGGAGGAGGGATGCGATTGAATTCTTCCGTCTCGGTTAATTTTGGAGCGGTAATGGCCAGAGAACAGCTGCTCGTTTCGAGAGGAGCTGCTAATGACACATGTTCTTGTAGCTGGGAAAATAAAAGAAGTCCCATAAAAGATGGTGTCCGCTGGAGTTTGCTAAATCTCTTCTCTACTTCTTCTCTGCATGAACCGGGGTGGCGGAGCAGGACGCCTGCGTCTGATCATTGCGCAGCGCAGCGACTCGGTGGTTTCCCCGCCGTACCCACCGCCTGTGCCCAGAGCTCGTCGCCGTCAGCCCTTATTGTGTGGTACTTGCCGCTGGATTAAATAGTCCTTCCTGGGATGAAGGCAGTTTTAGCGCTCTTGGTTCGTAAACTTCCCAGGGAGGAGCCGTGCAGCTCCTAACGCTGACGAGCAGAGAGCTCTGCCGCCCTCTGAGTCCAGCGTGGGCCCTTTCCCTGCTGGCTCTGCCCTAGGGAGTGGAGCCTGGGAGGAGGATGCGGGGGAAGATGGAGCTGGGGCAGAGGATGAGGAGCCAAGGACCTTACAGGGCGAACAACCCCGGGAGAGCGGTGGTGGGTGGACGTGCGGGGCTGACCCAGGAGAGCCGCTGCTGCGATCCCCCCTGCGCCTTGGATCCGTGCCTCCCTGTGCCTCTGCAGGATGTCGACTTGACTAGCAATGAGAGGCGTTAAATGGTGCCCTTCTTCCCCCTCGGTTCCCCCCCCTCCTCCTCGCCTGGCTTGTTTTGCAGAGGCAGGAGCCTGCAGCCTGGAAAACACTGCAGCAGCTGCATCCTGTCATTGAAGGGGCGCGCAGGATGCGGGCTGCCCCGCATCACCTGGGTGCCCTCCTCGGCACACATCTGCTTCGTATTCCTCACACGGGGCTCTAGCAGACGCACACGGCTTCTCCCCCGGGCCCTGTGGTGGCTGCCGGGTTCTTCCCGGGGCAGGGGGACCCCCGTGGCACTTCCCCGTGTCCCCCAGCCCCGGGAGCTGCCTGGCCGAGGCAAACCCGGGGATTGCGCGGGGCCTTTTCCCAGTCTTTGCCTTCGCTGTCTGACTTTTGCCTGTCAGCATGTGAGAGGAGTTTTATTGGCCTCTTTGATGTTGCAGAGACCAGAACTGTACAGACTTTCATTAAAACCCTGCCCTGTGGGCCCTGGGATTATGAATATTAGAACATTGCCCTTTTATGTGAACACGTATTGACCAGCGGACTCTGAATAGTGTTTTTACTAACGACACCCAAGTGCCCATTACAGCCCCTGCCTGTATTGCTTGAGGTTTACTGTCAGCAGCTCTTCGGCAAAGGTATAAAACCCCTTTCAGAACCGTTCTGCCGCTCTGTGCAGCGTGTGTGCGTATGTTAAAAGGTTGCTAAGCTGCCTGTGAAAGCTCATGAAGGCAATTATCCATTTAAAAAAAAAAAAAAAAAAGCTAATTAGGCAATTTCTCTCTGTATCTGAAAGCACCCTAGAGGGTCTCATGGGGTGGATTAAGATTTGGTAATATTTTTCAGCTCCTTACTTGATCGTTGCTGCTTCATTTTCTTTCTCTGGTGTTGTGCAAGATCGGGTAACAAAGACCTGATTCACGCTCCTTGTGCAAGAGCGCCCTTTCCCCGGCGCTCCGGAGAGCCCGCACGCTGAGGACCCTTCTCCTCCATCCCTCGTGTCCTCCTGGATGCGGTGGCCTCTATTACTTGGGTTTGGCCTCTCCAGCGTGTGGTGGGACACGACACCGAGGGCTTCTCCGTCCCTGCGCTGCCTCTATGCCTTTGCCCCACAAAAAAAAAAGAGACCTGCCTGGCCGCAGGCTGCGTCCCCGCCAGCGCTGTTAGCCAGAGCAGCCCTGAACATGTGTGAAACGTGGATTATGCACCGCTCCTAATAGCTGCAGGAACAGCTTGACTCCGCTGCAGCTCTCCCTGGTGCTTTGTGCGAGCGAGCTTTTAATAGTGCCTGTGACACAGAAAAGGAACTATCAGCCTCTTGTAATTTGGGTTCGTTTTTACTGCTGGTGCGTCAGGAGACAACTGTGAACTAATTTCAGTGATGCCATTCGATAACCTTGTGAAATCTGTAACCGGTTCAGGGGGAGGGAGGCTCCTGCAGGCGCAGCTGGGGCTGCGTGAGGCTCCCCGGGGAGGGCTCGGCCCTGCCCAGCGCGGGGCTGCGGGGCTGCTTGGCACGTTTGAGGGCAGCACGTTGCCCCCATCCCTCTGCCTCGCTTGTTCTTCTTCCTTTTCCTTAGGGAAAGATCCAGTTTGTGGATCTCGCTCCGTTTTGTGATGCTGAAGCAATTTAAGCGAGCCTGGAGCCGGATGGGCCCAGACCCCATGTCCCTCTCAGCCCTCGGACAATGCTCCGAGCATCGTTCGGCAACATGGAGAGGGTGATGTCCCCTCGAGCCATCCCTGGGGCTCCCCGGGTGGCTTTGGAGGACCCCCCTTAAATCAGGAGGACACAGCAGGGCCCGTCTCGCTGCTGAGAGCAGGCCGTGCGGACGCAGCTTTTGGCTGTGATTGTTGCTGCGGTGGACAAGAGCGATAGGCAAACCATGTGAGGAGGGATTTAGTGCCTTTCTGGGACCATTGCTACTATCCGAACGAGGAACCGGGGAAGGGGGAAGGGAAGCTTTTAGGTTGCTAATCGTGAAATTTTATTGCAGCCTGGAGAGGCTGTTGGCAAACCACAACACATACGCACGCACACGCACACACAAATCGGTTGCAGAAGGCCCTGGCTTCCCTCGAAGCGTGAGAGAGGAATCGCTGAAGAGCGTGGCTCGGCGGGACCCGCCGGCAGCAGGGGCTGCTCCGAGGCGAAGGCAAACCCTCCTGGTGCTGCATAACGCCCGGGTCCTCTTGTTGTAAGCCAAAAAGCTTTTACAGCCTCTCAGCCCTTGCCTGTAAAGCCCAACGCCGCTCATAAAACATTAAGAGGCGCAGCATTACTGTAACGCTCTCCGGAGGGACCTGCAGGGCGACTAGACAGTTAGAGCGATTATTACACATCCTGAGCAAAATTGTTCTCTGCAAACCACATACAGCCCCGTATAGATTTCCATGCAGCGTGAGAGGTCGTTAATTCACGCCCTGATGATGAACTTAATTTTGTTTCCTGCTGAGCAAATGACGGCTTAGAGGCAACTTTTGTCTTATTATGGTGTGGAGGCTTTTATTTTTGTTTGTGTTTTGTTTGTGTTTTGGTCTTTTCTTGCATTGTGTGCAGAGCAGGCAACGTGGGGCTGTCTCTTGATTTACGAGGGATGCTTCTTTCGGCAGCAGGGCCTCCCCCAGCCCCTCGGTCGTGTTCGGGACCCGCGGGGCGTTCACCTGCTCCAGGGTTGTCTGGCCAAACCCCACGTGCGTGCAGGGCTGGTTCTGGTTTTAACTCCTCTCTTTCCTTCCTTTCTGATTCCCCTTGAACGTCGTCTCGCTGCGTGGCTGCCTCGCGTCATCATTCCCTTCTGCTGTGGGAACGGCCCTGCCCGCGTTGCTCTTCTCTGGATCCTCTGGTTTCAGATGCGCCGCAATCTTCTCCAAATGAAGCCATCGCCCGGCTTCATGAACCAATTAACGAAGAACTTTCCTCCAATAGAGTAAATAATTTTTTGCTGCGAGGCCAGAATTTAGCTGGGAACATCCGCAGCCGTGCCGAGCGCTCCCCTCCCCGGCCTCAGCCTCCTGCTTCCCAGGGCCCCCGTCCAGGCCTGGGCACCCGTTCCTACAGTCCATTTTTTCCTGAAAAGGAGGAGTGTCCTGCCCTGACTTGCTGAACCCTGGGAAGTCCCTCAATGGAGAGAAGGGACCCTTGGGTACTAGACTCGAATTTCTCAGAAAATCCATGTGCTTTTTCCCTCCCACCGTCATTCCCAAACCAAAGAAACTTTGAAAGCCGGCCAGCCCCACGCACACCCTTTCGACTGGGTGCGGAGCTCTGAGCCAGAGAGTCCAGGTTTCTGGAGAGGCGCTTGGTCCTTCTGGCACCAATCCCTCTGGGCTAGGATTTTGTCCTTATTTTGCTGTTTTCCCCCCCCACCCCAAGTCGGGTGAAGCCCACGCAGCTGAAGTTGTGGCAATCTCTTCTTTCCCATGAGTTCATCTTGTAATAAATCGCACCAGCCCTGCGGAGGGGGAGGAGAAAATTGAAAGATGTTTATAGAATTAATTCCCTGGAGGAAATCGCATGGGGGAGGGCAAACGGGGGGAAGAGTTGGGAATTTTTTTTTTTTTTTTTTTTTTTTTTTTAGTATTTTTTTTTTTTTTTTTTTTTTTTTTTTTTT
>WAAB01004184.1:36896-54510 GCA_013389865.1 Piaya cayana | reverse complement strand
AGTTTGGATTTTTTTTTTTTTTTTTTTGTTACAGAAGATAGATGATTTTTTTTTTTGTCAGAGTTTGTTGGATGGAAAAAATTCTGCAGAACAACTTCAGTGCTGGGAAACAATTAGGTTTCCGCCTCCACCGCTCTTCTAAGGGAGAGTTCACTCCCTGCTCGCCCTGTGTTGGGTCTCCTTCTCCCCTTCTTGGGTGGGAAGGGACTGTTCCCACCCCTGGGGACGTGCCACGAATTCCACGTGGTTACTTCATCACTGAACCCAGTAACTGGTTCGACTGGGTTGTCTCTTCGAGAAACATCCCGTCTCACCAAGGGAGAGACGGGGAGCGTCCCCGTCTCCCTCAGAAGTTTCCCCTAATGCGTCTCGAATCGTGCTCCCCAAAACTCTGCGTCTTCTGTGGGATCCCGCAACTCTCCTCCCGCTCTCCTTGCTGCGTTCAAAGCGCTTGGGAAATGCTCGTGCGCAAAAAGGCAAAACAAATGAAAAATAAAGGTGGTTTTGAGCTGCTTTGCTGCAGGCTGCGGCAATGGGGGCTGTGTGCAGGTCCCACCTCAGCTGCTCCCGGTGCTGGGGGGTCCGGAGCGGGGGAGCTGGGAGGATGCTACCATCTGGCGGCGTGGGCTCGCAGCGGCAGCTGGCTCCATCCCTGCCTCGCTGCCTCGCCTTCCCTGCCAGCAGATCCACAAAACACCAGCGGAGAGAATCCTAGAATTATAGAATCACCAGGTTGGAAAAAACCCCACTGGATCATCGAGTCCAACCGTTCCCATCAATCACTAAACAGGTGACCCCAGAACAAAAGCCCCGACCCCTCTGTGCTAACGCTGGAGGGGAAAAGCTTCTCAGCTTGCGTTGGCGCAGGAGGTTGTAGCAAGGAAAGCAATTCCCTTGATCCCGCCGGTGGCCTTGGAGTGCAGCCATGCAGAATCTCGTGCCATTAACTGTCCTCCTGCCTTCACAGACCAGAACCCGGCGGTGGAGGAGGCGGAGGACGACCGTGATAAACCGAAGCTGGCGGATGAGAAGGAGGAAATGGAGCAGCCGCAAATCAAGGTGCCCATGGAGGTACCCAAGAGAGAGGAGGAGAGAGCAAAGCCAGAGGAGAAAGTGCAGCTTGACCGTCCCGATCAAGGTAATGAGGAACATGGGGAAAGGGTGTCAGGTTTGAAGCTGGGAGGCGTACGTTGCAGGGATATTTCAGATAAAGATCCTGATCTCTGCTTGTTCCCTCGTGGACTGAAGGTAATTTAGTATTTGATGCTCTCAGGGCTCATTAAAATCAGAGAATTGCAAGCACGAATACGGGCTGGGCAGAGAATGGATTGAGAGCAGCCGTGAGGAGGAGGACTTGGGGATGTTAATGGATGAGAAGCTCGACATGAGCCAGCAATATGTGCTTGCAGCCCAGAAAACCAACCGTATGCTGGGCTGCATCCGAAGAAATGCGGCCAGCAGCGTGAGGGAGGGGATTCTCTCCCTTTGCTCTGATGAGACCTCATCTAGAGCCCTGGGTTCGGTTCTGGAGTTGTCAGCACAGGAAGGACATGGATCTGTTAGAGTGAGGAGGCTGTGAAGATGATCCAAGGGCTGGAGCACCTTCCATATGAGGACAGGCTGAGAGAGCGGGATTGTTGAGCCTGGAGAAGAGAAGGCTCCGGGGAGACCTTAGAACAGCTTCCAGTACTAAAAGGGGCTCCAGGAAAGCTGAGGAGGGACAGGATGAGAGGGGATGGTTTTAAGCTGAAAGATGGGAGGTTATGATGAGATCTTGGGATAAAATGTTTTCTTGTGAGAGTGGGGAGGCTCCGGCCCAGGTTGCCCAGAGCAGGGGTGGCTGCCCCATCCCTGGAGGGGTTCAAGGCCAGGCTGGATGGGGCTTGGAGCCCCTGATCCAGTGGGAGGTGTCCCTGCTTTTGGGAGATGGGCGAAACTAGCTGGACTTTGAGGTCCCTTCCAGCCCAAACCATTCTGTGATTCTATGGATTATTTAGGTTGGAAAAGACCTTTTAGTTGGACCATTGAGTCCAGCTGTTAAGAATGCAGCCTCCTGGTGGGTCAGCAACGGCTGAAAAAAGCCAGGAGGCAGCTGGGTGTGCTGCCTGTTACTTTCTGCCATCGGTCTCGAGCTCCCTAATCCTGCTCGTTGTCTGCCCTAGGGATCGCCCTGCCTGTAGGGGAAGCGCATCGCCACGAGCCACCCGTCCCGCATGACGAAGTGGTCGTGGACATGGGGCGGGAAAGGGAGGAATCCGATGAGAACAAGCTCGCGCCCGAGGGAGCCGACGACCGCCTGCTGAAGCCGGCACTGGAGGAGCCAGCGGCGCTGAATCCCCAGAAAGAGGCGCTTGGCCCAAAACAAGGGAAAGAAGCTGAGAACCAGCCGCGGGGAGGGACTGACAAGCCCGTTAAGAATCCAAAGAACGTCCTGGAGGTGATGGTGCAGCAGAATGGCAGGCCGCCACACCAAGAGCTGGAGCCAGACAAACAAGAGATGGGAGCCAAGGTGCAAGCTGCTGTGCGTGACGGTGAGAAGAAAGCTGAGGCCGTAGGTGACAGGGAAAAAGCGAAGCTCCTGCTCCCCAGGAAAGCGGAGGAGGCTGTGAAGTCCATCGAGAAGGAAAGCGACCCTGGTAAGCTCTCTCCACGCCTGCTCGTCTGAACAAACTCCCCTCTTGGCCCCCCGAGAGACTGGGCAGTTTGGTTATTCCTACCTACGTCCCAGTGTTCCCTTTTAATTTCACGAGATTAGCGCGTGAGCGTGCACAGCCCCTCCAGCAGCTGTTGGGGAGAAGCAGGAATCTGGTGGCTTTGACAGCTACCGTAATATCTGTCAAACAGTTGTTTGCTAGCCTGCTAAATGTCAGGTGCCATGCTGTTCCTGTGCGTCTCCGAACTCACTGGGGACACGGAGCCGGGAGATCTTGACAGGTAACACATTGCTAAGTGCCCGTCTAAAAGCTAGTTAGAACCCTTCTTGCATTTTAATTGGCTGAGGTAGTTAGCGCTGGCTGCCTGCCACGAGGCTATAAGATCGTTAAATATTTTTTTTTTATTACTTCCCTTGCAGTCATCGGGTTGAATATAAACTGCGCCGGCTTCAGCGGGGAGGGACAACGCGCCGCGGAGTCATTTTAGGGAACATCTGCTGCCAGAGCGTCCTTATTGACTCCGAAGGTCTGTCGATGTGTTGGTTTGCAGGTGAAAAGCAGGAGCTGCCCGTCCCGGACAGAGCGGATCAGCTGGAGCCAAAGGAGGCCCCGAACGCCGCGGAGAAGCAACCAGAGGATGCGGAGAGCAAGCTGGAGGGTGAGGATGCATCTCCAGGGTTTTGTGGGGAAGGGAAGACTCGCAGCTCGTGTGCGGTTGGGTCCTGCAGCTCTCTCCGCCTCGGTGCCGCTCCTTGGTGCTTCACTCTTGGGTGAGAGGTGTTTGGTCTGATGATGGATGGCAGCGGGCAGGCCCCGCTCTGCTCCTGTCTCTGGTGGTTCTGTCTTGGAGTTCTGATTGTATTTTCTTTCCATTCTGCATTGCAATGTGACTTCAAAACCTGAGCGTAAAGAGCTGGGGGTGGGCATGGACTAAGGACTCCTCATGCTTGAAGGAGGATGGAAAGGCCCGAGTTTCCATGGGGTTTTCCATCTCAGGCTGTGTGGGGCTTGCTGGGGATGCTGTCCCGTGAGGATGTCACCAGAAGGTGCTCTAGGTCCTGTTCCTTAGGTCTGAGCTGAGCTTTTGTGCCTGGAGGCTGGGAGAGGGTGGAAAGGCATCGCGGGAGCGAGGTGGAGGACACCTGGTTCATGGATGCTCTCTGCAAACGGCTGCTTTGCTGAGACATTGCCGAGTGCTCCGGCTGTGGCTGCCCTGGGCCCTGTGAGCTCAGGGACTTTCATTTTATAATAAAGATGGGTTTGTTTTTTTTATGAAGAGTTCCTGTTAAAATCTGATCAAAGCGCTGACCGAGGCCAGCTTTCTCTGGAATCAAAGGAGGAGCCGGGAATTGTTTGTGTGGAAGAGGTGTGCTGCACAAACACAGGAGTTAACACGTATTTGCAGAGCTCTCAGTGAGAAACGCTTTGATTTGGCATTAAACCTCTGCCTCCTGCGTCTTCAACCCAAACATTCGCATGCCGAGCTGGGACCTGATGGGCTCAGAGAGCGAGATAGCAGAAACGACTTCTGTTTTCCGTGTTTATTCTGAGCAAAGTGCGAAAAATAAACAGATCCGGAGAAGTCAATTGCTCTCTTGACAGGGCTGAATTCCCCCTCACAGCCCAGCATTTCTGTAAATGGAGCTGCAGGGAATTCCAGGGGCCTCGGCTAATAGCACCATAACGTGAGCTGGGAATGCTGCTCTATAACCACCTTGTGGAGGGGCAGTGGGACAGGGAGGAGCGGCGAGTGCTGGAGAAGGGCTGACCCAGACACATCCAGCAACGTTTCCGTGCTGACCTGGGACTGATAGTTCATGTGTGATGTGTGGCTCGAAGCTGGTGAATCAACACGAGTCGCTTTTATTGATGGGAATGGTTGGACTCGATGATCCAGTGGGTCTTTTCTAACCTGGTGATTCTGTGATTCTATGAGTTCTGTTTAGCCTGAAGCGCCTTTGTCTGTGCTGTGTGAGTGGCTCTGCAGAGCCACTCACACAGCACAGACGAAGGCGCTTCAGGCTAAGCAAAAGTCACAGAATCCCAGTATTATTCAAGCTGGAAAAGACCTTTAAGATCTTGGTTAGTCCCGTTGCTGTTCCTGAGCTGACTTCTTCCAGCTCCTCCTGGGATTTGCTGGTTGTGCCTTTTCCTGCTGAGGGCTTTGGGTCACGGCTTTACTTTTTCTTTCCTTTTTTTTTTTTTTGTTTGTTTTTGCCTTTTCCAGAAGCAGGGCAGGCAAAACTGCTTGATCACAACGTGCTGCTGCAGGTGATCAAAGAACAGCAGGTACAGCAGAAGCAGTTACTGGACCAGCAGGCGAAGCTCCTGGCTGTAATTGAAGAGCAGCACAAGGAGATCCACCAGCAGAGGCAGGAGGAAGGGGGAGAGGAGAAGCCAAAGCAAGGTAAGGACGTCGCAGAGAGCATGACCCCTCCGAGGGCTGCTCCCTACTCAAGGCAGCTTTAAAATGGGGCTGGGAGAGATGTTGGTCCCTTTTGCTCTGCAAAAGCCATTCCTGTGCCTGACCCTGACCTCTGAGGCGAGGATCCCAGCTCCTGATGGCAGAGATAACACCCTCCCCTAAGGCTCTCCCCCTTCTCCCGTGTGGCTGTTGGCAGGGGGATCTCTTCTCCCCTCTCCTGTTGTGCAGAACGTGGTGGCAGGAGGAGGGGACCTGTCACTTGTCCTGAGGAAAAAGATGTCACCTGTGGGTTTTATTCCGCAGCGGAAACACAGCAGGAGCCCGTTGTGCCTCTCGCCAAGAGCAAGGAGGATGAGAGCCTCAGAGCGAAGCCTGAAGCCGCCGCAAAGCCACTCAGCAAGGAGCTGCGGGAGCAGCCTGCGCAGAGTCCAGGCCGGCAGCCGGGCGGCTCCTCGGAGCAGCGCAGGGGGCCTGCGGGGAAGCTGGAACAGGCCGGGCATAAGCACGAGATTCCTGGGGCGCTTCCCAAGGAGCGGAAGGTACCGCAACAGGAGAATGACAGAGCTGTTAGAAATCCTGCGGAGAACCGGGATCCCCTTCACGGGGATGCCCAACGCATTCCAGCAGCCAGAAACCACCTAGAAAAGAAGCCCTTGGCAGAGGATTTAGGAGGAGATCGTGAAGCCAAAGCTGAAAGAGACGTCCGTGAGAAGAAGAATTCCCTGAAAGCCGTGGAAGTAGCTACAGCTCCCGTCCAAAGAGAACAGCTGGGGGCTGCCAGAGTTCAGGGAGCAGCAGGAAAGAGCCTGGAGAGAGACTCAGGAACAGACCTTAAAGCCAAAGCGCTGAGTCAGGTGGAGCCCGGAGACCTGGCAGTTGCGCTGGACTCTTCCAGTAAACGGATTGTGGCAGAGAGCGAGCAGCGCCCGCCAGAGCGTCGGGGAGGGGCAGGGACGGAGGGAGCAGCCGGGGCTGGCAGGAGGCAGCCGGCCTCACGCAGGGACCCAGCCGGCAACGCAGAAGGAAAAGAAGCTCCCCAGGAGAACGTGGTGGACCAAGACCTGCAGGGAGGCGTGCGGAGCAAGCAGAGACCTGGGGACGGGGGCCTCTCCAATGATGCTGAGCAGAAGCCAGGCTCCGACAGTGCCCAAAAGCCTGAGAAAGGAGCGGCTGCTCAGGGAGAGCAAATGCTGGAGCACGAAGTCAAACCCAACCGGGATCTGAAACTGCAGGCAGACCTGGACCTCCGCCGGAGGAGACGGGACCTGCTGCCTCCCGAGGAGGAGGAGGAGGCGGCTGCACAGGGAGCAGGGGTCCTCATTGGCCTGAACCCCCTTCCAGATGTGAAAGTAAACGACCTCCGGAGCGCTCTGGAGACACGGTTAAACCGAGTTGCGGAGGGGGCTCAGCAGGTGGTCCACAGCCGGCAGATCAAGCAGATGACGCAGGCGGACGAGAGCGTGTGAGCGGAGCGGTCGTGCTCGGTGGGTGGCTGCGGGCGTTGGCTGCGGGGCTCCATGGGAGAGGGCTGCATTCACCAGCTGGTTTTCTGGCCACCGTTGTTTGTCGACGCCGACAGCACTTTGCTAGGTGCAGTGCTGGGACCCACGGGATCTGCTTGGACCTGCGAGAACCACGGGCTCCTGGAGCCTCTGCACATGCCTGCAGGTGGCTGACGAGACGGCAACCTCGCAAGAGAAGCTCCTGCTCTCCTCTGCCTTTCAGAGGTTGCCGTCTGCCTTGGTTCTGTGCCAGGCCAGCTTTAAAGGACCTTTTCCAACATCTCATTAATATCCAATTGCCTTCTCCATCTGGCTCTTGACTCCCCACTCAGACCCGAGGTGGTCGTCCTTGAGGTTCCCCTGCCTGCAGGGAGAGGCTGCCCTGGGCTCCTTCATCCGCACCCTGGGGCTGCGGGAGGAGGGGAACCAGGGCTCGTGTATCTTGGGAAAGGCTTCCTTCTGGAGAAGCATCAAGTCACGGGTTGAGGACCAGCTTAGACAGCTGCTTTGGTGTTCCCCTTGAAGCAGGAGCCGTTAGTCTGCATGTTTAGGAGACGGCTGTGGTTTAGGAACCCAGTTTAGTAGAAACGCTGCCTTAAACGGGCACAACGGCCGCTGTTGTGCTGCCTCTACTCCCAGGGATTTCATCGCTTGGCCACACACAAGCAATAACGCAGAGCTTGGCTCTCGCCGCCCTCCCCGGCTGCTCAGCTCCCATCCAGGCCCGACTTCTCCTGTCCCAAGTGCATTACGAGGCTCAGCCGGGGGCTGCTGGCTGCTCCCCTCCCCTCCCCAGCCAGCCCAGTTTTTCTGCGTGACGCGACTGATTTGGTAACAGAAGCCGTGGCTACGAGGGCGACTGGGGCTCAGCCCAGGCGTACCTACCTCTTCCCTGTGCACCGCGTGGAACCTTGTCTGTCTGTGCATCCCCAGCATCCATGGATGTCCGTATTCCACCCCTGGAATTGCATTATATGAGGGCTGAGCTGCTCTGGGAGCCCCGTTTTGGGCTCCCGGCGATTCATCCCTTTGTTTTCATTTTCCCATCCTGACTTGCGAATGTAAGAATTCCGATCCCAAAGCTCTTGCTGGAAGGGCTGACAATTCCCCAGCTGGAGCTTACAGACCTCATCACTGTGGTGGTTTTATATCTGCATCTCAAAGTGTCTTTGCTAAACCAGCCTCGGGAAGTTATTCTGCTCCGGTGGGATGTTCCAGAGCCAGGGCTGGATCATTTTCGGGCGTGCGGGATTCCACACAGACTCCGGTCGCTCCAGAGCTCTGCCGCTGCCTGCCTGGGACACAAACCCATTGCTCTGGGGATGCTGTTTTGATTTCTCCTCACAGCAGCGTCTCTTCAGGAGAGCCACGTGCGCTGCATTCCTGGGACCACTGTGGCCTTAACCCCGCTAGCTCACAGCACAAGGAACACGACCGGGAGCCCTGGAGCTGCTCCGCAGTTAAGTTTGTGTCCATCAGCACAGGCAGCAGGCTCAGAGCGTGTCCCTAACTCCAGCAGGGCAACAGCTCCAAGTTCTGTGCCCTGCAGCACCCACCGGCCTTTCCAAAGGGAGAAGGAGCCGGAGCAGGGGCTGGATCTGCCTCCTCTCACCCTGCCCAGGGCTCTTCTGGGGGCAAGGGCAGGATCCTGCCCTGGGTTTGGCGTGTCCAAGCCACCTGCGCACACACAAAGGACCAAAGATGCTCCTGACATTCCTTGGGGAACCCTCGAACCGGGCTGGAAGCTGGCAGGAGCTGCAGCGCCTCAGACCGGGGTTGGAGAGACCAGAGAGGAGGCTGAGCTGATCAATAAAATAAGCTGAAGCATTTTGATCTGAATTCTCCTTTTGTTTTTTATTCAAAACCAGATCCGTGAGCCTTACTCAGCCCCTGGGCTGGGGCTCCCCGGGCAGCAGCCGGCTCTGTGCCTGCAGGGACTAACATTGCCAAAGGAAAATGGGCTTCTGTGCTTCCTCCCTGCTGCTGGGGAAGAGGAGGAGAGGAAGAGGAGGAGAGGCTGTTGTCCTCCTCCCATTGGTGCATGGCTCGGAGAGGAAAATGCCTCATTTGATATTCAAGGGATCAAGTGGCTGCAGCAGAGCTCCTGCCAGAGTGTTCTGAAGCGGGAGGTGGGGATGCAGCTGCCTTCCCGAAGCGCCGTGCACCCAGCCACCCCCGGGGCCAGCGTCCGTGGGGCCTCCATGGAAGCCTCTGCAGAGCTGGAATCCTGCTGAGCAAAGCTGGACCTGGAAAATGGGACTGGAAAGAGGAAAGAGGCTGCTTGTTCCTGCCCAAGTCCAAGAACAACCCGCCTAGCAGTGAGCCTGGGTGCACCCGCCACATTTCAGAGGTGGAAGGGAGCCCCGCACACCAAAGCTCCTGCTGTAGATAAACCATAGAATGGTTTGGGTTGGAAGGAACTTCAAAGTCTATCCTGTTCCAACCCTCCCGCCATGGGCAGGGACACCTCCCACTAGACTCTGAGCTGCTCTGAGCCCCATCCACCCTGGCCTTGAACCCCTCCAGGGATGGGGCAGCCACCAATTCTCTGGCCAGCCTGGGCCAGGGCCTCCTCACCCTCACAGGAAAACATTTCTCCATATGATCTCATCTCAATCTCCCCTCTTTCAGGTAAAAACCATTCCCCTCATCCTCTCCCCACACTCCTCGAGCCCCTCCACAGTGCTCCCGATGCCCTTATCCGTACTGGAAGCTGCTCCGTGGTCTCCTCCTGATCCCAGCCGGTGCTCAGGTCAGCTCTGCGCCGCCTTCGCCTGCAACACCGGGTGGTGAAGCCAGTTCCATTCGACCCACATCCCTCCCATTTCCCCCTCCCATTCCTGCTCCCTCTCCCTTCTGACCTCAATCCTCCCCCTCCCGTTTCCCTCACTCCTTCCCGTTTCTCCCCTATCCTCTTGTCCTCCCCCATCTCCCCCCCTTCTCCCCCTCTCTCATTCATCTCCCCCGCCATCCCATTTCCCTCTCTCCCCCCCATTTGTCTTTCCACCTTCCCCCCCATTTCTCCCTCCATCCCTCCCTCCCCTAGAATCCCAGAATCACCAGGTTTGAAAAGACCCACTGGATCATCGAGTCCAACCATTCCCATCNTCCACAACCTCCTCTCAGAGAGCTGCAGAGAGCCATGAGGTCTCCCCTCAGCCTCCTCTTCTCCAGGTTAAACGCCCTCAGCTCTCAGCCGCTCCTCACAAGGCCTGTTCTCCAGCCCCTTCCCCAGCTTCGTTCCCCGTTCCTCCCGCCCCCTCTCCCCTCATCCTCACGTTTCCCACGCGTCTTCGCGTCCCCCCCAACCTCCTCCCCGGTCCCCCCCGTTTTCCTTCCGTCCCCTCCCGTTCCCCTTCTCTCCCGTTCCCCCTCCGTACCGCTCGGGCCAGGCACTCCCTCAGCGCCCGGAACTGCTCCCCGCACACATCCCGCCGCGGCCCCGCCGCTCCGGCCGCCGCCGCCACGCACCGCCCGTACGCCGCCGCCTGCGGGCACACAAACACGTACGCGGGGAGCACCGGAGCGGCTCCCAGGACCGCCCGCCCCCGATCCCCGCCCGCTCCCGGCGTATTCCTCCCCACCCCGGCCCCACCTGCTCCGCGCACCCCGCCAGCAGCGCCGGGAAGCGCCGCAACCGCGCTCTCGCCCGCTGGCAGGCGCCGCGCCCGGACATCGCCGCCGCCGCCACCTGCGCCACGCGATTGGCCGCGCCGCCTGTCCATCAAAGCACAGAGCCTTCTTATTGGCCCACTTGGAAAGCCCCCGCCCGTCCATCTGAGCTCTATGATTAGTTGTTTGACGTAAAGCCCGCCTTCTGAACACGATGATTGGTCGCTTGCGGCAAGTGCCGCTGCTGATTGGTCTCTCGCCGCGGGCAGCTCTGATTGGCGGAAGTGCCGGTTGTTTACGTCCGGCTTCCCGCCCTCTCGGGGCCGGCATCACCCGCGGGAGCCGCTTCCGCCAGCGGCACCGCCCTCTCTCGCAGCTGATTGGTCGAGACGCGGAGCCTCGCAAGATCATTGGTCTGAGCACTCTCCTGGTGGGCGGGGCCTTGAGGCTGCGCCGGGTGCGGGCAGAGCGGGCGCCGACCGCGCCATGGCGGCGCCGCTGCGAGATCGCCTCGCGTTCCTGAGCCGGGTACGGGCCGCGCCGGGCCGGGAGCGGGGCTGCCGGGAGTGGGGGGGTGTGTTTATGGAGTCCTTCTGCCACATGGGATGTCGTCCTTCCCTCCTCCCGCGCTGTCAGAGCGCCGGGACCCCCCCGGCCCTGCTCTCCAGCTCTGCTGTCACAGCTCTGATGTCACTTATCTCGGGGCCGTGACGTCAGAGCAGTGGTGCGGTGTCACGGGGAGGGAAGGGGGCTGGGGGCTTCCCTACCGGCCTTCTCACCCCATCCCTTTTGCTCCTCTCCCCGTCTCTCTCTTGCTCATCTTCCTCCCCTCTCTCTCTCTCTCGTTCCTCTTCCTCCCCTCCTTCTCTATCGTTCCTTTTCCTCCCCTCTCTCTCTCTCACTCCTCCTCCTCCTCCTGCAGCTGCCAGTGCTGCTGAGGAGCACAGCGGACGACGACACCCCCTGCCCCGGGTACCTGTTTGAGGAGATTGCCAGTATCCTTCTGGGGAGCGGGAAAAGGGAGGGTCCCTGGGGCTGGCGAGGAGGCTCTAAGATGGGTGAGAGGGTCCTCGAGGAAGAGGGAGATCCCCGAGGCAGGAGTTTCCCCAAGGTGGGGTGAGGGGGGCTCCCTAGAGTGGGATGAGTGGGTCCCTAGAGCCTGGGAAGAGTCCCTGGGGTGGGATGAGGGGATCTCCAAGACAAGGAGGGGTTACCTAGGCAGAATGAGGGAGTCCCTGGGGCTGGGGAAGTCCCCAGGGCAGGATCAGGGGGTCCCTGGGGCAGGAAGGGAGTCCCTGAGGTGGGATGAGGGAGTCTCTAGGGCAGGGAGGTGGCATGAGGAGGTGCCTGGGGTTTGTAGGGTGTCCTCAGGGCAGGAGAAGGGGGTCCCCAAGGCTGGGGGGTGTCCCTAGGGCTGCCGCTAGCCACCAGCACGGGGCTGGGCAGGGGGAGCTGTGGCCCCAGGGGCAGCTGGAGCTGGACAGGGAGTGGGGCCGTGATCCCTGGTTGAGGGGAGCAGGCTCCCTAACACGCACCCCAGAGATCTCCCACGAGTCGCTTGGCAGCAGCCAGTGCCTGCTGGAATATCTCCTCAACCGGTTGCAGAGCAGCTCCTGCCACGTCAAGCTGAAGGTCGGTGGGTGTTGGTGACGGCCGCGGGGCTCCCGTGGGGGCGGAGGAGGAGCCGCAGGGCCAGGGTGATGGGCAGAGCGTGGGCTGGGGGCTGGTGGAGCAACTGCCTTGTGGCCTTCTCACCCCACACAAGCCCCATGTCCGCAGGTGCTGAAGATCCTGCAGCACACGTGCACCCAGGGCTCCCCGCAGTTCGTCCAGCAGCTGAGGAGGAATGCCTGCTTCATCCGGGATGCAGCAGGTAATGGGGAGAGGAGTGAGAGACCTGAGCTAGGAGAGCAGGGACTGACCCTGTGTGATGGGGCAGAGCCCAGCATGGCTCCAGAGGCCGGGGACGAGGTCCTGCCCTGTCCCTGTGAGCTGAACGTGCCCCAGCCCTCCCATCCCTGTCCCCTGCAGTGTTCTCTGGGCCCCCAGACCCCCTCCATGGAAACAGCTTGAACCAGAAGGTCCGGGCGGCTGCACAGGTGAGTTCTCACTGTGCTCGGTGTTGGAACCCAACTGCTCTGAGGGGGCTGTGTGTCAGTAAAGGTTCAGGCTGTCAAGGGCAGATCCAAGTCCAAAAACCACCCAGATTCCTCCCCAGTCATCCTTTCCCCTCCCAGCTACTTAAAGCGAGCATCCATGCAATGCCCAGAGAGCCTCCTCAGAAAGATGTTTGAGTAAGAAATAAAAAGAAAGCACCCACTGAGCTCCAGCAGTTGAGGAGTTAAACCAGTCCAGCAGTGGGGTTAGCAGTACAGCTCTGTTTCATTAAGCATCTAAATAACCGCTGGAGCTCATTGTATGAGATCTGACAGTTCTCACTCCAAATATCCATGGATAAAAGAACTTCTAGAGTCCAAGGAACAAAACCAGGACCACACAGGTATCTCTCCAGATTATGGTTAGGGTGATGGGCACAGGGTCAGGCATCCCTGGGCAGGAGGACATCACCGCACTGGTCAGATCTGTCCTAAAATCACCTTTTCTAGGGTTGCTTTACCTACGTGCAGTTACTCACAGCTGTGATCCAGAAATAATTCTCCAAAGAGCACTGCAAACCATGGTTAAACCCACGCTTTCCAGTCTTTCCAGAGCTCACTTTGACAAAGAATCTGGAACTGCTAAGGGAAAGTGAGGGGATTGATCTTCACTCGGGCGCTGTCTGGCATGGTGGGGCAGCTCGGCGTCCCAGCCCCTTGCCTCTGGGGTGTCTGGGGCTCCCCACCTCTCTGCTCACCCCGTCTCTCCCAGCAGGACTTGGCCAGCGTTCTCTTTTTGGATGCGCCGCTCCCACCGCCTGCCGTGCTGCTTGCCCGTCCCCTGCCTCCTGCAGGTAAGGACAGACCTGTGGGTGCTGGTGGCGTCAGGCTGGAGCCGTGGGTGTGCAATGGGGCTGGGGGAGGCAGTGAGGTGAGGGCAGGGTGATTTGCTGCTGTCCCTGTGAGCCCTGGCTCTGATTGCTGGAGACATCCCACAGCTCCGGGCAGAGCCGGCTGCAGGGTATGGGGTGAGAGGAAAAAATGTTCCCTGGAGGAGCAGAGGGACTGGCTGCTTTTAGCTTCCCTCTAAGGTGTTCCAAAGAAGCCTGGCCCTGCACCCCAGCTGCTCCGGGCGCTTCCTTGGGTTTGAAAGAGGGAGAAACAACAATGGGGCAGCCCCGAATGCCTGTGCTCCCTCTGAACCGGCCTTGTGCCTCCCCCAGGCATGGGCTCCAGCCCCAGCCCCTGCGGCTCCCTGCAAGGATTTGGCTTCAGCAGTGAGCAAAGCGGCTCTGGTAAGTCCTGACTGTTCTCTCACTCACTGCTGTCCCCTGCTTGGTGCAGAGTTGCTGGCTCGCCTCGTGGTCACTGCTGCCCCAGTAGGTGTTTCTGGGTGGGTTGGGACAGAGCTGGGCTGAACCCTTTGCTTTGTGCAGCTCCCTCCTTCCCCAAGCCCAGATTCCTCCCGAGCCACCCTGTTTCCCCCAGACTGCTGAAAGCAGATGTCCTTGCAATGCCCAGGCAACATCCCCAGAATGAGAATAGGAAATAAAAAGGAACCTACTGAGCTCCAGCAGGACAAGACGACTTGTTCTGGAGCACAAGGGTTATGAGGAACGACTGAGGAGTGAGAGAAAACGGCCTCAAGTTGTATTGGGCAGGTTTAGATTGGATATTAGGAAAAATGTCTTTACTGGAAGAGTGGTGAAGCACTGGCTTCCACACAATGCAGCGGTGGAGTCTCCATCCCTGGACGGGTTCAAAAAACGCGTAGACGTGGCACTTTGGGACATAGCTTAGCAAGCACGGTGGGGTTGGGCTGACATTTGGACTGGATTGAGCTTGGAGGTCTTTTTCAACCTCAATGAGTCTGTGATTCAGTGATTCTAAGAATTAAACCAGTCTACCAATACAGATCTAGTTTATTAAGCTTCTAAATAGTTGCTGGAGCTCGCCGTATGAGGTCTAACAGCTCTCACTTTATTCAAATATCCATGGATAAAAGCACTTACGCGCCTAATAGGAACAAAACCAGGATCATACAGGTAACGCTTATGCCTGTGGTTCGGGAGGATGTCCCTGTGCTGAGGTCCCGAAATCGGCTCGTCTAAGGTTGCTTTACCTTAGAATCGTAGAATCACCAGGTTGGAAAAGACCCACTGGATTATTGAGTCCAACCATTCCTATCAAACACTAAACCGTGCCCCTCAGTCCCTGTGGAGCTCCCAACCCCCTGTTCTTTCCTCAGCTTCTCCAGGAGAAGCCCTGCTGAGCTCCATCCAGCGGGCGGCCGAAGCGGTGGCCCACGCCGTGCTCCCCTCCCCAGCACAGCCTAGAGCTCATCGCGGGTTGCTCCACGAGGAGGATTCCTACGAGCCTGTGAGAGCCCCGTCTCCCACCAGGAGCCCAGCTAGAGCTGTGAAGCCCCCGGCAGCCGCCGCAGCGCACAGCACCCGAGGTGGGTCCGTCCTCCTGCTGGGGAGTTGGGGCAGCCGTTGGCTGCTGGGGCTTCCCGTGGGGTGCTGGGGCTGGTTTGGGGATCCCCATCTCCCTGCTGCTCTCTCGGCAGTGAGCCACCAGCCGGGGCTGGCCGGCGGCAGGTGGGAGGAGGTGGACAGCGGGCACAGCTCCCAGGACTCCTCGCAGGGGAACGGTGAGATGAGCCGAACCTCGGACTCCTGCAGCAAATCAGGCAGTGACAGCCAATCCGGGGCCAGCCGGGAGCTGGCTCATGTGGCTGAGAGGTGAGAAATGGGGTCCCTATCCCTTGGGACCTTCTGAGGTGCTTCCCTCATCGATCTTGTTTTCCACACCATTAATCTGGAGGGCCCTGGCACTGCTGGCTTGATTCCTCCTAGGATGTTTGGCCTCCTGGCTGGGGCATCCAGGGGCAGGCAGAGCCACAGGCAGGAAAATGGATTTGGGAGGGTCTCCCTGGAGGGTGGTGGGGTCTGCACCGAGATCCTGGTGGGATCAGGGCCAGCTCTGAGCCTTACTGCTGCCTTTCAGGCCTTATGAAGAACAGCTGAGAGAGCTGGGGGTGTTTATCGTGGAGAAGAGGAGGCTGAGGGGAGACCTCATTGCTCTCTGCAACTACCTGAGAGGAGGTTGTGGAGAGGAGGGAGCTGGGCTCTTCTACCAAGTGACAGAGGACAGGACAAGAGGGAATGGCCTCAAGCTCCAACAGGGGAGCTTTAACCTGAACATTAGGAAACAATTTTTCATGGAAAGGGTGATTGGGCAGTGTCAGAGGCTGCCCAGGGAGGGGGTTGATTCACCTTCCCTGGAAGCATTTAAGGGACGGGTAGATGAGGTGCTGAGGGACACGGGTTAGTGATTGATGGGAATGGTTGGACTCGATGATCCAATGGGTCTTTTTTAACTTGGTGATTCTATGATTCTCTCTCCAAGCAGGGTAGATGCTGACAGCCTGGGTGACTGCGTGCGGGAGGTGAGCCTGGTGTCCACGCTGACCCACGGCACCAGGGTTTTCCTCACCCGGGAGGAAGCACAGCACTTCCTCAAGGAGTAAGGAGGATGCTGCATGGGGTCTGTGGGGCTTTCGAGGGGCAGCCTGAGTCCTTCTCCTCGCCCTGGCTACTTTGGCCTGGACTTCTGAGGATGAGGTGCTGCCGGGCAGGAGGGCTGCATGCTCCTGGCACAGCCATAATGCTTCCCGTTGGGCAGGTGTGGGCTGCTGAACTGTGAGGTGGTGCTGGAGCTGCTCAGCCGGGCACTGGGAGACCCCCGGGACAGCGTCCGCATGGTGAGTGTGACAAGCATGGGGTGGAGGGACAGGGGAAGAAGAGCCGCCTAACTGGGTCGTTGTGGTGTCTGCTGGGCTCAGCCACACTCTCCTCCCCGCAGAGGTCCATGTGTGCCATCTCCTCCCTCATGTGCTCGGATCTGCTCTCCCTGGACCAGATCTTCACCGCAACGCGGCAGCACTTGCAGCAGCTCAGCCAAGGCAGCCCTGGTCCTGTCGCCAACCGAGCAACCAAGGTGACTCCTGGGCTGTTCCTGTGCCCTCTGCCCAGAGTAGGGGGCTCTTGGGAATTGGGCTGCCCTTCCTTGGGGACACCCAGATCTTGTGAAATGGGTCTCTGCGTCCTAAAGGGGTGGGAATTCTCTGCCTCTCCCAGGAGTGGGGACCCTGTGTGGGGGTGATGTTACCTCCCCAGCCCAGGCTGCGCCTTGGGAGGGACACCAGCACTGATCCTGGTACTGGGAAACTGTGCTGGGACCAGCCCCCATTCCCGATACTGCTCTCACTCCTGCTCTTCTCCCAGATCCTGCGGCAGTTTGAGGCGCTCTGCAGAGCCCGACCTTCCCCGAAAACCTCATGCCCGAGCTCGGACCCTTCCACCGGCTCAACCTCAAACCCTGGGGACCTGCTGACGGACTTTCCACTCCTTGCCAGCGAGAGCATCCTGACCCCGCTGAGTGCCGCCTCGCTGCCTGGGCAGGAGCAGGGGCTAGAAGCGGAGCCCCACGGGCAGCCCGGGGCTGCAGTGCCACCGTGCCCGTGCAAGCCGGAGGTGGCAAGCGGGCTGGCAGGGGCTGGTAGCCTCTCCCTTTTTGCTGGCATGGAGCTGGTAGCCCAGCCCGGCGCGGTGCTGTGCCCGGACTCGCTGGTAGAGCCAAAGCCACCGTCCCAGGACAAACCGACAGACTCCGAGGGCAGCTGTCAGCCATCAGCCTTTGCCTTCCTCAACGTGTAGCGACCGGGGTGGGGGGCTTTGCCCTCCCTCGGACCCCTGGGAGCTGCCCCGACACCGGGCTTTGGAAAAGCAAAGGAGCATTTTCCCCAAAGACCCATTTTTCCAGAGCCAAAGCCTGGCTGCTGGCACCCTGCGCTCGGCTGTGCTGTGCCAGGGGGCTGGAGGCCTGCGCAGAGCTGGGGAGACATGGGGACCCCCCAACACAGGTGTGGGGCACGCTGGGTGTCCCCAGGCTCTGGTGACTGTGGGGAGGCCCCACCAATAAACCATGCACTCGGGCCTGGGAATGTGTGACTTCTTCCTGCGCCGGTGGTGGAGCCTGACCCACAGCTTCCTCCCTGCCCCACAGACCCCTCAGAGCTCTGTCTGCCCTATAGCTCCTCGTGACCCATAGCTTCCCCCGGCCACATCCTCTCCCTGCCCCAGTTACCCCTACTGCCCCCCAGCTCGCTCTTAACCCTAACCCCACAGCTACTCTGCCCCACAGATCTGCCCTTGTTTGAAAGCTCCCTGCGCCCTAGCTCCCCTCACCCCACAGCTCCTCCTGCCCCACAGCTCTCCCCTCTAAACCACAGTTCCTTGCTGCCCTATAGCTTCCTCCCCC
>WAAB01004184.1:13936-31246 GCA_013389865.1 Piaya cayana | reverse complement strand
GAGGTTTAGGTTAGAGATTAGGAGGAAGTTTTTTACAGAAAGGGTCATTAGGCACTGGAATATGCTGCCCAGGGAGGTGGTTGATTCGCCTTCCCTGGAGGTGTTTAAGTTACGGGTGGACGAGGTCCTGAGGGACATGGTTTAGTGTTTGGTGGGAGTGGTTGGACTCGATGATCCGGTGGGTCTCTTCCAACCCGGTATTCTGTGATTCTCCTCCTGTCTCCAGTGACCTTGTAGGGGCTGTCTCTTAATCATGATTTTCTATTCTCTTGTTGCCCTGTGCCCATCTCTTTAATATATTCTCATCGCCACACATTATGCTGAAGTCTAAATCTCTCTATAAAGCCAACCACTGGGGTTCTGTGGCTGTGAAATGATTCTCCAGCCCTTTTGTTCCCACGTCACGACAGCAGGCACGAGGTTTGCCTGAGCTCTGTGCTGTGTGTGCTGTCAGAGTGCCCTGCCACCATCAGAACATGCTTCTCGCTGAAGCAACCTGCGCAGGATGAGAATCCCGCTATCACTGTTGTGTTGCCATTTGTCCGCATGCAATATTAACTCCAGAACATGTGTTCTTTCCTCTTCTCTGCCTTCCCTGGGTTCGGGCTGAAGCTTAGAGCAGAGCGGAGACTTGCTGACCTTTGAGAGCAGTTCTGGGGGAAGAAAGAAACCGGCGAGTCTGAGCAAAACCGCCCCAGAAAAGAAAACCACGTGGAACGTCTTGGTGAGGATGGGGATGTCCTGGGATGCGTGGGCAAAGTCAGCAGTGCCTGACTGGGTTTGTGGAGGGGCAGGAGGGTTTCTCTGGGTCTGAGGATGAGGTGGTTCATCCTTGATGACCAGGCAGAGCCTTCCTCAGCCTGCAGGGAGAGTTGGCACAGTTAGAATGACCAGCATAGAATCACCAGGTTGGAAGAGACCCACCGGATCGTTTAGTCCAACCATTCCTATCAAACACTAAACCATGCTCCTCAGCATGTCTCTGGCCCAGGGCTTTTGGCCCATCACCTCCATGCTTCTGGCTTCTCATGGAGGCAGGTGGAGGTGCAGGCAAAGCCTCGAGGCTGCTGTGCTGCACAACTTGTGTAGGAGAAGCTGGCTGCTGAAGGAAGAGGGTGGTGGTTGAGGACGTGGGTTTGGTGCTTGCCTGTGTTTCTACCTGGGCTCTCTGTGGCAGGACGACCAGCCGCGAGCGTTCCCGGGCCCCTCTGGCTCCCACGGTGTTGAGCTGCCAGCAGGCATGAGGAGAAAGGAAGCTGCTGTGCTTCTGGCTGCCAACTTCACTGCCAACAACAGGTAGGAGGGGTGGCACTGAACCAGAGCCTGTCTGGAGCTGGGAGGAACTGCAGGGAGAGAACACCCAGGCAGAGGAGGGGCTGCTGCTGCTCTGCCTGTGTCAGGCCAGGACACCTCTGGAAGCTGCACGGGAGCTCGATGGATGTGTGGGAGAAGCTGCGCTTACTCTAGGAAAGGGAATGAGTAAAACTTGAACCCTTCAGGGCCAGGAGAGACATAAACCAAGACTGAGTGTAGAATAGCCCATGCAGGAGGCTGTAGGTCTGTATGGGCTGTGTCTGTCTGTGCGTCCGTAACAGCTACCGAGGAGCAGGCAGGTCACTTGTGAGCCCTTACCTGCTCCTTGCCTCAAAGGACACTCCAGATGGTCGTGATTGGGTTGAAGGTTGCCACGCAGGGATCCCCTTCAGATCCAGCAAATTCTAACACCTTATCTTCTTCCCACAAAAGGAGCAACAAGGGTGCAATTGGGAACTGTGTCACCACCATGGTGCACAACAACTACTCCACTGCTGAGAAGGGCCCTGCACCTAAAAGCTCCAACCAGGCACCCAGTTCTCTCAAGTAAGTGTGATGGGGACCTGGCTTGGGGGCTGAGCTGACCCTGTGCTCGTGTGCTGAGCAGGATGGTGCCAAGTAGCTTCATATTTTTCCTTAGCAACGTTGTCAAAGCGACCTCAAATGAGGACAGTGAAAGCAGCAGCTTTGTGAAATTGCAGAAGAATTTCTCCAGCAACAACATCATGACCCACAACAACAACAGCAGCCTGACCCGGAGGAAGGAGGTGACCGAGGAGGAGGCAGAGAGGTGAGGTGGAGCTGGTGCACGATGGCTGGTGGGAAGAGGCTGGAAGAATGAGCTCAGGAGTCCTGGTAGCAGATTATCCTTGTCCCGTAGGACTCCAGATTTGGGAAGGGCTTCACTTAGTGCACCTGTAGTGGCTGATTTGCCCTCTCTGTGACTTGGCTCTGGAGTTTGAGTTGTCATCATCAAAGGCGCAAGTTCCTCCCACCTCAAAAATCAGCCTGGGAAAAGGCCTGGTTAAGCTGAAGCATGAGGGGGCAGAACAGGTCCTGGTGCTGTGGATGAGCAGCCAGGGCTCTGCTGGATTGGGAAGGGGGTGGTGCTGCCTGGCTGGAGGCTGAGGAGGACCCCGGCTGATGCTCCTTCTCCATGTAGGTTCATCCAGCAGGTGAACCTGGCTGCCGTCACCATCCAGCGCTGGTACCGACGCCACTCACAGCGGCACAAGGTGGGAGCTGCGGCTCTGGAGCGCCTACTGGCTTCTAAAAGGGAGGTCAGTCCTGCCACTGCTTTGTTGTGCAGACCCCTCTGACACCCGGGTCCTGCTTGCCTCGCTGCTGGTTAGAATTTGAATCCTTCCAACCGACTCCTGAGCTGTGGAGACAAGGGGGCTTTGGCTTTTCAACTAGCCAACCCTTTGCAGTCCAGAATGCTGAGGAGGGTCCCATCCCCACAGGGATGCAGAGGGGAGCGTGGGTTTGGCTCCAGTGGGAATTCAGGCCAGGAACCCCTGGGCTCGGCCCTGCGCAGCTCTGGTCTCCCAGCTCCCTTCTCTGCAGGCAGACAGACCTTGGCAGCAGCACACAAATTCTGCTCAATTTTCATTGTCTTGGACATGCTGGTGGCCAGATAGGGGATACCCTGTCTCGGTTCTTCATAGGAAATCAGTAACGAGCTGGCGCATTAGCGAGTGACAAGTCATCTGCAGCTATTTGTGTATCTTTGTGTTCAATTATTTATCCCAATAACAAAAAGTACCGTAGCTCTTGCATGTGAGAGTCTATTTTTAAGCCTTGTCTCCTCGTTGGTTTCAGACCCAGATGACTAATAATTGCATTTAGTACCTAAAGAAAATAAGCTGCTCTGAAGTGGAGCTTTTCTGAGGGCTCTTTACCTGCACAGAGGGGAGGATTGGGAGGATGGAAAGCCTGGATATGGGGTGACCTCAGGTGCTACATGCCCTTTCCCACTTCTCTGCTGTGGGCGGTGTGTGCTGAAAAGCTCTCTGTAATGTTTTATTTACCCTCTCTGGAAGGAAAGGCAGCAGCAGATGGAGGAAGGGAATATCCTGGATTTGCAGGAGAGGAAGGATGAGGAACGCCAGAAGATACGAGAGGAGAAGGCGCGCCTGGCCCGCTGTGCTGCCATCCAGGTAGGAATGAGGAAAGGGCGCTGTGGCCTGTGTGAGAACAGTTTGTTGGCATCTCCTTGTGAGGCAGCGAGAGGGCCTCTCCTCTGCGTCTCCTGGGGCTTTGCGAGAAGCAGAATTAGAGCCAGCCTTGGAAATGGAGTTGCTCCCCATGGAGGTAGAGGTGCCACAGAGCAGTTTCCCGTTGTGCTCCTGCCAAGCCTTGGCAGCTCTTCCGGAGCTTGCGAAGGCAGCACTGGGTTTGATCTAGTTTTTGGGAAAAGGGTGACAACGTTGAAACAGGGATTGCTGCAGCTCCTCGGAGTGGTTGAGGACGAGAGTGCTTTGGGAAGGGGACCCTCCTCAGGAGCGGGATCCCTCCAGGGTGGGCTGAGCTCCGTGCTGTGCCTGCTGGTAGGAAGCGTCTCGCTGTCTTCACCCTGTTCTCGCAGCCCCCTTTGCAGCAGGAAAGGGCTGACACTTCTGGGGCACAGATGAGGGGTTGGCACGGGCTGCAGGGAGTTGTGTGTTGGCTTGCAGTGTAGCTGAAGATGTTTTTAAAACCCCCGATTTCTTTGCCCTAAATGGAATCATATTTCAGTTTGGGGGGGTGGGGTGAGAGAGACACAGCAGTGAGCAGCCTGAGGACAGCAAAACGCTGCAACAGCTTGCACACACGTGCCTGTGACTTCCCAAAACTCGGCTAAGGCAGTCCCTAGGGCACTGCGGTGTCGCTGCACCACACGGGGCTTGGCCCTTGGGATTCAGAGGCCCTTTTTGGAGCTGCAAAGGACACAGTGCAGGAGCACTCTCTTGTTCACATGTGGAGCTGACAGGGACCTTGGCCACCGCCTCTCCTCCACTCAGAGCAGAGCTGTTGGTTCTGTGTTTTCCCTTCCTTGATAGTTCCCTGCTGTTAGCCCTTCAGCAGCACGTGTGTGGGTTGCTGCTCCCTCCCAGGCCCTCGCTGGCACCTGAAGCAGTCCAGGGGTGTATCAGAACCCTCCCCATGCTGGGCAGTACACTGATGGCTTCTCTGTCCCTACAGGAGCTGCAGCAGAAAAGAGCCCAAAAGGCTTTGGACGCAAAGCGCTTGGCAGAAGAAGAGCTTATGCTGGTGAAGGGGAGCAGGAGGGTAGCAAAGAAGAAGCCTGCTAAACCTGCTTCTGCAAGGAATGTCAGTCCGGCCAGCAGCATCACCAAAGCCAATAATGCTGGTGAGTCTCTTTTGCAGGTCTCCAGTGCTCCTTCTCCTCATGTGTGCAACGTGAGGGGGAAGGAGGATGATGGAGGGGTGGTTCTTGCTCTGGAGAGCTGCATTGAGGGGACTGATTGTTGCAAATCCCTGAGAACTGTCTGGTTCCTGCAGAGGCCAATTTCCACTCAGTAGCTGCACAGCCAGAAGAAAGCAGTTTCGCAGACCTCAGCTCTGTGCCCTCACAGGACGCCGGGGCAGAAGACAAGCTGCAGGTGGGTCTGGCTTTGCCTCGTGGGGCTCCTGGCACCAGTTGTTCTACCAGAGTGGCTTTGGAACCTCTGTTGACTTCTGGGGAGAACTGGCAAACTGTTTTACTGCAATATCTTCTCTCCTAGGATGTGAGCTCCAGAGAAATGAGTGGTGAGGACCTGGAGACAGTGGTGACTGCTCAGCCCAAGGCCACACTCAGTGAGCTGCTGGATACGCTCAGGCTGTCGGAGGAAGAGCCGGAGCTACTGCCCCCACCAAAAGCCTTCAGGAAGGACAGATATGCCTGGATAGATGGGGTAGGCAGAGGACCGAGGCTGGTGGTCCCTCTGGGCTGTCTTCTCCCAGTGCTTGCTGGGTGGTGGAGGGCAAAAAATGCAACTGGCTCATGTAGTTTGTCTTGGGAGACCTGTGAGGAGGAGCAAAACTGAGGGCTATGGTGGGAGTGGGGTTAGCCCAGAGGATAAGGCTGGTTGCTGGGGGAGGCAGTGGGATGACTGGGCTCCAGTGGGTGGAGGAAAGCCGCTGCCTCTTCTCTTGAGCCTTCCCTTGGCTGCTCACTCAGAGCTGTGTCTGCCCAGCAGGAGCCCAGCTCCAATTCCCTGACTGCTGATAATTTGGAGAAGTTTGGGAAGCTGAACCACTCTCCGGGGGTCCCCGAGGATGGGGCCCTGCTCTCGGAGGCCAAGCTCCAGAGCATCATCAGTTTCCTGGATAAGATGGAGAAGTCTGAACAGGAGAGGCCCCGGTCGGCCGCCTCGGCCACGCAGCGGGAGGTGAGTGCTGATTGTATTGGGGAGATGGTGCACGACTGTGTTGGGAAGGATCTCCCATCTCCTTGTCCTGGTTCCAGGTGGTCCCCACCTGCTTCTAACTGTTTTTTTCTCCCTGTGGCAGGGTCTCCTCTCGGAAGAGGAGCTGGCTTTCTTGGAGCAGGCGTCAGCTGTTGTCACGGAGGTCACAAGCTCCATCATGAGGCTGAAGCTGGGAGTAGAGGAGAAGCAGCGAACCATCAGCCTGCTGCAGACGGCCTTGGTGTGTGAGCCAGATGCTCTTGCTTGCTGGGGAACGAAGACTAAAAGCCTTCAGCAGATGTTTCCTGGGGCTGTGGCTTTGAAGCACAAAATCAGGGCTCTGCGAATAGAGCTTCCCATCTGTGTCTCCAGCAAAGTGGTGCAGTGTTCCTGGAGCTAGTGCCGAGGAGGCAGAGGGCCAGAGGCTGCTGGGCATGTTGCAGTCCCAGTCGCTGTTAGTGTGGGAAAGATCTGCAAGGCCCTTCTCAATCTGATGTGGGCTTTTACTCTGATTTCTCTCTGCTGCCCCCCTGATTTAAAAACCTCCCTCAAAATCCCCTCCATGGCAGGTGCCTGGCTGCTCCAGAAGTCAAGACCAGGGTTGAACCCTTTTTTCCTCTGTCCCACAGGGGTTTGGGTGTTCTTGCTGGCAGCAGGGCAGGCAGGAGGTGTGAGTACCAGGGACTGAGATTTAGCTCTGTTCCTCCTTGTCCTGGCCCAGCAGTGCGTTCCAGGTTCATTATCTCCTGTACCCGTACTAGGACTGGTGTAGCTTCCCCCTCTTAATGTCTCATGGCTGTTTCTCTTGTGCATCCAAAAGGCTCAGCAGAGGGAACTGACTGTCCGGCATGTCAAACAGACTGAGGAGGGACTCGGCCACCAGCTCAAGCTGCAGAGGGAACAGTATGAGGCAGCTATCCAGAGGCACCTGGCCTTCATTGACCAGGTAATCTCCCATCCCAACTTGGGCTGCTACTTCTGAAACCAGAAGTGGAGGTTGCTGTACGCTGCCTGATGCCTCCTCTTTGCCCTGCACAGCTCGTTAATGATAAGAAGGTGCTGAGTGAGAGGTGTGAAGTGGTGGTAGCTGAGCTGAACCAAGTGGACCAGAAGTACGGCAAGAAAATCGCCCAGATGCAGGAGCAGCACGAGCTGGTGAGGGGATGGGGAAGGTGGGAGGACGGGGAGAGGAGATGTGCCACTGCCAGAGGCGGTTGGTTTTGCTCCCAGTTGTTCTGGAGAGCCTCTTCTCCATGCACAGAAAGTCTGTGTGACCCGCAGGGCTTTTCCCTGGCTCCCCATGAGGCTGCTGTTGTCTGCTGTCCAAAGCCAGCACACGGGACTGACCACAGGACAGTGCCAGCTCCCAAGGCCTCTGCTCGGGAAGACTCTTCCCACACATCCTACTGTGGACAGAGGCGTCCTCTGGCTTGGGAGTGACCAGGGGATCTCACTTAAGCAGAGGTGAAAGCAGGTGCTGGCACAAACCTGATGCTGCAGATAAATTTGCACCCATGGCCGTGTCCTGAGCTGAGTGACTTCCAGCCCCATTTTCAGGTGCGGGGGTGCTGTTGGAGCTAAGTGGGGACAAGATTATAAATGAACAGGGGGTCTAGGATAGTAACAGACCTGTGTGGGTTTCATGGGTCTGTTTCCCCAGTGAGCTGTGCCTAACCCTGCTCTGGGCTGTGCTGTCTGCTGGCTTGCAGCTCTGCTGTGGGGCTTGTCCTGGCCCTGCTGCCCCGACCCCTGCTCGCCCTTTGCCTTGCAGCCAAGCTCATGCACAGGGCTCTCGAGTCGGGCAGGTGTTTGCACCAGCCTGAGCCTGTTAAGACAGACGCCCTCCTGTAAACAAGGTTCATTCTCATTTTGCTCACTTAGCCTTACTATTTCAGCCCGAGTTTTGATCCCAGCTGAGAGGAAGAAGCCAGTGCAGCATTGCTGTCCTTGCTGCCTGGGGAGGGACCCCTTTCCCTGGAGCAATGGGGCTGGTTTTGCTGGGGCAGAGCAGATGCCTTCGTTAGCTTTTGCTCCCTGGTCACATCAGGGCAGCAGTGCTGGGAACCACTGCTGTTTGCTCTGCTGTCCCTTTGTTGTCCCTGTTCCTGGTGAGCCAGGCTCCCGGCTCTGCCGTACGGACCCCTGCTTCTTCTGCATGGTGGGGGGCAGCCACTGAGGGACGTTCATCCCCGTGGGGTCCCTGGTTGCCAGAGCAGCTCCTCAGCCATGTGGCACATTCTCTGGCTGCCTCTGGCCCTGTCCTGGAGCTGTTGTAGCTGGTGGTGGTGCCAGGCCCTCAGCACATCTATTTATCTGCTCAGTTTGTCTGTGCCTCCCCTCGCTCCCATGGGACTCCTTCACGTACACACAGCTGTTTAGTTTTGCCTCTTTCCCCTGCTTTCTCCCCTCTCCCCCATGACTCCGCAATTCCCCTTCTCTTTCCATCCCCTCCTTTCTTTCTCCCCAGGTCTGGCGCACTTTGGGTCCCTTTTGTGAGGTAAATGTGGTCTTCGCTCTTTTTTTTGTGCCCTTCCGCTCTCACCCCCTGACCAGCTCTGGCTCCGCAGGCACCTGCAGGCAGCGAGGCTGGGAACTCAGCCACAGGGTCAGCCCCATGGAAGAGCCCCATCTCCCCAGGCCACATGCTCAGCTGCTGCCTTCTGGCTGTCTTGTCTTCCCATGCTGATTTTCCTGCCTGTTTTTCACTAAGAGTGAGTCCCAGGCTGCTATTTCCCGCTCCTCTCTGTACAGCGGCTGAGTAGCGAGCCCCTGGGTGTCCAGCCTCACACTTGCCCTCCAGAGCTGTGGCCTGTCCACATCCTGCATGCAGACATCAAAACAGAATCATTTCTAGCCAGGCTGGGCCTTCCTCACCAGCAACTGCAGCACAGAAGCACATTGCCGAGTGCATTGACCAGCTTTTGCTGACAGGAGTGCCGGGGAATGGCTCCGGGCAGCAGAGCCTGAGCATTTCGCCAGCTGTTTTTGCTGGAGAGGAGAGCCAAGGACACAAACGCAGGCAGAGGAGAAAGTGAGAGCAGTGGCTGTGCGGCTTTCATCTTTGAAGAGTTTTGGGGTGCTGCAGGAGCTTGATCTGCAGTGGTACCACGGTGGTAGGAGGTCGGTCTGTCTGTCCTCCTGCTGGAGGCTCTTCTACACCAGGGAGAGGGAAAGCTGGAGAAGGAAGAGTCTTCACACACAACCCTGCATCTGCTGACAGACGGCTGCCCTGCGCTCAAGGACTGTCAGCAGTCCCAGCTCCGCTCTTCTGTCTCAGCCAGCGAGTGTTTTCCCAAGGGTTTTGCTCTTTTCCCTCATGCTCAACATCCACAGGGCAGCAGCAGCCCCATCTCATGAGAGACGGCTGCTTCTCTGGACTGGGAGAACACGCCTGGCCAGGGCTGCATGTGTCTGTGCACATCTCAGGCCGTCTGCTCTCACCTGTGACTCAGCAGCCGGACTCCAGCTAACAGGGTTTTCCTCCCCTCTCTTGTCTCTGAAGCGTCCCCATTTGCTTCCAAACAGGAGATAAAGAAACTGAAGGAACTTATGAGTGCAACAGAGAAAATCCGATGGGAGAAGTGGATTGATGAGAAAACCAAAAAGATCAAAGACGTCACTGTGAAAGGTATGGGCCCGTTCCCTCGGTGGTGGCTGGAGTCAGGCTGGGGCAGAGGTCGTGGTAGTGCTGGTCCAGGGGAGAATTCATGCCTGCAGAAGCTGCTGGCAGCCTGGAGGAGAGCTTGGTGTGGGCAGTCCCTACTCCCTGTGTTTGGTAGAGGCAAATGCTAGAGGGCAAGAAAGCCCCTGCGTCCTCTCCTCTTTTCTTACCAGCCTCTCTTTCGTAGTTGGTGTGTTCGTAGCCTCTTGGCCAGTGTTGGGGTCCCAACAGCCTCGAGCTGAGCAGTAACTGTCCTTCCCACTGCCCCAGGGCTGGAGCCAGAGATCCAGAAGCTCATCACCAAGCACAGGCAGGACATCAAGAAGCTGAAGATGCTGCATGAGGCTGAGCTGCTGCAGTTGGATGAGCAGGCTGCACAACGCTACAACCGGCAGGCAGAGGAGCTGCAGGGAATGCTGGAGCGGGAGAGGGAGGAACAGAGCCAGCGGGAGAGGGAGCTGGTCCGGCAGCAGTACGTGGTCACCGGGGGAGGCTTGAGGACGGTTTGGGGCTCACAGCANTGGGAGAAGAGCCCAGCTCCCTACTCTCCACAACCTCCTCTCAGGTAGTTGCAGAGAGCAATGAGGTCTCCTCTCAGCCTCCTCTTCTCCAGGCTAAACACCCCCAGCTCTCTCAGCCACTCTTCTTGTTCTCCAGCCCCCTCACCAGCTTTGTTGCTCTTCTCTGGATTTGCTCCAGAGCCTCAGCATGTTATCAGGGGGTTCCTGATACTTGCAATTAAGATCCTTGGGGAGCAATCCTTTTCTTTCCACCAGCCTGAAATGGAAGGTGCTGGTGAACCAGGGGCATCCTCCAGTGTTGGAGTAGCCTCTGATTGGCCATGGAAAGGATAGGTTAGGGTGAAGAGGTGGACAAATACCTGAAGCCAGGCACATCCCTGAAGCTGCTGTGCCCCACAGGTGTGAGCAGCAGCTGGAGCAGGAGGAGCAGGCACTGCAGCAGCAGCGGTGCCGGCTCTATGCTGAGGTAGCCGAGGAGAAGGAGCGTCTCAGCCAGCAAGCGGCCAGGTGAGAGGGCCAGCAGCAGGGTCTGCATGGCAGCCAAGGGCTGGAAGCAAGGCCGAGCTCAGGGCTGGTTTCCCAGGGCAGCCTCCTGTGCGAAGAGGGGTGGTGCTTGAGGGGGACTTAGAAGGAGCAGCCCAAGGAGGGGATGGTGAGACTGGGCTGGCGCGGACTTTGTGTTCTGTTGTGTGGGCAGGCAGAGAGCGGAGATGGAGGAGCTGCGGCAGCAGCTGGAGGCCAGCAGCTTGGCCATCACCAGGGCGCTGAAGGAGGAGTACGCAAAGGAGAAGGAGGAGCAGGAGAGGCGGCATCAGGTATGTTTCTCCCCTTGCCTCTGAGCCCTGCGTTGCTGTTCTTGGATGCAAGCACCTGGCTGCGGTGACACCTCTGAGCACTGAATCCCACTGGGCTGGTGCTGGGGGCGGCTCCCAAGCTGCTGGAGCTGAATGGTGGTTGTCTTGTCTGTCTGCAGGCAGAACTGAAGGTGCTGAAGGACCAACTGGAACTTGAGAAGCAGGCCTGGGAGGTGAACTACATGAAGAAGGAGGTAACGGCAAGAGCTGCCCTTCTCCAAAGGTGCCACCCATGGGTTCCAAGAGAGATCAAGGCAACGTTTTCCGTCTCTGTCTCCAGGAAGCCTGGCTGCTCTCCCGAGAGCGGGAGCTGCGGGAGGAGGTGAGGAAGGAGAGAGACAAAGAGATCGAGCTGGCGATTGAGCGCCTGGAAGCCGACATGTCCTCGGCCAAAGAGGAGTGTGAGAGAGCAGCGGAGAACAGGTGAGGGGGAGTGGGAGCAGGGAGTCCCTGAGCCCCATGTGCCTCTCCAGAGAGCACTCTGCAGGTATGAGCAGTGTTTAGGAGCGTCTAGCAGTGACAAAATCTTCCTCTTCCTGAGGAGAAAACCCTAGATTTCCCATGGGGCAAATCACCACCTTGCTGCTGTGTTTGTCCCTCCTGCATTGTGAAGGTGGCTGGTGATGGTCCCTGCAGCACCGGGCTGAGCCAGGCGGCGTGTCCTTTCCTTCTGTTAGGATTAAGAGAATCCGAGACAAATACGAGGTAGAGCTCCAGGAGCTGGAGAGGTCTGAGCGGAAGCTGCAGGAGCGCTGCAATGAGCTGAAGGGACGGCTGGCAGAGCTGGAAGGGGAGAACATTCGTCTGCAGAGCCTGCTGAAGCACAAGGAGCAGGAGGTGGAGGAGGCCCAGAAGGTGGGTGAGGAGCAGAGCCTGGGGCTCTGACTCTTCTCACTGCTCCCTGTCCTACCTGTCTCTGTCCCCCTGCCTTGCCCTGTCCCTGTCAGCACCTTGATGTCACCTTTCTGCCCTGCTGCAGGCGAGGGACCAGCTGGTTGAGGAGCGGAACAACCTGGCTGAGGTGATCCGGCACGAGTTTGCTGACAGGCTGGTGGGGACAGAGGAGGAGAACAAGCGGCTAAAGATGGAGATGGCAGAGATGAGAGCCCGGCAGCGCCTGGAGCTGGTCAGGGTGGTACGGGAGAAAGACAAAGAGCTGGAGGAGGTTCGCAGGAGGTGAGTCTGCCTGGGGTTCACTGCCCTGGGCTCAGAGCTAGGGCTGGGGGTGCACCAAGGAGCACGTCTGCAGTGCTGCAGCCTTGGGTATGGCCTCCAGTCCTGTCAGGACCAAATAGGGAGCAGTCACCCATGTGCTGCCTGCTCAGTTATGGGAAATCCTCTGACCCTTGTGACTTCTGGTCTGCTCTGTGTCATCCTGTCCCCAGGGCTACTCCCTTGCATGCCCGGAGGGCAGCTGGAGCAGTGTGGGGGCTCCTCCCGGGAGAGGCCAGTGGTGCCGAGCCTCAGCTGCAGTTCTTCCCGGGCAGGAGCACTGCTGGGCTCAGGATCACCTCCTGGAGGGCTCTGCTGTGGGTAGCACGGTGACACCTGTGATTGCAGCCACCGCATCTTGCTCTGCACATTTGTCCCTCCACAGGGGCCAGGCAAACAATTCCTCTGCCCTGAGCACAGGTGGGGGAACAGCCTGTGGTGGGTCAGGGCTTGGCTGGCTGCTGCACAGCCGTGGGGGTTCGGAAGGAGAAGAGCACGTTCCCATGTGGGAGCTCTTTCTGCATAGGGCAGAGCGCTCAGTGTGGCGCTGAGCCATCCTCCTGCTGCTGTCCATACAGAGCTGCTCGCGCCGTCAGCTGTACCGAGAGCCTGTTGTACCAGCACACGGAGCTCACGGCTTTCCCAGGTCCTGCTGTGTGATTCCCACTTGCATTGAGAGCCAGGGTCAAAGCTTGTGTATGAGAAAAGGAGGATTCCCTTTCCTTCTTGTCCCTTCTGGCAAACTGCAGAAAGTCTGATGCTCCAAGTGCAATGGGGAAGCGTCCAGCCATGAGGCAGCAACCATGGACTTGAGACATGGGAAGAAACTTAAACTCCCCTCCCTGTGGTGCTGTCAATTAATTAAGTCTTGTGAGGCTCACGTCCCATTCCTCCTAGAGATGACTGGATCCAAACTACATAATGCTCACCAAGGGAATAAATGCATCTATAGTGTGTAATGGCATCCTGAGCCCAGAGCTGCTGCTCTTGGCTTGGTGCAGTGTGCTGGGTGGGGGCAGAGGGACTGGGCCACCCCCGCAACTGAAATCGCCTTTCTGGGGCACAGGGACAGGCTGGTGTTCAGGGCTGGGCACCAGGGATTAGGTCCTCAGCCTCTCGGTGTCTGTCTCAGGGTGAAGGCGGCTGTTGTGAGGGTGGAGGAGGGCATGAGCAGCCTTTGGAAGCAGTATGAGGTGAGTAAAGGGGGCTGCCAGCCCTGGCACCCCTGCCCCTCAGGCTGGAGCTCAGCCCCAGGATGCAGCGAGCTCTCCCTCTCCTCTCTTTGCTGCAGAAAGCCGACCGCCTGGAAGCCCTCTTGGAGCAACAGTGAAAGCAGCTGCTGGCTGTCCAATGACCACCCCGGTGTGCAGGGATGAGGTCAGGCTCTCCCTCCCCTCTGCTGTTTTACACAGCCCGGCCCCGGTGCTGTGGCTTCGGCAGCTTCAGGTGTTGGGTGATTGTGTTTCAGCAATAAATCTGTGCTGGTTTCTAGAGCCGTCGCGTTCCATCTGTGTCCCTGGGAGGAGACTTCTGCCCTGCTGGCATCCACCACTTATTCTCGGTTGGTGCCTTTGTCCCTCCCCTGTGCCTACCCCTGCCTGGCCATGGGCTGCCACATGGGCATCAGACCCTCCCTACCCCTTATTCCTGCATCCTGAGATCTTCTCCAGGGTGGAATGTGTGGGAGTTGCGGCTCAGGGCTGAGCTGGGGGACTCCTCATGAACCAGCTGGAGATCTTGAGATCAGAACCCCTGTTCTGGGGGCTGAGCCTCCTCGTTCCTGGTGTCTAGCAAAGGGGAGCTGCCACCCAGCAGCCCGAGCATATGAATACTTGCTCTGATGGTGCCTGGCTCCCTGCTCTGTGCTTTACTTCCCTCCCAAAACGAAATATCCAGGATGATGCCAGGGCAGGATGTGGTCCTACAGCCTCTGCTACCTGCAATCTCAGCACCCCATGACAGTGATGAGAAATGCCTGGGCTGGGCCAGCGGCATCTGTTTCCTCTCGGCAGGGAGCGTGTGACTGCTCCTTTGCAGCCTTTTCCCTCCAAGGAGGCCGGGGCTCGGTGCGGGGGACAAGCAGATGTTTGCTCATCTGAGTCCCAGGGTGTTTCCCATCCGTCCTGCTACCCCGTGCACTCAGCTGGGCAGCACGGGATGGTCTGCCCTCTGCCCTGTGCGTGGCAGAGCCCCCTTCCTCCTAGGGAGAAGCGGAGCCGTAGAGTGAAGTGAAAAAGGACTCTGTCACCCCAGGGAGCTGGGGAGAAGCTCGGCCCCTTCCCAGTGCTGGTTGCAGCTTCCCAGGGAGACGCAGCCCAAAGGCACCCATGGATGTTAAACCCCAGCCCCTTACCCCTGCCCAAGCTCTGGTTCTTGGCATGGATGTCCCGGTGCACGAGCAGCTCCTCCAGCCCTGGGGTGCTGCAGCCTGTGGCAGAGAGGCAGGGGCTGAGTGCATCCAGCCCAGCTGCTTTCCCTGTCTCCACTGGCTGAGCTGCCCCTCTCAGCCTTCTGAACAAGCCACAGGGACTGGGAGGAACGGGTAGCCCGGTTTTGCTGGGAAAGGCTGGGCACGGTGCTTGTTTTCACTGTTGTTGCTTTTCTAACAGCCGTTTCCTGAGCGCCGCTTCCGTCTTCCACCCCTTTCCAGCCTTTGCTTGGGCCAGCCAGAGCCTTTTGCTGCTGCCTCCTGCTCCTGGTCTGGGATGCTGGATGCTGCTGTGGTTAAACTGATTAATAGCATGAAATCTGGCTTGGGAGGAGAAGACAGGACCAGCCCCGTCGCTGCCTGTCGTACAGCTCTGGCGGGTGGCAGCGCCCTGTGCCCTGTGTGGTGCCACCGGCTGTAAGGTGAACACCCAGCCCTGCTCTCACAGTCTCCCCTGGGCTCGATCATCCGGCGTCTTCCCAGCCCTGCCCCTCCCCACCCTTGCCAAGGCTCATTTCTAGGCCAGTGCCCGGTTCAGGCATGAATAAATCAGCAGTGTTGCATAACCGGGGATGCAGATTTTCACCGGGTGGCTGCCTGTGCCCGGCTGCTGCGCCAGCACCGGGTACCCACCTCGCAGGGCTCCCCTGGCACCGGAGCTGTCGGCCGCGTGGCACGAGCCTGGTCCCCGTCCCTACCAGCCACACTGGCACAGCGGGTGGTTGGCCAGGCTCTGGGTGTCAGCGTGGCTATCACGGGCTCTACCAAAGATTCCCAATTGAGAAGACCCTCTCCCCGCGCTGGGATTAGGTGGGATGAGTGGAGCTGGGCTGGGAAGGAGGTCAGGAGCACAGGGTGCTTTTGGCAGCCGCCTTGCAGAGAGCGCGGCTCAATCTGGTGTCTGCCCCGGCGGGGATTAACCGCGGCCCCAGACAAATCAGCCGGCAAGCCAGAGCAAGTTGGCAGGATCCATGCCGGGTAATCTCTCCTGCTAATTGGGGCGAGTGTGCTGCTCGCTTGCCCGAGACACAGAGCAGCCCTGCCCGGCCGAGGAGGGGACGCATTGTCCCTCTTGCTGGGTGCAGGGCTCTGCCCAGGGCGGCACCATCCTCCCTGCAGCCCCCTTGCTAGGGCTTTTGGTCTTAATTCTTCGGCATCTTCTCTTTTACAGCCAAATCAGAGAGCTGCAAGGAACCAGGATGAGAGGAGGGTAGCCAGAGACACAGAGCAGGTCCAGGAGTGGAGGGTTTGGGGGGGCCACTGCTCCTCCGTACTCCTGGTCCAGTGGAGCTGCTAGGGCTGAGCCCCAGGTCTCCTGAGCAAGGACAGCATGTGGGCATGGCCTCTGGCTGAGCTGGGGGTCTCTGGTTGCCATGTTGGACTCGATGATCTGGTGGATCTCTTCCAACCTGGTTATTTTATGATTCTATGTGTGGGGTCCAGCCGAGATGACGGTCCCAGGTCGCTGTGCCTAGGGCCCCAGCTGAGCTGGGGGTCCCTGGTTGCCATGCACAGGGTCTGGTTGAGCTGGGGCTCTTGGATCTCCCCAAGGAGAGCAGGACAGTGCAGCTGGGCTGGGCGGACACACGGATCTCTTCCAACCTTCATCCCATTCCTCATCCCATCCCTAACCCAGCCCCATTCCAGCCCTGTCCCCCATTCTATCTCCCTTCCAACCTCATCCCCATCCTCTCTTGCTCCAGACACAGACTGTACCAGGTTCCTGCGTGAGGAAAGCGATGCTGGACACGGGGGCTGCCCCTGCGGGGAGCTGCCCTATCACCCCCAAACACATCAGCCAGGTGTTTTCACCCCTTCCCGCTCCCTGAAGCCACCCCTGCCCCTGCCCAGCAGCAAGAAGAGCTGGAGCTGTGTGTGCTCCAGATGCCAAGGGTGGCTGGGGCAGGTTGGGTGTAGGATGGGGTGGTGGATGCTGGCGAGGGCTCTGCACAGCCACCCCAGCTCGACATGACTGGGGTTGTTTAGCCTGAAGAAGAGGAGGCTGAGGGGAGACCTTATTGCTCTCTCCAACACCCTGAGAGGAGGTTGTGGAGAGGAGGGAGCTGGGCTCTTCTCTCAGGTGACAGGGGGCAGGACAAGAGGGACCAGACCAGGGACCTTGGAGGTCAGTGGGATGTCCATGGGCTGCACCCTGTTCAGGGAGCATCAAAGAAGTGATGAGGGTGTCAGCCACCCCCTCACAGAGGGCCCTGGGGGCTGCATGGGTCCGAGCTCCTCCGGAGCAGTGAAATGCAGAGGCTGGGGAGAAGCAAGCTGGCTCTGGCTGCTGGCAGTGTGTTTGTTCTCCCAGCAGTCTGTAATTTTTCCAGCCCTGTATCTATTTGCGGCAACGTGACATGTGCCGCGTGGTGTTCTTCGCAAGCTTGAAAATCTTGTAAAAAATTAATTGTGTACGCAAAATTTGACTTTAAATATTAAAACTCCAACGGTGGGGAAGCGTGAGCCCCGTGCTTAGGGCTGAGCCCTGTGTGGGGTGAAGACCCTGTCCCACAGCGGTGGCTCCTGGACTGGGACTCATGGAGCCAGGCTGGGAGCAACCCAACATCAACCTGAAGGAAACTGGGTCCAACCTGGGTCCTGACTGCTCTCTGGAGCTGGGTGGGCTCGGTGATTGCTGCACCCACAGCTTTGCCAGGTGCTGGTCAGGAGCTTACCAAGGGCTGTGGGCTATTCCCTGCCAGGGCTTTGGGATTGTTTCATTTTTAGAGCATCTTGTGGTTGGAGGATGGAGTCACAGAATCACCAGGTTGGAAAGGACCCACCCGATCATCGAGTCCAACCATTCCCATCAATCACCAACCCATGTCCCTCAGTGCCTCGTCCACTCGTCCCTTAAACCCCTCCAGGGAAGGGGACTCAACTCCCTCCCTGGGCAGCCTCTGACACTGCCCAAGGACCCTTTCTG
>WAAB01004184.1:0-13916 GCA_013389865.1 Piaya cayana | reverse complement strand
CAACTGCACACAGGATTTGAGAAGTGGTCTCACCAGTGCCTGATCCCCAGTCCCATCATCATCTGTGATCTTCATCCCCAGTCTTGTTCCTATCCTTGGTCTCTTTCCATCCCTGGTCCTATCCTCATCCCTGCTCCCCAGCCCTGGACTCTCTCATCCCCATCCCTGATCCTGTCACCATCCTTGGTCTCATCTCCATTCCTGGTCCCTATCTCCATCTCTGGTCCCCATCCCTGGTCCTGGGAAGCCAGCGGTCCCCAAGGAGCTCAGGTCCTGGTCCCCGTGTGGGTGCAGGTGTGGTGCCAGTGTGGGTCCTGGTCCTGGCTTGCCTGTGGTGCGGTACTGGTGTGGGTGCAGGTGCGTTGTCGCTTCGGGTGTGAGTCCCAGTTTGGGTCCTGGTGTGGTTTGGGTCCCATTTTAGGTCCCGGTTTGGGTCCTGGTTTCGGTCCTGGTTTGGGTCCGAGTTTCAGTTTGGGTCCTGGTTTCGGTCCTGGTTTGGGTCCGAGTTTCAGTTTGGGTCCTGGTGCAGTCTGGGTCCTGATCCTGGTGCAGGTCCCAGTTTGAGTCCCGGTCCCGGTTTGGGTCCCGGTTTGGGTCCCAGTCCCAGTTTGGGTCCCGGTTTGGGTCCCAGTCCCAGTCTGGGTCCCGGTTTGGGTCCTGGTTTGGGTCCCAGTCCCAGTTTGGGTCCTGGTGTGGTTTGGGTCCCATTTTAGGTCCCGGTTTGGGTCCTGGTGCGGTCTGGGTCCCAGTGCGAGTCCCGGTTGGATCCTGGTGCTGCCGGGGTCCCGGTTCGGGTCGCGATCCCTGTTGGGTCACGGTCCCGGTTCGAGTCCCGGTTGGGTCCCAGTCCGGTGCCGGTTCGGTTCCAGGTTCGAGTCCCGGTTCGGTTCCCGGTTCGGTCCCGGTTCGGGTCCCGGTCCGGTGCCGCTGCCCGCACCTGCTCCGCCCGCCCCTCCCCGCGGCGCCGGAGGAGGAGGAGCCGCCGGAGCCGCCGGAGCTGCCGGAGCCGCCGGAGCCGCCGGAGCAGCCGGGGCGGCGGCGCCCAGCGCGGGGCGAGCGGAGCGGGCGGCCGGGGGCTCCCTCCGCGCCATGGGCGCCCTCGCCGCTGCCATGTCGGCCGCTTTCCTCAGCCCCAGCCTGGCCTTCAGCTCCCACTTCGACCCCGGTCAGTGCCGCGGACCCGCGCCCCGCACCCCCGCTTCCCCGCTCCCTTCTTCCCGCATCCCCAGTCCCTTGCTCCCCGCTCCCTGCTTCCCTGCATCCCCAATCCCTTTCTCCCCAATCCCCTTTTCCCTGTTCCCCACATCTCTGCTCCCCCAATCCCCTCTCGCCCGGTTCCTGCTTCCCCAGCCCCTGCTCCCTTCTTCCCTACATCCCCAATCCCTTTCTCCCCTGTGTCTGCCTCCCTGTATCCCCAATCCCTATTTCCCTGTTCCCTGCTCCTCCTCCAATCCTCTCTTCCCCAGTCCTTGCTTCCCTGGTCCCTGCTTCCCTGCATCCCCAATCCCTTTCTCCCCAGTCCTCGCTCCCCAATTCTCCAATCCCTTTTCCCCTATCTCTGCTCCCTGCTTCCTTCTTCACCGCATCCCCAATCCCTACTCCTCTAATCCTTTTTTCCCCAGTCCCTGCTTTCCTGGTCCTTCCTCCCCTAGTCCCTACTCCCCTGGTCCCTGCTCCCCAGTCCCCACTTCCCCAATCCTTGCTCTCCCAATTCCCACTCCCCAATCCCCTCTTTCCCAATCCCTCCTCAATCAATCCCCTTTTTCCCAATCCCTCCTCCCTCAATCCCCTTTTTCCCAATCCCTGCTCCCCCAGTCCCCCTTTTCCCAATCCCTGCTCCCCCAGTCCTTGCTTCCCTGGTCCTTGCCCCCCAATCCCTGCTCCCCCGGTCGCTGCCGTGCACGCAGCATCCCTTCCTGCCCCCCCAAAATGTTGCTCCATGGGCTCCCGGCTCCATTCTCTGGAGCCAAATCGTTGCCTTTGGCCACCCCGGGACGTCGGGGCACGGTGGCAGGACCGCAGCCCAGCATTGTGTTCCCCAGGCTGGAGCGTGCGGAGGAATCCCGAGGGCTCTGAAGGCATCTCTGGGATGGGAATAGAATCGGAACAACGGGAAGGATGGGGACGAGGGAGGAAGATGGTGCCGGGGGCTGAGCCCCTTGCTGCCTGCTTTGCCTGCTCGCCCGCTGGGCTGGGAGAGCCAGCGGGGCTCGGTGAGGTGCCGGGAGATGGGGAGCGGGTGTTTTTGGGGTGCAAGCCGTTACGTAAGGCGCTCCGGCCTCGACCGTGTTGCAGCTGCAGGAGGATGCAGGGGCTGGCTTTGTATGCGCGTGGTTTTGGGGCTGCTGCGGCAGCAGCCTCCTCCTCTCCTCTGCTTTTCCTTCCTCAGCAGCCTCCTCTCTCCTTGCATCCCTGCCCGCTGTGCGGGATCTCGCATCCGTGCAGGGCGCCGGGAGCCCTCGAGCGTGGGACTCGCTGCCCAGGTGGGAAGGCTTGGTGAGAGGCACGGAATGTCCGGCCGGGCTGGCGATGCGCTCAGCTCCAGCTCTTTGTTTACCCAACCGGGGAAACGTGTGTCAGGGTCCAGCAGCCAAGCGGCTTCCGCGGTTCTCCCATCGCCTCCTCCGTCATCGCCAAGGAGGCGAAGCGATGCCCGTGGTGGTGGGTCTGGGTATCGGTGTTGGGCTCCTGCATCCCTCCCAGCTGGATTCTGGGTCCCTCCTTCCTTCGCTGCGGATGCTCCGAATCCGTGGAGGGATTTAAAAATGAGCCACACCGGGCAGGACTCACCAAACCACATCCCTGTTACCGGAGACTTTCTTCCCAGCCCACTCGGCATTGATTTCTGTGCAAGAGAAAAACCTTTTTATTTGCATCGGGAATGTGGCCGCGCTGGGAATGGAGCCGTGTTTACTGCCTGCAGTCCCCGGTGTGATTTTTCTCTGCGTTTTCTTGAGGCGCCTTGCTTGCTGTGCTAATCCCGTCACCCTGGGGATCTGCGGGGCACGTTTGATTTAAAAATCCTTCTGCATGAAGGTTTCCATCGCTGCGTTGCCACGCGCCCGGGCCCGGGGCTCGGCTACCGCCATACGGCTGCCACCCACGGCTTCTGGCAGGGAGAGGGATTAAAGGGGGGGAACAAACCGTATTCTCGATTTCATGGCTTTGTAGGTTTTGTCCGTCTGGCAGCACCTCCTGCCTGCGCGGTGTCGCCAGCCGCCTGCGCCAGCCTGGTTTCCCCAGGGTTGGCTTGTGCCGGCGTAGAAGAGGAGGAGGGAGAAGCGCTTGGCAGGGCTCGGTGGCACCGTGGCACCACGGCAGGGGATGGGACAGCCCGGGGGGGCTCTGGCTCTGCCAGGGGAGATGCTTCCATCCCTGCATCCCCCAGGGAGGGGTGGTGGGAAGCTTCGGCTGAGCTGGCAGCTTGCAATGAGAGAGTGGAGGTGCCGAAGGGATGTGGCGACTGTATCAACCTGTGCCAAACCCAGAGATGCTCCCGTGTGGCGCACGGAGCCACCAGGGGAACACGGGCCTCCCCGCTGGCAAGAGGCGCTGCCACGCTGCCTGCCCCAGCCTGGATCCCCTGAATTTCCCGTGGTGCCCACTCCCATGGCCTGTGGCACTCTGGCCAAGCCAAAATGCCACGTCCCCTGCATCACCCAGGTGGGCAGCGCTCTGCTTTGGGGTCAGTGACACCCTCTCCTCTCGCAGTGAGGCTGGTGGCAGTTGCTCAGGATGTCACTACTAGGAGAAAGAGCTGCTTCACTCCTTGCCTGGCTGCCTGCTTGCCCTTCCAGCTCCCAGAGCACTATCTCAGATCCAGGAGTGCGTTCTGAAATCATGAGAAACATCCTCATGGTGGGCATGGTTTAGTGTTTGATAGGAATGGTTGGACTCGATGATCCGGTGGGTCTTTTCCAGCCTGGTGATTCTATGATTCTATGATCCTCTCTCCTCCACCTATTTCTTCTTCCCCTGTTTTAACTCCTATCACTTGCCCCAGCTCACAGTGGCTGATGAGGTGTCTCTGGCTCTGGTGGCTGTGGTGTCACCGCTCCCTGCTCCTGGACTCTGGATTTTGGGGGCGATTTGGCAGTGCGCCCACACTGGGATCAGCCCGGGCTCACGACGCTAGGAAGGGATGGGGCCTGAGGCTGAGGAATCCCTCCCCAACCCCGTGTTTTTGGTTCTGGCTCCTGTGTGCTACTATCCTCTGTCCCACACTGTGCGGCAGCAACAGCTCTGGTGCTCCGTGTCTGGCATCACCGTCCTCTCCTGGCACAGGGATGGGAAAGAACTCAAGCAGCCATGGTGGCTAATTAGCTGCAGTGCCCAGAAGGACCCTGGCAGCCCAAAACAGAGCTGGGCACCCCCGTGCTCCCACCCCAGTGCCAGGAGTGCCGATGATGGTGGGGAAGGTGCTGCTGGGGCTGGTGCGGAGGGGGATTTGGGGCAGCGAGGTGGGAGGTGGCTCACATCCCGTCTCACCACATGCTTCCCATGCGGGGATGGTGCCGGGGAGGTGCCAGCAGCGTGGGATTTGTCCATCTGTCCAGGCTGGCGGGCAGCAGGAGCGACGTGCATGGGCCGAGGTGCCGTCCCGGTGCCCGCAGGGGTGCCGGCAGTGGGCAGCAGTGGCGTGTGGCTCCCGCGCTGCCTGGCAGCTGGGCTGCTGTGGGAGATGGTGTTGGCGCAGCGCTGCAGTGCAGCTGGGCCCCGCTCGGCATGGGGACAGAGCCAGGCAGCTGGATCTGCTCCCCTGGGGGTGCCGCTTGGCTTCCCCCTTCTCCGCTCCTTCCCTCCCTCTGTGTCCTGCTCCATCCATGGTTGGACTCGATGATCCGGTGGGTCCTTTCCAACCTAGTGGTCCCATGATCCTATCCCTGCTCCCCAGCCCCGTGCACATGGGCGATGGCATCATGTATGGCGATACAGCTTCCCTGTCAAAGCCAATTAGGAGAAATTAATATGCTGCGTTGAAAGGTCTTCATGCTCCCAGTGAGGGAGTGGGTTGTGACTCACGGGCTCCCTGCCTGGTGCTCCCAGCCCTCTGTGGGACACTGTGTGCCGAAGTGGCCCACAGACTCTGCCTGCTTCTGCTCCCACCTTGCCCATGATGCACAGCCCGGTTCAGCTTGAGCCTCGCAGCCCCTGCAGCTCTGAGGATGTGGGGCAGAGCTGGCACCACCAGCGGGCACACGGCTGCATCCTTCCCCCTGATTCGAGGGCTCAGCCGGTGCCTGCTGCCTTGCAGACAGAGCGGGTGCTTCATGCTTCCCAGCTTGTTGGAAAACCCCTGCTGGGTCAGGCAGCTCCTGCACCCAAAGGGGCTGTTGGGTCACTCTTGTCCTGTAGCTGAGCTGCTTTCTACCCTGTCCCGGTGACACCAGCACCTGCAGCCCGGGTTGCCGGTCCCGGCCGTGCCCCGCAGCCACCACTCATCTCCAGCTGCTCCTGCCCTGGTGGACGCCCCGGCACATCCCTGGTGAGGCTTTACCCATCGGGGTGGGCTGAGCCAGAGGGTCCCAGCGAGGACACGGCTCACCGTGGCAGGAGATGAACCGAGCTGTGCTGACTCAGCGTGCCCAGTGGCAGGAATATAAATCTCCTGTGGGCATTAATCCCCCTGACAGCCTGGGGAAACGTTGGCGGAACGTGCTGCGTGGCCGTCTTAGGGCAATTACTGCCGTAATATCATTTACCGTCGACTGAGCTCTCGGAGCTGCTGCAGCCTGGCCTAACGGCTGAGGTGGGACAGGGAGCATCCCAGGATGCCCCGGAGCTGGTCCGTGGATCTCAGGTGATGCTTGGGGCTGGCCGAGAGGTGGAGAGGATTTGGGGCTGGCGGGCCTGAGGGAGCTCAGCACCAAAGGGAAGGAGAGCGGGTCCGGGATTTCCATCAGACCCACCGCCCCCAAGCCCTGGATGAAGGCAGCGAGAGCACCGTGAGGTCCTGCTTCGCATCTCCTCCCCTCTGCCAGCCACGGCCGGTGTCCTCCTCCGCAGCCTGGTGCCAGCAGCTGTGTTAAAGCCGTTTGTTTTAATTACTGAAGCGAAGGAAAATTCCAGCGTAGGCAAATGCAGTAAATGGGGCAGCGCTGCTCGCCTGGCTGGGCAGGGGCTGGCTCTGCCCCGTGTGCCCGTGGGTGCTCCCAGGCCCCTGTCCTGGCCGTGCTGGGCTGTCCCAGTGCCCAGCTGCCCCGTTGGCCTCTGTGCTTCTTCGTTTTTCCAAAATACCTATGAGGTTGTGTGCTCCTCCCAGCTCTGTGTGCTCTGCGTGCTGCATCCCAGGTGGGTGTTTGAGAGCAGGGTTCAGCCTTGCTCCCACCCTGGCGTCATCCCTGCCGCCGTCCCAGCAAAGGAGGGATTTTTCGGGGCTCTTTGGTCTATATGTACAAGAATAATGGGTGAACCGTGAGGCTGGCTGAGACCAGAAGGGTGCAGAGGCACATGGGGCTGGCTGTGAGCATCCCCACTGGGTGTGCCGAGCATCCTGCGATGTGCCCGTGGCTGCTGCCCAGTGCTCGACGCCGTGTGGCTCTGAGATGTGGGGCAGGTGAGAACGGAGCCCCCAGGAGCCCCTGGCTCTGCTGCTGGAGCAGCTCAAGCCTCAGCGGCAGGAGCTGAGCCCCTCAGGGGCTGCTGTGGCTGCTGCGCTTGGGTTTCCAGGTGCCCCTTTGGAGCGTCGCCGTGCCCGCTCGCCCCTCGGCCGCCTCCTGCGCAGGGCCCTGCTCTTCTGCTGCTCCTTCCTGGAGTCGAGGCTTCTCGTTTCGTAACGTCGCTGAGCATTTCTGATAAAAATAGGCTGCCCTGCTCCGCGCTGCCTCTCTCCCACCGTTACGTAAACGTGGCTCTGCTGCCTGGCGAGAGCCTTGTCTCGGCCGGTGCCGCGCGTGGCGGGACCGCGATGTCGTGTTCACGGGCGGCTCCGGCTGTTGGCATCGCTCCTGGCACCGTTCCTGGCGTGGGGCTGGTATGGTCTGTGCTGGGGTGCAGACAGAGTTGGGGTGAACGCTCCTCAGGGTCCGAAGAGCTGAGGTTGCTCCTTGTCCCTCGGGACAGTGGGTTTGCCGTGATGCGGCCGTAGCATCTCTGCCAGCGTGGGAGGCTTCGCAACACCTGATTCAGACCTCATTTAAAACACCAAGCATGAGAATTTAGTCTAAATAACCAACCGAATCTCGCTCTCCATGCTTTTTCAGATATTATTATTATTATTTTCATAGAAGATGGAGAAAGCTTCTCGCGGTTGGGCTCTGTCGGCTGGAAACCCTGCCCTGCGGCAGGGCAGCTTTGATGGAGGAACTTGATTTTTTGTTTCTAATCAGGCTGACACGCTTGGTGTGTGCACAACAATGATGCAGCTTGGCTTGTACTTATTACACTCCTAATTTTTATTTCATCGCGTTAGAAAATGATGGATGATCTTTTTTTTATTATTATTTTCCATGTAATTTTTTTTTTTTTTTTTACTGCTAATTCATCCCGAGATGAAACCAAAATTAAGAGGCAAGAATCAATCCTTTTTAAAATACTTCCGCGTTGGTTAAGTAAGCCCACATTAAGAGATACATAAGGAGAACAGATTAACAAGGCGTGCCTCGCATTTAAAATTAACCGATCTATTAATCACCGGAGAGGTTGCCCAAATGGCTCTGGCTGTTTCTGGTGGAAGGTGGTTTGCGGGGCTGGGGGTTGCAGGGTGATGCGAGGGGTTGCGTGGTTTCCACGGCATCTCCGTGGAGGATGCTGCGGGTACCGGCTCCGTGCTGGGCTCCTGGCTCGGCTGCACTGGTGCCAGCCCTGACTCTGCTCCCCGCTCGTGACTGTGGCAGGAGGGATCCTGGGTCAGAGGTGCAGCCACCGGCGCCATCCCTCTTCTTCCCTGCGGCCCAGCTTCCTGGTGCCTCAGTTTCCCTCTGGAGTGCAGCTAGACTGTGAGGAGCAGCCTCGTGTTTGCGGGCTAAATGGCAGCGGATGGTTTCTTGCCGCCTGGATGCATGTGGGTGAGCAGAGCACTCATCCTGTGGGGTGTAAAATTGCTTTCCTGGAAGCTGCCCATGGGCTGGGGATGAACCGTTTACCAGGGCTGTGTCTGTGCCAGGAGAGCTGCCGGGGCAAGGGAGTGCTGAGCCCGTGGCTGGAGGTTCTGATGGGTCCCGTGTGTGTTTGGATCCTGCCCCTCTCTGTGCTGGATTTCTGACCCTCTCTAAGTGTGAATCCTGCCCCTCTCCGAGACCCACTCCTGCCCCTCTCTGTGCCCCACTCCTGCCCCTCTCTGTGCTGGGTTTCTGCCCCCCTCTATGTGTGAATCCTGCCCCCCTCTCTGTGTGAATCCTGCCCCTCTCTGTGTGAATCCTGCCCCTCTCCGTGCCTGAATCCTCCCCAAATCATGCCCCTCTCCTTGCCCAAACCCAGCCTCTCCCAGCTGGGCACCTGCTGCCGGGTGCTGCAGCCTGGCTGAGGAGGCTGGACCCTGGGGTGCAGGACCCAGCAGGTGCATAGGGTGGGGTGGTGAAGAGGCAAGGGGAGACGTGCAAAAATGTGCTGCTGGTGTATACGTCGCCTACGGGACAGTCCTGCAATCCCTCTCCCCTCTGTCCAGCCCCTTGGTGATCCCAGGGGCAGCCCCACTGAGTTACGGATGGGGAAACTGAGGCACGGGACTGTGTCTTGCATCGGGCCCTGCAGTGAGAGGCCAGACAGGAGCAGGGGGCTGTGCTGTGTGCCCTGTCATAGAACCANCTCAACACCTCGTCCACCCGTCCCTTAAACACCTCCAGGGAAGGTGAATCAACCACCTCCCTGGGCAGCCTCTGACAGTGCCCAGTGACCCTTTCAGTGAAGAATTTTTTCCTTATGTCGAGCCTAAATCTCCCCTGATGGAGCTTGAGGCCATTCCCTCTCGTCCTGTCCCCTGTCACTTGGGAGAAGAGCCCAGCTCCCTCCTCTCCACTACCTCCTTTCAGGCAGTTGCAGAGAGCAATGAGGTCTCCCCTCAGCCTCCTCTTCTCCAGGGTAAACACCCCCAGCTCTCTGTCTCTCCTCATAAGGCTTGTTCTCCAGCTCCTTCACCAGCTCTCTGAGCTCCACAGCTTTCTGTCCTGGAGCTGTCGCGTGCTCTGTGCCTGCTGAGGAGGGTGCTGGGCAGCCCTGCGTGTGCCCAGGTGGGTGGGCAGGAGCTGGGTGCTGCCTGCCCCTGGCCGGCCCTGCACGCAGGCTTCGCCTTGAGCTGCTGCCTGGCTCTGCGGGAGCCCCTGGCTCGTCCCTTCCGCACACGTCAGCCGCCGCTCGCTGCGCTGGGCTCCGCTCTGCACCGGAGAGACACCGACAGCATCGCCCGGCGCGCAGAGCAGCGGCCGCAGCATCGCCCAGCCCGCAGCCCTGACGGCAACGTGCCATGGCCGGAGAGGCGGCTGCGGGCACCCGGCAAACGTGAGTCAGCAAAGGGAAGGGCTCGTGCTCCGCTCTTGGCACGCCGGCCGGCAGAGCGGGCAGTGGCGTCGTGCTGCAGGGCCAGGAGCCCACGCCTGGGTGCCCCCCGTGGCTTTTCCCGTCCCTGTTGGGAGGCAGCGTTCGGGGCTGTGATCCTGGCTGGGTGGGCAGCGCGGCGAGCTGAGGGGCACGGGTGATGCTGGGCGAGGCTCTGCCAGCTCTGGGGTGCGCGGTGGTAGCTCCGTGGGGTGGGAGGGCAGGGTGTGCCCTCCTGCACCCCGCTGCACCCTCCTGCACCCCGCTGCACCCCACTGCACCCTCCTGCACCCCGCTGCACCCTCCTGCACCCCGCTGCACTCCACTGCACTCCACTGCACCCTCCTGCACCCCGCTGCACCCCGCTGCACCCAGCATCCCTGGCGTCTCTCCATCGCCATCCTGCTGCTGTTGGCCTGGGCTCGATGTGGGGCTGGGACGGTGGCCTTGCTGCTGCCACCACCAAACCCCAGGCTGTCCCCACCCCTCCGGGCTGGCTGCGGTGAGGGGTCAGTGTTGCCTGGCTTGCGTCCTGGCCCCGCTGCTGCGTGGGTTGCAGCAGTTCCTGCTGACCAGGGTGGAGGATGCACCGAGCTGGCCGTTCTCAGCCTGACCCCGGTGGCGAGGTTGACCCTACAGGAGCGCTTTGGGGGGTGGGAAATGCTGCAGAACCATGGCTGGAAGACACCTGCTTAGCTCGGGCTGGCTCCGAGCACCCCAGCCTTGACCCAGAGCCCATCGCAGCGGGCAGGTGGGGAGCTGCTCAGGGCTGCTGCCAAGCGCCAAGGCCAGAGTAGGGCATGGTGCTGGTGCCAGGCTCCCCTGCTCCTCCTGGGACAGCACGGAGTGGGCAGAGCCTCAAGATGGGGTGCAAGATGTGCCTTTGGCTTCACTTGAGAGCCGTGGGCTCCTTCAGCCTGCGTCCCAATGCTCTTTGCCTCCTGGTGCCCCCTGTATCCTGGTGTCCCTTGTGTCCTTGGTCTTCTCAGCACCTCAGTGCTCCCTGCGCCCTGGTGTTCTTCTCCCTGCGTCCTGGTGCTCCTTGCGCCCCGGTGCTCTGGCAGCTGCTGCTGCAGGTGCACCTGACCTGGTCTGGGGAGCGTTTGGCCCCTGAAACGGTGTCACACACCCCATCACCACACTGAATGCTTGTGCTGGAGGAAAGGGCGGGTTGTGGTGGTGGTACCCGTGCTGCCTGGGCTGGGCTGGCCCAGGTCTTGCAGGTGGAGAAACTGAAGCAGGACCAGTGGGACCTCCCCGTCCTACTGGTTTGGAGAGTGCCTCATTTTCCAAGGTCCAGTTCTGAGCTGTGACCAAGGGACGGCTCAGCTGACGGTCCCTGTTGGAAAAGCTTCTGTCGCTGCGCTCTGCTCCCCGTCGACATTCAAAAGGCTCTTTTCAGTGAGTCATTTTCTCTCTTGCTGTCCCACTATCCAGGGAAAATGGTGACATTCGCGGTACAAAGTGTGTTCACCATGGAAACCAGCTGAAAGGAGGGGGAACGCCACCCCCAGCTCCTCCCAGGTTCAGCTTTGCATCCTTCAGCGTTAGAAGATGGCTCTTGAGCTCTTTTGCAAGCACCACTGAAGAGTTCGGTGTGGTCCGGGCCGTGCCAGAGCATGTGGGGCTGGTGTATCCGCTTGCTGCTACGCCAGTAGCCAGGGCGCTCTGTGCCCGTGCTGTGCCGTGCAGGGCCTGGGAGCAGCCGTGCTCCCGTTGGGATAGCGGGACCTTACCCAGCCCCTCTGTGCCCTTCAGGCACCTTTCTCAAGGACGCACAGGAGCTGGCACTGTGGTGTCGGGACGCAGGGTTGGCGATGGGCAATGCCCCACGGTCCGTGTACGCACCACGGGCGTCCTCGAGTGGCTCAGCCATGGAGGGACCACGGCGCTGGATGAGGTTTTGGGTCAAGGGGACCGTGGGTTAGGGGAGAGGATCCATCCCAGCCCCGATGTCCCGCGGGAAGGGAACCTTGCTAGGCACCGTGGGGCTGCACGGGGGTCTGTGGCAATGCCAGCTCCGCTGGCAGCACCGTGGCCTTCCGGCTTCCTCCCACCACAATCACGCTGGTTGTTCGAGCAGGCTCTGGGCAGAATAGTAATGTGGCAGCTGCAAGCAGCAGCTGGGCTACGGCCACCACCCCTGCCACCACGCTCCCTGCCACCCCAAGGGGACACACAACCCTCACGTGGGCTGGAGCGGGGTGGTGGGTGCTGGATTTTGGGGTGTGCTGCTGCCCGGGGAGCATCCTGGTGGCCGGGGGTGTGGAGGTGATGCGGGACGTGGAGGCAGGAGCTGCAGTTTGCCTGGCGGTGCTTGTGGCGTGGGAGCAGGGTCTGTCCTGTGCTGGGACGAGGGGTCCCCGCAGGCCTTCCCTTCCTCTGGGGAATGTCGCCTCCAAGCATGGAGCAGGAGCTGGTGCTGCCCGGGCACTGAGGAGCAGCTTCTCATCCTCCTTGGTCCCCAAGGCTCATTGTCCAGCTGGCCTTGGCGCATCGCTGCTCACCCACCACGGGGCGAGCCCTGGGCTTAGGGCTTGGCTGGGCAGGGGAGCTGGGACCCCAAGGTAGTGCAGCCCCCCTGCACGGGGTGTCATTGTCCCCCTACATCAGTGCGGACTGTGCCTCTGCCACGCTTCGTGCATGCTGCCAGTAGGGTCCTACCTCGTTTCTGGGGACCCTCCTGGGCTCCCCATCCATCCTGGCAGCGAGCCGAGCCAGCAAAGGGGGCACAGTGGTGCTGCCACCCCTGCTCCCTGCAAAGCGATCCCTGCTCAAACCCTGCTGTGCCCCCACGACCCCAACCTGGACAGGACCCCCCCGCACAGCCTCATCCCTCCTGGTGCTCCCCTGCCCTGAGCCCGCGCCCCTCCTGTCCCCGCAGACAGCACCCCCCTTAGCGAGCTCTCCTGGTCCTCCTCGCTGGCCGTCGTGGCTGTTTCCTTCTCCGGACTCTTCACCTTCATCTTCCTCATGTTGGCCTGCCTGTGCTGCAAGAAGGGGGACATCGGCTTCAAGGTGAGCTGGGGGCGCCAGGGGCAGGGGTGTCCCCTGGCAGGAGGAGTTCAGCAAAGGATAGAGGTGCCCAGAGGATCCCCCGCTGCGGATGGTGCAGGATGCGTCCCAGCTCAGGATCGCGTTGTCCAGGGGGAGCTGATCCCCCCCTCCCCATGCCTGCTGGGGTGCTGACAAGCTCAGCATCGCTGCAGGATGTATCCTGACCCTGCCAGGATCCCCAGTCTGCACAGAGTGTGGATGCTGTGGGGCTCAGCATCACTGCAGGTCATATCCTGACCTGTCTGGGCTCCCCACTCTGCAGGGCCTAGATCTGTGGGGCTCAGCATCACTGCGGGCTGTATCCTGATCCATCCGTGCTTCCAGCTCCGTATGGGCGCAGGCCACGGCATGGTTAAGGACCACGGCGTTCCCACCCGCGCACCCCCGGGGGTGGGAGGCACCCTGACCTCACAGGCACAGAATGTGCCGAGAAACAGTTTTTTCCCTAATTGCTGAGATTTTTGTGGAGGCTTGTGGCGCCCGCGGCGGGACGGGGTCAGGCAGGGAGGGGGACACGTTGGACCGTTTTCTAAGCATCCCACACCGGCTGGAGCACCTCGCCACGCCGGAGGGGAACAATGCCCCCCCTCGTGCCCCCTCACTGGTTATATAGGGGTGCACGGCTGGGACTGGCCGCTGCTGGTGTCTGGTGGGTCGTGGTGCCCGGCTCGCGGGGTTGGCAGCACCATGCGGCTGGGCTGGTCAGGGGCACAACAAGATGCTCACCATCACCTACCTGCTAGCCCAGGCAGCTTTCAGGAGCCGAGGGCTGCTCAGGTGGCACAGCCAGGTAATGGGACGCGGTGCCACAGCGGTGGGGAGCGCCTGCGCCAGGGTCACCCCCATGGGAGGGTTCTGTTGGGGGGGTGCCGGCAGGGATGTGGGCTCGGAGGGTGCGATTTTGGGGTCCCTGTGCCTGGGGACAGTGGGCAGAGGGGAGCATGGAGCAGGCTGCCAGCAGGGGGGAACCCGCGGGGTCACTTGTCTCTGCTCGCTGTGTGCCACCCTGTGCGGTCCCTGGCTCAGGAGTTTGAGAACACCGAAGGGGACGACTACGTGACGGAGCTGTCAGCCCAGGGCTCGCCTGCCCCTCAGCATGGCCCCGAGGTCTACGTCCTGCCCCTCACCAAGGTCTCTCTGCCCATGGCCAAGCAGCCAGGGCGCTCAGGTAAGCCAGAGAAGGCCTGGGTGAAGGTCCTCACAGGAGCGCCGCGTGCTGTGCTTGGGGATCCTACGTCACTGGGCTGCGGGGAGGGGGTGCAGGGTGAGGTGGGGTTGGCGGGTCCCCTAGGATGGCCCCAACAGAGCCTCAACTCTGGCAGGAGCAGCTTCTGGGCAGGGGCCAGGCAGCTGAGGTCTTGGGGGGGGGAATCATAGAATCATGGAAT
>WAAB01004183.1:0-109348 GCA_013389865.1 Piaya cayana | reverse complement strand
AGTTGTCCCACTATGTTTCTGTGGCGGCAATGACATTGTAGTCTCCTTGCCCTACAGTAGCTCCCAATTCCTCCTTTTTATTGCCCGTGCTGCATGCATTGGCGTAGATGCACTTCAGTTGGCTGTTAATCCCACAGCTCTCATGAAGGGAATAGCCTTCATTCCCAAATTACTGAACTTTAGATTATCTAACCCATCAGAGCTGTTTACATCTTTCCTGTCACAAGATGTACTCGCCCCCACTTACTCTGAGTAGATATACTGGAGGTCCTCACCAGTACACCATCTCTCAGGCACTAGAGTGCCATTTCCAGGCTCGTCCCTGTCAAGCCCGCCTTCATCCCCCTCCCTATTCACATGCAGTTTAAAGCTCTTTTAATGAACCCTGCTAGAGTTTTGGAGAGAATTTTTGTACCCTTTGAGGACAAGGGTGCCCCATCCCTGGCAAGGAAGCCTGGAGGTGTGTAGGCCAGTACATGATCGAAGAACCCAAAGTTTTGCTCCTCATGCCAGGTTTGGAGCCAGGCATTAATTGTCTGATTTTTGTTGCTCTTTCCCTCTTCATTCCTTGTTGTTGGAATCGTGGAGGTAAACACTACTTGTGCCCTGGAGCCCTTCACCTTTCTACCCAGGGCCCTGAAGTCCCTAATAGATTGCCCAGTCTATTCTGGGCATGCACTGAATCAGGCCTTACCTTTGTTCTTTAAGCATATATTGCTCACATGTGTACAACTGCAGAAAGGGTCATTACCTTCATAATGCATTTTCAGTTTTCAAGCTCTAATTGAGGGGAAAGGCAGTTCCAGGGCTTGGGACAGCCCAACCTCAACCAGCTTCAGAGATTTTCATAATCTCTACCAAGGAAGCTTAGAGAGTCCTCAGGATTTCTAATGACCACGTTAAAAACAACAAACAGAGAGAAAAACCCAAATCTACCCACGGTGCAAAGTACTCTGAAAGGGTTTGGTATAAGGAAGACTTGTGTTACAACTGGATACCAGAGAACAGTGCTGAAAGGGAAATAGAAAACAGGAGCAACATCAGCATGGGAAAGGCTCAAATTAAAAAGTAGAGAAAAGACTGTGAGAAATATATATATAAAAATATATATATATATGCACGCATAATTTAAAAGTGAGAAAGTGGAGGAGTCAGTAATGTATGGAAAACTGTAATTTCCATAAATGAATGTGTCTTATACTTCTTCAGAGAATGACATTAAATATTATGCATTAGAATACATTTTTATATGTGCACAGGCATGAGTGTAAAAAAGAATGGAGCAGGGTGTTGCTAGAAATGCTGTTGAAATATTTAGAGAAGCTGCTGTTCTGCATTTGTGTTCCCCAGTTAGGCCTACGCAAGAGTCCTAGGTGATCCTGCAAGCTTTCTGATATTCTTGTGGCAAACGCAGCGTAGCAGGCAGCTGCGTGCTGCCTGTTGGGCAAATGTATCTGCAGGACCGTGCAACTAGCATCCCTCCACACTCCCCAATGAAGAGAGGGTGCTAACACTCACTGTTCATCAGCAAAAAAGCACCGGACCCCCAAAACACTGGAGAACAAATTTCGAGCAGCTGTACAAACAAGGAGCTGACAACCAATTTCTATAATGGGTGCTGAACTTGGTCGACCTGACCACACAAGCAGGACTACCGAGTTCAACACTGACAGTAAGAGTATAAGGAGCTATTACTGTAACTCCGGTAAATCTGGCTGAAAATACCAACTCCTTAGATTTATAGATACAATTCAAATCTGCTTTTTAGACTCCTTTTTGGTTAACCGCATATATGGGGAATCCAAGGAACATTTTCAATTACACTTTTAAGGATGTTTTGACATGATTAAAGGCAAGCCTAGCCTTTGGGAAAAGTGAAGGTGTTTTCAAAACCAGCTTTGTCTGGGGTAGACAAAGACCTTCAGTATATTAAAAAACAATATTAAACCAGCTGATTATCAATAGGTTAATGAGAAGACAGCTGCAAAGCTGGTGCAGGCAGAATGTTCTGTGCTGAAAAAAACCTCAGGATATGGCCTCCAGTCTTCACTCAGATGGATACTTGATTAACAAGTGATACCATTTACTGTAAACAGTCATGTGGTTGTCTGGGGGAGCCACTGTCTGCCGAACTGTCTACAAGAGTTAATGGATTCTTTATATGTTTTGTCTTCAGGTTGTGCAATGCATTTTGTGAAACTCATAAAAATCTCCAAACCATACTTAGTTTATCATAAAGGTAGCTACCATGGGATGGAGAATGACAGCTAGACTGCAGGAGCAGGTTTGTGCATTCTGTATGCCTGACAAGATTTCTGAAGGAAACCAACAGGCAGGTTTTTCAAACTTCTGCCAGCTCCAGCTCTACCAGGTCACTCCATTTAATTTTCCTTTATAGTGTCTTAAGTAACTTTAATGAAACTCTTCTTATAACTAATAGCTTGGAGGGATCAGGATATTAGAGGAAATACAAAGGAAAAGACGATACTAAGTAGACCCCTTCCTTTATTTCAGTGTTCTCTCTCAAATAAATGCATGCAGTCTGTGATCTTTTAAATACTCACCTGGCATTCCATTACTTATTCCCTCTTTGCAAACCAGTTTTTGTGCTTCTGGAAACCCAGATCCCACCCAAAAGCTGGCAGGCTCATTCCAGCATCTAACAATAGCTGAAATGCTGAAACAGATTGATGTTAAACTTCCATTGATTACTGTAAGGTGATATATTAAGACTTATTGATACTAAAACAAATGAGAATTAAGCATAGAAGAAAGTCCTGAGGAGAGGAGGAGGGAATGTGAATTTGTGGCTGTACGTATCCATGTGCACAGAGTAGTGTGGTACACTAATCTACTCATTTCAAAGCAACTAAACTGGTATTAGTGCTTGTGCTTCTCTGCAGTTTTCAACAAAGATGCTATAAACCAATACTAGAATAGCTTTTTGTGCAGTATCTCCATGGATACTAATGTTACACAGGAGGTATAGATTTTTCTAGTTAAAGAAAATTGCATCTTTTTCTAAGTTTAGTCATAAATGTGCAAATGCAAGAGATCTAGTTCATCAAAGGCATCTCTGTGGTTATGGCACATACAGCTCTGCGTAGCTCTTCTGCACAGGGCTCCTGCAGTACTATGAGACACAGTTCCCCCAAAACAAATATCCTGTGTTGCAAATATGTGTCCTTGGAATGTGGATGGGAATTTAGGAATAGCCACAGATACCTGCAGAAATTTGAAACAATGAAATCTCTGTGCAGACCCCTGTAATTGTTTACTCTAGCTCTTACCTTTAGCTTGGCACAATGTGCAGGGCAGCACTAATGGGTAATAACTGGTAATAAATGACCTCTCTCTTCTGTCATATGTTGTAGCATGCTTCTCACCCCAGAGTTGTGTTTGCAGTATAAGCAAGGCACATATGAATAGTTGATGACTCAAATGAAACCATCCTCCAACTTTTGACCACACGCACAATCCAACTTCCAGCATCATATCATATTGCTCAGGTTAGTTTGGAGACAAAAAATCGACTCCAAGCATCTATATATATTTGTCTGAAATGGGAAGTGTGGCTGCCACAGAGCCCCTCAGGGCGCTGTTTCTAGCCTACTGATGGAGGGGCAGAGGGTCCACATTGTCTGTGGCATGCTGGCAGTGGTGAAGCCAGGCATGGTGTCCCTCCTGGTCTCCAGATGCTCAATCCAGGTGATTCAGAAAAGAGAGCTGGGGACTGGTTTCATAAGGGCCAAGGTTGCTGCTCTGAGGAAACATTTGTTGGCAACAGGTGAGCTCTGCCGAAGAGAAAACACCCTGAGGACTTGTCCCACGTTCCTCCACTGAAATGTGGGTGTATGGACCCTGCTCTGCATAGTTTTCACCTCTTTCACTTAGCTAGAGTCATCAGATGATATGACATCTCACTAGGGCAAAGCCCCACTGCTGGTGAGAATGAGGGTCAGCAGCACACATGAAAAGGTGGTGGTACATAAGACAGAAGTGAGTGTGGCCTCAGCAGCCCTGGATTTGGTCCTGCTGCAAGCACACCCATGTGCACCCACATCAGGCACTTCAGTTCTTCCTTTCCACTCTGCTGAAGCCAGGGTCTGACAGCATCCATGGTCTCCCCCCTCACTTGCAAACATGCTGTCATCAACTAATGCAGGGGATATATTTTTAGTGTGTTGGAGGCAATCTCCTAGCTACAGCTTGAAGAGCTCAGCTGGGTAGGGACTGGCAGTCCTCAGCCTGCACAAAAGCAAATACTGCTGATGAATCCTGGTGTTCAGGCCAAATTCTGCCCCAGGATTGCTGCTGTCTCCCCACCCCCACTTGCTCCTTAGCCTGGCTTTCAGAGCTTGGTAGAAATATTACCCAGGTATTCCTGGAGCATGGCTGGTGACTGGGCTTGTTTACATCCTCTCCTCAGCTAGAAATGGTCTTTGTTCAAGTACAAAGATATATGCTCCTCACTGCAAGGATAGAACACCAAATATTGTTTATGTTGTATGTAGTAATCTATCTCACATCTGCCAGAGTCTGGCTTTATGTAAAGAGCATTCATTAATTCCTCTTTAAGGGCAAGGCTATTAAAAAGTTATTTTAATTTTGGGCATGAATTCAGAATTTCCACTCTTTCTGAAGTTGCTTGTCTTCCTAAATTGCTATCTCTCTCAGAACTGTTTATGGATAATAAAATGTCTTTAAAGACTCTCTTTTGTTTTGGAAAAACCTTGGAGATTATTTGTCTGGCATCTCCTGGATGTTTCACAGACGTTGCATGGTTGTTGTTGGGCTGTTACTAGGATGACTGGAAGTCAGGCAGGGTTACCCAAGCTTCCAACTTTCTTTGTACTACTGGAACAGGCAATGTAAATGCTGCAAAGTGCAGAGCACCCGTGGAACTCAATAAATGCCAAGTGCTAGAGAAGACTGGGCTTTGAGACTGATCAGTTCTTGTTTGTGAACAAAGTGTCTAACTGTGCCTTGAATTAATCGAGTTAATTTCTTTCCACCTCCCACACTGCCTTCCTCTTTCTCTTTAAAAAACATGCACTTGCTTCCTAGACTTTGTTCTGATATGCAGTACACAGAAATAATGAAATATCTTGTTCAACTTTCAGGAAAATTCCCCTGGGGCTCGGACTTTTTTTGCCACTGTTATTGTTTCCATTTGCCATTTACAACTTCATCTTGTGTATGCACAGATCTCATTGACATTTATTAGAGTGGAACAAAGTCTGAATTTGCACTGCTGCAAAAATGTGGGAGAGGTGGAACATAATTTCATACTGGGGGATCATGTACAGGTACAGGTACCATTGCAACGGTTTTTTATTGTAACAGGAACCAGTGTTGTAGTCCAAGGCATGTTTCTGAAAAATTATTTCTCTCTATGGTTTCACCAAGCAATCTTTTCTCTCTAACTGCAAGGAGTTCTATATCTCCAAAATAAAACATGCACATTTACAGATGTAATTTAATCTGTTCCCAGGATATTTTAAAAAAGAAGGAGTAGAAGCCTTCTACAACAAAAAAATGGACATGGTTTTGCACCTCAAACAGTGGCTATTCATAAGCTGATGAATAAATGTGTTTTAAGGCTTCTGTTTTATACAACCTCAAAAGAAACAGCCTTTCATGTCTTTTATAAGTTTAGGAGTTAACATTAACAAACAAAAAGAAATTTCCTTCCAGAAAATTTGCATACATGATTGCAGCAAAGCTCTCTTATAGGATAAATATGGTTATGTCCTCTTCTCTGAGCTGTTTCATTCTGTTTTGGTGGAAATGAACTTACAACTCTTATATTAAAAAATGTACTTTTTCATATGCACTGGACCAATAACCGAATTTGCTGAGAATTGCTCTAAAGAACACACTAAGGTCACGGTGTTCTGGCCTATCTAATACCATCTCCAATGCTGTAAACTCATATTACCTCTTTCTTTGAGTAAGCCATGCCCTATGGTGTCTTACATGGAGTCAGCAGAAGTAGAAAGTAATTTCCCTTCTGACTACAAAGAATTTGAAATCAAATTTTCTGTTACATACAGATGTCTCTACATCTCTTTAGGCAGAAATGATGGAGGAAAATACTGCAGCTGCCACAAACTAATTTTCAGCCAGACTACATCTTCAGAAATTGCAGTTTGTTCTCTGGAGTGAAGTAGCACATTGCTGGAGTGTCCTGTCCAGCTGGGAGCTGCTGTCATCAGCAGCAGTGGCATGTAACCAAGATACTTTTGGGAACAATTGAAGCAAGAAATGAATCATGGGCTGTCGTCTATAATTATATGTCACTGGGTATTGTAATGTTGGTGTTGGAGTGCGTAAGGGCTATCTATTCCACCTTTGCTGGAATAGATGGACTGTAACAAGTCTATAAGGGCCAGGAGATCCACTTCTTCCCTTGTTGACTTTTCAGATTAAAGTCTGGAGGTGCCCCTGAGGAGCATACTGCTCTTGCCAGCACACAAGTCATTACTGAGTGGAAAGAGGAGCATGAATTTTTATGGCCCATGCTATGAAGGAAGTAAAACTAGAAGATCTAATAGTCCTTTCTGGGTTTCAAATCCATGAAAACATATCTGGTGTCATAAGAGTCTCCCTGCTAACAGCAAGGACTTTTTCCTTTGCTTCAAACGGCAGCAATGAGTTGCTGTTTCCTGGCTGTAATGCATTGTTTACTTGTCTCTAGAGGTATGCAACCAATGTATTATTGTGCTTTGTTAATTTTCTTTTCTTTTCAGACTGTCACATACTTTTTTCATGAATTGTTTCTTTCATAGCTTTACTAAGTGCAGGCTCTTCTGGGAAATAACTCTGTTTTTGAGACTCAGCTCTTCAAGTTGTCGAGAGCTCTGGACGTTCTGCAAGAGAGCTCTTAAGAGAATGGTCATCTTTAGATGAATGAGTAGTCTGGGCCAAGAAGCTCTGTGTTTGTAGATGGATCCTCCAGAGCATAGTGGTCAAGCTGCTAGAAATCAATTGATTTATCATTACTCTGACACTTACCTATTGAAGGTTCCTGAAGCATCCTTGAAGTATTAGGGCAGGCTATTGTTAATAATTTTTGTTATTAACACACTATTTTGTTATTTTTGTTACTAACGCACTTCTGTCACTAACATACTTTTGATTATTTATGACTCTTAAGTAGTACAGGAAAAGAAAATGGAGAGAGAATAAAAGTTCTGTTAGATAATTCTGTATTCAGATTTTTTCAGAATGAAAAATTAGAAGCTCAGACTTTGAGTGTTTATCTCCTTTTAGACATCCACAGAAATCCACATTCCAGCTGAGAGATAAAAAAGATATAACAAGAACAAGAAGGGAATAAAGGATGTTTGAAAAGAAACAGCAGAGCCTGGACTGATGTATTTGAGCAAGAGCTGATGTTAGGAATTTCCATGTAGAATAAGCAAAATAAAATGTCATGTCATGGTTTAAATACTGCCAGATGATTCAATATACTTTTCACAGCATTCTTCTACCATGTGATATTGTCTTAAGTTTGTTGAAGTCAGGAAATGAGAAACTGCTTGAAAGGGAAAGGTTAGGTCTCATGTCGTTGTATAATATATGCCCACAAGACTATTATATTAACAGAGTTGCTTAAGATAATTCAGAATGGAAGGTGGAGTTTATTTCTAACACAGTATATTCTCACTGTGATCTGCTGACAGAAATCAGTGTATCATACATTGTTAAATTAAGGTTCATGAGGAACAGAGCTGATGAGGAAATAGTACTTTTTGGGGGGGACGTTGATGTTGGAATAAAATGTTTTAGCTCAAACTCTTACACATGTTGATTCCAGCAATCTATTAAGTAAGACATAAAATGCTGATATGAATAAATTAAAACATTGTATGTCAATATTTGTAGCCTTTTAATATAGATCCAGACATCAATTTACAGTTTTTACTAGAATTGGTTTGAAGCTCTGAAAAATTATTTGAACCAGAGATGAATTTTTATATTTAAAATGCTGAAATTGCATATTTTGTAAATTATTTAAATACACTGGAGATAGGTAATCTGTGAAAAATGACTATTTTCAATGGACATTATTCTTTTTAAGGATTTTCTAAAGGAAAATATTTTGTCAAAAAAACTCTCAGCCACACATAATGATGAAGTGAGCAATATATGTTTTAATTACCTTGCTGTTTACTTTCTCTGTAGTTTCCCAGAACTTAAGGAAACTATTAAAGCAAGGGCAGAAAGTATTGTCTGTTCTGCTTGCACTCAACTGTTGTAGTCTGGTTCAACGTCAACCTAGTTCAAATGTTCTCCTGTCTGTCATGTTAGAGGCTCTGTTCATGACTGGAGGCACATAAAAGGCATTAACATATCAGTATTACACATAGTCTGCACTGTGTGTGGAAAGGTGTCAGAGGGGAAGGAGAGATCATTCACTAGCTCCATTTCTTCAATTCGCATGATTTGCTATCAGTTTAGATGAGAAAAACTAGTGAAATTTAGTAAGTTCTGGTTCTGGTTGGTAAAAAATGTATATTTTTCATAAATCTTGAAATATTCTCAGTTGTCTCTCAATTTGGCAACAATTTTGACCCCCAGCTCTAAATTAAAAAAGATTTAGAGGCACTGACTCCTTCTTACCCCCTTGGCTCTAACATGTACTTCAAGAATTAAATGTTTAACATGCAGTTTACAGGAAGAACTCTAACTGCACAAGAAAAGTCTCTGCCATTAGTGAATGTGACCTGGAAAATAGCAATGAATTACAAGTGAAGGGCTTAATAGGATTTTTAAAATCAGCAGAGCCTGGCTTAACACACTCAAACATTTTGAAGCAATTGATATTTTAACAAATCCTGCCAGCACATTAGTTCATTCACCTTGCTGCTGTGTTGGTGTTGCTGGTGTCACAGAAGCTGGCCTGTGGCTGCTTTTCCTGCACTTGGCAGCTCTTGCCTATGGGCGCTGCTGCACTGCGGTGCCCTGTGTACTCCATGAAGGCAGGACCCCTGCCCTCTCCCATCACCCTGTCTGGGGAGGGGGCTTGGGTATTCCTCTTGGTAGGATTGCAAGTTTCCCCCGTCCTTCTGAAAAGCTCCCTGTACATCCCCCACATCCTGCAGGGTTGCTGGGCAGGGGGAGCTGCACTGCGTTTAACTCTATATATTTCAGAGCTCTCGGAGTGCAACAGAATGGTTTGTTGAAACCTGCTGAATGTGATCTGGTAAAAATAACCTTCAGAAAGACCTACATTTCAGTGTGTGTTTCACCTAGCAATGCTCCTCTCCTTTCCTTGAGTATAACTCCTAAACATTGGTACATGGCAAATAAGCAGATGAGGGTGGGAAATGGAGATTTTACCTGTCTGGACATAGCCATGGGGTTTTTTTTCCTCTACTCTATTGCATTATTCACATCTATGCAAAAGTCCTATCCTGTATTACTGCAGTTATCACATTTTTTTTATGTGATTTGGCAAGGATTCGAGGTGTGCTTACACTTTCAATATAGTTATGAAAAACACACTCTGCATGCTAACAAGACAAGTTAACTCAGTTGCTTTCAATGTGAAGACCAATCCGTAACTCAAGAAGACCAACAAGAGGTGTTTCTAAGAGCATTCTAAGAGGACAGGGATGTTGTGGATGCCCCCTTCCTGGAAGTGTTCAAGGTCAGGTTGGATGGGCCTTGATAGCCTAGTCTAGGGGGAGGTGTCCCTGCCCATGGCAGGAGGGTTGGAACTGGATGGAACCCAAACCAGTCTATGATTCTAGCTCAGCACCCTCTATTTCATGTCTCAGAGGGACATGGAAATGTGCAGTTACAGTCCTGCAAGTCATCCTTTACAGAATCATTTCTGCAAGTAGTGGTAGGACACACAGCCTTCTTGTTAGTCTTTGGCTCTCCTACAGGACTAGGACTTCTAGAGGCTTTACACAATGTTCATACATTTAAATCTTTCAAAGCAGGGAGAGGAGAAACCATTGTAGATTGTGGTCATCTTAGTAACCTTCATTCCAAATACTGAATGAGATAGTTGAATCCACAGTTTCTCTATGTTGGGGATTGTAAATAACTCACTAACAATCTTGAAAATAATCATAACCCATTGCATTTTCCAGAGGTGACAGAAGGAACAAGGGACTTGCAAAGGCACGAAAGATGAGCTTATTTCCACGATTTTTCAACCATAAAAGAAGAATGCGTGTGTTGAACTGTTGCATCCAGTCTGTTCTTTGTTGGCTGCCCACTGATTTATGCAAGCATATAAATTACTCAGCATCAGAGGACTGTGCATTGTATGGCCTCAAGTCAGCAAGACAAACAAGTACATGCCTAATTTCAAGCAGATGAGTTATTCCAAGAGAAAGAGCTTTCATGACAGATTAGAATTAAACATTTTCTGCAGAGAACTGAAACATATACATTGCTTCTAGATGTGCCTCCTTACAGAATACAAACATCCTGACATCTGATTATGATCCTTCCCAACCAGACCTGACTCTACAGAAATATAAAATAACTGAAGTATGTTGGAACCATTGTCTCAGGATGCAAGAGGCTGGACTTGCTTACAAGCTTCTGGAGTTTCTATTCTGGAGGACAGCAAAGCAGCTTTTGGGAACAGAATTTATTTGGTTTTCAAAAGCATTGAGTTCTTCAGCCTGTGTTTTCAAAAACATGTCTTTTGAGTATTCCTGTCAAAGGCTTGTATTAAAATTTTATTCCTCCTGTCAAAGGCAATAATTCACATGATAGCAAGCCATAAACATTGCCTTATAAATGGCATCATGAAAGTATGTAGGCAACATCTTACTTTCCTCAAACCAGGCACGCTAAGGACAACAGCTGCTGCCTTTCTAGCTTGGGGAGCAGGTGTCTGACCACCTACGAGCAGGATGTTTTCTCCTTGTATGAAAATCCTGCAGGTTTACTCAGCAATGCCAAAGAATCAAGGCAATGCAGTAGTCAAAAAAATGCTGATACTCCTCCTCTTATTGCATAACTCGGATGAATGCCATGGAAAAATTCATCAGACCAATAAAAGCAGAACAAAGAGTTTTGTCCCTGTGTGTGCTGTTAAGGCTTTGTGAAGCCACCTTTCTTGTTCTGCTGTTTGGTTTTCCACTTTATAGCATCCTGAAAAAGCCTATAGGATGAAAAACTGGGAAATCTTGGGAGCCTGGCATCTCTACAGAAACACAAATGCATCTGATCTTCCTCTCAGTTTAATGGATTCTAAGGAAATTTTTGGGGTTGGTCCATGACTGTATTGCCCCAATACTTAATCCTGAGTAGCATACAAATATTATTTGGGAAAGAAGTGTTTTTTAAAATAAAGTTGTTAAAAACTTATGACAAGAAAGTGGTTAATTAAATCTACCTCAGTAAAACAGTAGGAATTGGTAGGAAGAACTGCAGGAGAGCAGCAGGAATAGATAGTGGCAGAGTTCAACAGCTGGAGCAAGAAAACATGACACATTTTGTACGTTAGCCTTAGGTTGGAACTGAAGCTTGTTTCTCTGTGGCACAAATTGACTGGGGCCTAGGAAGAAGAGTAACAGAGCTTCTTTCACAGGTTTTCTGGTTAGGGTGGAAAGACATTCACGAAAGACCTTTAGCTCTGTATTTTGGGAACACAAAGAAGATCAAAAAAGATCATATGCTCAGTGCATACGGTTCCGGTGTTTTTGGTGAAATGGCTGTAAACCTTTCAGAATTTGCTGAGGAAATTATCAGGAAATGGAAAAAATCCTCCTACAGTTCTATTTTTACCTTACACAACATTATATTACATTATCCAATTTTAGTACAAAGAAATCATGACTTAAGTATTGAAAAAGGCAGTTCTTGAAATATCAAAGGAAAAAAGTTTTCTCAAGAGCATAAAAGCTGAAAAAAACATTTCATACTGGTGCAGATGCTCGGAGGAACTTTTTGTTTCACATAATTAAATCTGTAAAGATCTCAGCCACTTTGTGTTTAAAATAAATCTTAACTTCCAGCACTGAAAGCCAAAGTTCTAGTTTAATGTAAGGTTGATCCAATGTTCCTTAAAATCAACGGGGTTTTCCTTATCACTGTCAGCAATCTCTATCTGATCTATTTTTGTCTATACTTGTATTAGTACTTCAAAAGTTGTGCCACTGTTCTAGCAAACATGCAACTGAAAATAAGAGAAATCTGAGACTTTACATGTGCTAAGCAAAAACATTTAGTTGCCTAAAATACTCTCCTCACCCAATGCAACAAGGGGAGTAAGTGAACCGTTCTGACACATGGCATCTGTGACTTGACACTGGTTTTGACTGAAATAAACACAGCTCTTCTAGAAGATGAGTCAGAGGAAAATGGCAGCTGGGAAGATATTTCTCAAGGATAAGACTTGCATCTGCTCAGTATGACACTTTTCTCCTGACTGCTATTTTGAATGGCCATCTGGTGCAAGTCTGTTCCAGCCACGTACATGTTCTGAGCAGTTTCTTCATCTACCTCCAGTACTTTGGAGGCAGAGGATGCACAGGCTAGTGAAGATAGAATCTGGGAAGCAAGCCTAACCATATTGCTGTTGAACATCACTGCATCTTCAAAGCAGCCAACAGAGCTGGCTGAAGAAGGTTTTCAAGACATCAGATGCTATTGCGTACCAGTCATGCAGAGTACATTGCTTTCTTTTTAAGAGCTTGTTTCAATTCTCCTGTGACGGGTAGGCACAGAGAGGGATGGCCAAAGTAAGTTGAAATTCTGCTCCATAAGAAGTGCATGTAGTGTGTTTACTGTTCCAAGCAAGATGTCTTGTTCATGACAAACAGGAAAACTCTCCCCACATTTTGATTTTTGTGTCCCCTCCTCTCCTGGAGTCATTGCAGGAAAGAGGTGCCAAAAGTTGTTAATTCTATAATGTGATTTTCTAGCAGTGTTTTTAGCTTCACAGCAGGAGATTCCCAGTTTCAAAGCTGCCCTTATATCTCAATTGCCTCCTAGTCTCTCCTCTCCTTTTCTAATTCACTATTTCCTTCATCACTCTCTTGTTTCCACCCCACAACCTTCTGTTTGACGTATTTCCTTTAAATAGTAACTCATAGCACCACAATGCAATATGCGTTACACCACTGTTCGTGCAGATCTTCTTGAATGCATAACAGGCTTATATATTTTCCCAGCTATTTTTTTTATAAATCCATCCTCATCAAACTAGGGAGTAGCTGCTACTGATGTCTAATCTGTTCTTCATCTCCTTCCTAACACTGCACCCAAATTCTTTGGCAGCTTGCAAACGCTTAGTGCTTGTTTTGGAATGTCTTTGATCACTGAATTAGGGCCAGGACATGACATTCACAGCTAAGCTGTGCCTTCTGCACTTGCCTTTTCTCCATCCACAGCGATGATTTTTATCAGTCTTTAAGTTCAGTTTGGTTGTGTTGCCCTGAAGCTGTTGATCAGAAAGCCTTAGTTCTCTAATATCCATCAGCTCTCATAGATAGTAATCGCTTCTGAAGGGGGACAAGAGGAAGAACAGTCCATTATTTTATTAAATGAAACTCTCCAAGTACTTCCTGGTATTGCACAATAGATTGCAATCCATATTCTCATAGTTTATAGATACAAAATCTTCTTGGAGCAATATTTAAACTGCATTCCTGCTTGGTCAGCTTACGTGGGATTAGAAACGCAGTAGCTCAAGCTCCGGGCTGAATGGAGAATGAGCAGTTAAAAATGTGTTCTATTACTGTTTTTTCCACAAACTTCATTGAAGACATTTAATTCTGTATTAGTCAGAATTACATATGCACAAAATGATTTTCTGTGGTTTGGGAATTGATTCTCTGTTGGTTGGGAATTGATTCTCTTTTTTTTAAAGAAATCTTCTTAATAAGATACATGTTTCTCAAATTATTCTAAAATTTCTTTAACCCCATTAAAATGAGGTTAAAGCTGACTTATTTCAAATTTTATTAACATCTAAGAAAAAGACCCTGCCTTACAATTTTTACAATAAAGAATTGCTTAATACCAAGCTAGGTGAAGTAGCTAATTATGCATAAGCTACTTTTAGAAAGTGTAATGCTTCAGCTTTCTTTGAATATTTTTTTCACTCTAAAATTAACACATTAATTCCCTGTGAATTTATGATAATCATTCTTATTTTCTCATTAAACTATGGAAAATTATATTTTTGTTTTCTGCTGTAGGAGCCTTTTTTGCTTCTTGTGTGTAGCAGTTCCAAATAAGTATAGCAGAGCAATCAGTAGCTCTTTAGAAAATACACAAAGGACTAAAACAAACAGATCAATGAACTGTAGGCTTGTTGGTTTATTTCCTGCTCTGCATGACATTTTTACCACTCATCAAGCTTTCAAAAGTTAATTGGAAGTTCTAAGTATTTCCCTATTTTCAGATTTCATTCTCCTGTTGCAACGAGAAACTAACAACATCAAGAAATAGAAGCTCCATTTGGCTTAGCACAGTGGGTTATATAAATGCATTTATCTAAGTAGGTGAACCCTCAAACTCAATGTATTTTAAATCAGTTTTAATATATTTATAAACTAGGAACCAAACAGATACAAACACACACAGCACAAAATGCAAGAGTTCTGTGAGTGGAGAGGGGGGTTTTGTGAGACTCCCTGTTTGGCTGTTAACTGCGTTCAGGCCTGGAGCTGATGGTACCATATTTTTAAGCTGTTAAAGGTAACTAATAGCAGTAGTATGGCTCTATAAGAGAAAGGCAATGGAGGGGTTATATCAGATCCCATTAGCCAGGTACACAATGCTGGATCCTGCAGAAGCTCAGAGGTCTTGAGGCTGGTTTGAAGTTTGGGGTTGCTGTGCTCCTCCACTCCAATCTGACTCCCATTCTCCAGTTCCTGCCCTCTCCCATGATCCCTCCGCCACTTCCCCATTCCTTCCAGGACTATTCATACTTGTGATATGAGGCAGCTCATTCCTTCTCTTTCATGGAGCTGAAAGTCATAAGAAAAATAGTGGGAGAATGGAAGAGAGTTTCCTTGCATGTGGTTTTAGTCACTGATTAATACATCCTTGAGTGCTTACAAAAGTAATTGCAGGGGAACAAATTCTACCCCATGATGGAGGATGCTAAACAGGCAGAGATTCTTGGGGAAATGCAGGTGCCAACCTCTAACACGTGATTTATTATCAAGGCAAGCTGAGAATTATCATATTTTCTATTTTAACCAAATTTGGGAAAATTTCCCAAGGAATGACTAAAGACAAATTCTTAATGCCAGGATTTTACACACACAACCATGATATATTTCAGATCTCAGACCCAAACCAGTAAGACATTGGCAGTTCCTTGACAGATGTTATTTTTAACATGGGTAAAATAGCATTATGTCATTCTGAAATAACATATGTCATTCTGAAAAATGGGTGAACTCTTTCAACTGAGACTTTCAAATAAAATTCAGCCTCTGGAAAATATTTTTAGACTCTGTTCTAACAATTAAAACTGCACAAAACGACAAGGATTTAAAACATAACATCTTAAAATTTCAAGAGTTGGACATTTTGTAGTTATAGGCATTTTTACCTAAATTCCTTGTAGCTACATCTGCTCTTGGTTTTCAGAATGATAATCATCCTGTCAAAACTTCTTTATATAAAGAAGGAAAAAGGGTGCTCATACAATAAGCACAATATTAACACAACATGTGGCATAGTTACTCAGTTTAGAGGGTTTTCAAGTTTTCTCCCAGCCAATCTTCCCCTGGTAGATTAATTCAGAATACTTACTTAAAGTAGTCTTCAGATACAGAGTTATCACCAATTCCCATGCTTCTGCTTGATACTCTGTAGCTCTGGGTTAACCTGTTCCAGTGAGTCTGTAGGTTTCTGAGATTTTAAAACTGCATAATCTTGCAGAAGCATATGACTGCATCCCCCACTTTATTCTGGAAGGCAGCACAGGGAAGAGAGTAGCAGAATTGGCTGTCATCTGAAGATCAAAAATTACGTTGATCTGAACTATTGCCATGCAACAAAGGTGACCTTAGTTGTTGGTTAACAAGACACCAGCAAAACTGAAAACTAAAAGCAGGAACAAGTTGTAAGCAGCATGTGAATTTACAAGAATTCTACCCAGTATGAATGTCTGCCAAGCAGGTGGGTGAGAGGTTTACTTCTTCAACAGAGAGTACCAATGGAGAGGACAAAGCCTAAAGCAGCTCAGCTTTGTTATAAAACCTTGCCAGAAATGTTTGAATTGGACTGATTATGTACTATAGTACTCGTGAGGTATCTATCTGTAGTTTCTACTTGCCTTATAGTGCCTAATCATGCTTGTTTTGCACAATTTTACTTATCAGACTTCAAGGACAGATAAGTGCATTTTTCCGCCCTACAAATTCTTACATTGGTCATATTTTCACACTCTGTCGTTTCCAAAAAATAGTGCACAGCAGTTACACTTGCCTTAAATTTTATCAGCTGTCGGTAAGTCTTTGACAACATGATCAGAGAGACTAAATGACACATACTGGAAATTTATACGTTACCGTGCAAAGCTGTCTGAATTTTGAAGGATTTTGCTAAGAAGGAAAATGTGCCCTCTTGTATCCTTCTGTTCCCTCTGTTTCTTTGCCATTGTCCTGATCTCTCCTCCTCCGCTGCTGCTAGTCAAAACTGATCCTCTCACTCTGGAGTGTGCAGTGATACACTGATTTTGCTAATGCTAGTCACTACCTGAGATGTGCAAAAGGCAATTGGAAAGAATCATAGAGAATAAGCAGGTCACACAACCTGCAAGTCAAAACCCCAAGAACTATGGAGGTCTATGCTCAAGTCTATGTGATCAAGGCAACCCTACATAACCTCTCCTAGTGACTTTCTTACAGGCTGGTATTCTTCTCAAGTCTTGTAATCTACTATTTGTAAGGCAGTGAACGGATCAAATGGTAAAAATGATGGGTTTCAGATGCTTCTGGGATGTCCAAGTCCAACATCACTAGCATCAGCACAAAATTTGATATCTTTAGTGGCAAGAAGAATGTGTGTTCCAGATAATAGAATGAAATGGACAAAAATCTAGAAATCCTTAAGATTTGCCATTGTGTGAATCGCACGCAGGCAAAGGGGCTTACCCTGGCCAACTGGTGTTTTAATGAACCTGAAGTCTGTAGAAAGAGAGACCAGTTTAGTAAGACCTATCATGTCATGATTTTACTGCAGCTGCAACTTAGCAGGTCAATTGTTTCAAGGAGTTCACCTAAGACACTTCATAACATCTGATGTGAATTACATTGGCCACCAATAAGAAAGAATACAGCATTAGAGTGGAGTCATTGCTCATGCGGAGTAGCATTTTCTAAATATGCATACATTTTTCCTGACTTCTAGATTCTGGAAAAAGAGTACAATATATTTTTGTTTTACATGATCACACATTGGAAACAACTTTTGAAGACCAGAATAAGAGTGGATCAACTATAGCGTGGAATACAGCATAAATCATCAATCAGTTTTGAAAACAGAATGTTTTTTGCATTTTGAACATAAAGATCTTCCATGTGGTTGTTTCTCAAAGATAAAATATACAAACACTGTTTTTAGAATACTAAGAAACAGCAATAACAATACATATTCATTTTGTTTCACAAGTTATCTGTATGTTCTCCACTGTAATTGCTGACTGTATTGCCATGCCAAACAGAGTATACTCAATACTCACGGCAGGAAGTTTAACATTTTACATCTTATTCTTCAACTTTATATGTAAACAAATGTAGTACTTTGATTTGATACTAATATTCCTTATCAACAGTTTCCTCTTTTTTCATTTGCTAGTGGGGATTACATTTTCCATAAACTTCCACTGCGTCCAAAGATGTGAATTACACTGTTTAACTGGTATGCTATATATACTGTAAGGCTGATCCATTGCAAGAAATACTTTTGCTAGATATTTGTCAACCTATCATTTTATTAGTGAGTATTAGTTGCTTTTTATAGTAAATATGTGGTTAGTAAACCTAACTGTGCCAAGAAGAGTTATGTGAACTGCATTAACTATGTAATGAGCATGAAGTTTTAAACTTACTTTCAAGTAATTCTTACACATACTCTTGAAATTAAATTCTTGAGTTGTTTAGATGAGACCATCAGGAAGTATCCAAAAATCTCAATCTTTTATATAAAATTATAAAACCTCCCTACAGTATTTAAACAAATGTATAACATGCAATAACTGATAAAGTAAGCAGCCCCAAAGCAAGTAGCAGTGAAAAGCAGAAGTCCTGTGTAACACAGCACATAGATTATTGAACATGAGTGATATGCAGGGGTAGAATAATTTTCTTCTGACCGCAAAAGAAGCAAAATAATACAATATATTCTTAACAAGAACAAGTGAATGAGATCAAAGTGTCTTTTGTTAACATTTCTGGCAGATTCAGTACTTGGCAGCCATTGTGTCCGTGTTAAAACTAATCTGTAAGAACAAGGAAGGATCACATTCATTTGGAGAGACCTCCCATTCCGAGAGCTGCTTGGGCTCTGCCTTGTATGAACAGGACTCTGCTCTGGTGGGCCTGGCGTAGATCCAGTTTGCTATATGAACGTCAGTCAGTTCAAACCAGGGCTGCCTATAAAGTTAATATGGTTATTTACACTGAATGAGCAAGTATAAGCAGTGCCACAAAGTAAAACGCAATCTTTCTAAACATACACTTGGAGAACAGTGGAAAGCCATGGTAGAAATAAAGCAGTGGGACAGCTCAGGAGACCTCCACCTGTGGTCTGCTCCAGAGGGGAGGCGAAAGCAGATTTTCCTGCACACAGTGTCTCTCCCTCACAGTTCCTACAGAAAGTATTGCAGTGATCAGAGTTCAACTTCCCTATAGATAACAAATATATGAGCAGAAGTGTGTCCTCCTAGGTCTGCAAAAATCAAGGCAAAGTTGCCTGAGAGCTTTGCTGCTTCCATGGCTGCTTACTGCTGCTGTCACTATGTCCCCTCCTCATCAACTGCGTGGTGGGAGGTTTGGGTTTACAGCACTCTGTGACAGACTTTAAAATACCCCTCAAGTGTAAACATGTTTTCTGTCCAGCTATATGCATGATTCTTGTACTGGTCCTGCCTTAATCTTTTCTTAGGTGTGACTACCAGACCCTTCAGGCTCCCTGTGCCTCAGTTTCGGGTCTGAAGTTCATTGTCTTCTTCCTCTGTGAGCGGCGTCTAGCCCATGCATTTTGTCTTCCACCTGAAGAATCACAGGGCTCAGAACTTTTCTTGATGGGCCAAATCACTCTGGTCTCAAATCTTGGACCTGAAAATACAATAACCTATGGTGAGCCAAGAGGTCTGAGACAGGGCCACCAAATTACTGATAACACCTGATGGAGGTCTCACATGTCGGCTTTGCCTTGCTCTTATTCCTGGCTTGCAATGCCCCACTGGCTCTGGCTTTTCCAGCACCCTGGTTCATTTGGCTGAACTTCCTTTTGCTTTAAGTGAAGAAACAGCTTTGTTGAGCTGGAACAAGACCGTCTCATCCAGCATAAGAAAGCCAGGGCTGTTCTTAATGGAGCAATCAGCTACTACTCTTGCACAGCTCTGGTCCCAGACTCATCTGAGTCCTTCCCCTGAACAGAGTCCTTCATTTAGATTTGCTCCTGTGTCCTCCTCAGTCTTCATAAACACCCTAGGTCCTGCAGGCACAGCTCCTACTACCGTGATCATACAACCTTCTGCTCCCCCCTTCTCTTGGATGCTAAATAAGCTGAAATTTCCTTTCGTTTTCTAAGTCAGAGAGATCCTTACACCACAGGCAGGAAAGTGAAGTCATGCTGGGAGGAAGGGGCCGGCAAATTCCTTTAAAGTCAGGAAGAGAAGCTGCTGCCCCTGTGCAAGTGAGTGGAACAGAGACTGCTTTCATTGCCCTGTGCTCAGAGTTGCAGCACCTGTGGGTGAATCCAGACTGTGACATGACTGCATGCCAGAGCCAAGAGGATAGTGAACATGATCCAGTTTAAACAGGGAAAAGGGAAAGGAGGCTGGCAGCTTTAAAGAAGATGCCGCAAACTGCTAGTGTGCAGGAGGAGGAGGCAGCCAAATATAACACACAGCCAAGCGCCATTGGGTCCCTGAAGCCAGCCACATCTGTGACCAGGCCAGAAGGGATAAGACCTTAACACTGTGAGAATCAGTACAGGCAGTTGTGAGCAGACAGTGGGTATTTGCAGCCTTTTTGGATTATAAGCTACATGAACATCTCAGTGCTGATTTTCCGTGTGCCAGCCAGGTGCCCTCCAGCTAGTGTCCTGGTGGTCTGACAGCAGGAAACAAGGAATACTTTATGGCCAAGCACAGACCTGCTGAGCCTAGAGACCTCACAGCAATCATGGCCACCTCCGTTTATTCCCATGACTGAAATGTCTGTAAATTTCTGCATATACTTGTTCCCAGCACCAAGATCAATTCTCAGCTTTCTCCACACATCCACTCATACACCCCTTGCAAGTTTTCCTTCACTCAACAGGTTAAGTTTTTACCAGTGTTTCTGAGGCAAACACTACATTAGCTCCTTTCAGCCTGGGAAGCTGAGGGCTGCCATAGGAAAGGAACCTTCACAGTACGGTGAGTGAATAAAAGAAATACTGGTCTCTGGGCAGAGCTGTTGAGGACTGTGGACCTTGGCTGTCAGCATAGAGAGTAAGTTGCAGAAAGCTGTGCTGGAATCAAGAGGTGATAGAGTGGCTGTTTGTTGCTTTCATGAAAAGTAGCAATTTCACTGCACAGCAAGGCACAGAGATTTTATGGAGAATATTTTGCTAGTTGACTCCCTTGGTTTCCTCCTTTCAGGTCTCACAGGGCAGTGAGACAGACACATACGAAATGGTGGCAACTGTACTTTCAGCAGGGCTTCACTTCTTGTTCTTCCTTCATCACAGAAACATGGAATCAAAGAATGGTTTGGGTTGGAAGGCACCTTAAAGATCATCTAGTTCCAAACTGCCTGCAATGGGCAGAGGTGCTTCACCCTAGACAAGGCTGCCCAAGGCCCCATCCAACCTGGCCTTGAACATTTACAGGGGGGAGGCAGCCACAATTTCCCTGGGCAACCTGTGCCAGTGCTTCACCATGCTCATTGTGAAGAATTTCTTTCTAATATCTGGTCTAAATCTTCTCCTTTCCAATTTAAAGCCACTTTCTGTCCCTGTAAAAAGTCTCTCCCCAGCTTTTTTTGTAGGACCCTTTCAGATACTGGAATATATATGTGTATTATAATGTCTCCCCAGAGTTGCCTTCTTCTCCAGGCTGAACAACCCTCTCATCCTGTCCTCAGTAGAGGTGTTTCAGCCATCTGATCATCTTTGTGGCCCTCCTCTGGATCCATTCCAACAGTTCCATATCCTTCTTATGTTGGGGATTCCAGACATGGGCATAATACTCCAGATGGAGTCTCACGAGAGTGGAGTAGAGAGGNCCTGCAGACTTGCTGTGGGAGCACTTGATCTTACTGTCTATATCTTCAATGAAAATATTAAACAGACTGGTCCCAGTATGGACCCCTGAGGGACACCACTTGTTACAGAACTCCATCTGGACATCAAGCCATTGGCTACTACACTGTTAATGTGACCCTCCAACTGATTCCTTACCCACTGAACAGTCCACTAGTCAAATCTATGCCTTGCTGTTGGAGATGCTATGCAGGACGTGTACCAGACAAGAAAGTCCTGGTGGAGAAGACAGACAAGTCATGTCAGTCCAGTCCCTACTTGAGGACAGCAGAGCACCACCTCCTTTGCTATTCAGCAAGTGCTCAGGTGATAGCAGAGTAGATCCTAGCCATAGCTGAGATAGCTGGTGATGGTTCTTCACCTGCAGGAGGGCATAGGATAAGCAGCCCTAAGTAACAAGAGAAGAACACTGAATTAATGATATCTACGCAATTTGCCTCCTGGACTATTTCCATGGCTGTTACTGGGCAAGAACTGTGGAAAGCCAAGGCAGATCAGCTAGAAATGTCAGCAGTAAAGCATTCATGGTGAACCACAGAGGCCGGCAGCACAATAGAAATAGGGAAAAAATGTGTCCTATTGTCAAAAAGTGAGCTGAGCTTAGACACTTTGGTCCACAGATGACTGTAAAAGAAATTGCAGGGAAAAGTACTCTGACCTCTTCGTGTGTCACAAATAAAATAAAATGGGGCAAGTATGTTCCAAGTGGCAAATCTCAACTCCTTCTGCACGTAACAACCCTCTCATGTCAGTCTTGGCAGTGAAAATATATACAGCAGGAATATTGCCTTTCATTTCCTGCTGTTAGACTTCATGGCTCTCACTCCCAAATCTGGAGCATGGTCCTCTGCACCTGTTTCATTCTTTTTATAGTTGTAGCACTGAAAAAGAGCCAGGACCTTTGAGGGGTAACTCATAGTTATCACCAGACAAAAAAAAAAGAGGAAAATGAGTCCTTGTTGCTAAGTGTCATCATCCAAACCTTCTGAGAGCACTTGTGTGTGCATGTAGACTCAAATGGTCAGCTAAGATGTTCTCACCAGGGTTAGTTAAGTTACACATGGAGAGGATGAATAATTTGTTCTTAAAACGTCAGGGTTCTTGGTGTTTAAGAGATGTGATCTTTTGAAGTGCTTTGGTACCAGGGTAGTTTGGGACAGTTGGTGTTTAAATTTAGTGACGATTCAGAGGCATGGAAATGTGAAATGTCATGGAAGTGATTCAGTGTTTTCAACAATGTGCTGCTTTCAGTGATGTCATTCCCTTTTTCTGCTCCACAGAGAAGTTGCCATGTAATATGAAGGGATGGCTGGGGGAAAATTAATAAGTTGGTCCTTAACATATGGAAAAAATAAGGACCTGCCTTTTGGTTAGTGTGGGACCACTACTACTGAGGTATACAGAACAGATCATCTGCTTAGGGCGTGGACAGTTAAAGGAATTTTATCATAGAGGACAAAGATACTCGGTTTTCAGAGATCAACACATCATTTTTGCTGCTTTTCAAGCACCACTTTACGGTACTTCTTTCAATAAGCAGAGCGTCTCTGCTTTATTTTTATCATTTTTTTTCCAAGGAAATTCCTGGTGTGGTTGCAAAGAGAAATCTCAAAAATGTGACCCCTAATATTTCAGAAACCAGACTGCACATAAGAAGACTTTAAATGATTATTTTTCTAATCTTATTATCTCAAGGTCACTGTCATGATATGGCAAACATGAAACAAATTTAGGAAGTCTGCAGTTGACAGCAACTAAAACATAAACCATAGTTACATCAAAAATTGTTATCCTTACCAGGACAATAAATTACAGTATAATTGTAAAATGTCAGTACATTGTGTTTTTCAAGAATATGTGACTAAACTGGACTCTACATACAATAAAGAAATAAACAGTGAAGCCACAGAAAATTCCCTAATGGCTTGCTTTCCTTTTTGTGTGCAAAGAGAGGAAATAGAGTAACCAAGAAGTAGAAAAATAGCAATAGGTAATACATGAAGAAAGCATTTGTTTAGAATCTCTTGTATTTTTAGACTTCTTTACCTGTTTACTGTTTCAAAGTAGGTTTGTTGTTATAAAAATCAATTAATAAGATATATGTGATCTTAAGTGAAATAAGAAAGGCAGACAAAAAAAAATGGAAATTGGTTTGAGTAACTGCAGTTGCAAGGCAACACATAGATGAGGGAATTTTTCTTGCTTTAAATGTGAATTGTATTCCAGAGATGGAAGCTGAAAGATGGAAAAGGTACAAAGGGATTTTGACTTTAAAGGATGGGTGAATTAATTCTAGAATTGTATCTTTACAAATGAGGATAACATAAGTGGTGAAAAGCAGAAAATGAAATGAAAAAAAAGTCATGTCATTTTAAACATGTTACTCAAAGATGTACTGCTCAGATGTCTGGGAATTAGTGAAGGCAACTCTTCCTTTATCCATCATTTTTGATGAATCAAGTGAGAATTTATTTTAAAAACCCTTACAAAACAACATTTTCTTCCATTTGATGCTAAAGGAGCTAGAACTCCAGAAGCAATCTTGGATCATTATCATTATGGGATTAGCATATTTGGTGTCAGAAATTACATTAATGCTAGTAAATTAAATATACTCATCAATGCTCTTACATATGTAGGCCAGCAGGTCAGGAGCTGCTGTGTCCATGCTACAAGACTCCTCAGCCACCAAAATGAGGTGACCATACACAAGCTTCCTCCCAGGAACCAGCCATGGAAAATTTTGTTGCCAAAACTGTATCTGGGAGTCACATGACAGAGTGACACAACCAAAAATGTGTCTACTATGTGACAGTCATGCTCCAGCTCCCAGGCATGGTTAAATTTCCTTGTATGGATATATGCAGGTTGCCAAAAGGCTATGATCAGAAGCCAAATCCAAATACTCCAATGGCTTTAGGCATCTAAAAGACAGTAATTCAGACTGCCTTCTTTCTAGGGCAGTATGACTTCTGGTTTTACGTTCAGCTAAAGGAGGGAAGCACACATTATACACACTGCCCCATTTCTGTGCTCCCTACACCTCAGGAGCCAGAAAAGCAGCCCCTGAGAACAGACAGCCTAAATCTTTCATCACCCTCTTAATGGGAGACGTCATACCAGGTACCTAACTCCATGCACGGCAGCCTGCCTGGCGACAACCTGCAATAACCAAAGTGCCCCTTAGCACTGATGTGGCATGGGATCCTCATTAGATAGCAGCAATAAGCTTTGGGTAGAAGTCCTTCTTTGGTATTTCTGTGATTTTCTTTATTTCCTTCTGAAAAAGACAGATTCCCCCCTTTCAGATTTTTCACATTCACTATTGAAGCAAAAAAACACTGCATGAGGCTATTCTGTAGTTAAATAATTGCTTAGCTATTTATCCCATTTATTTGCAACATAGAAAAATGCAGACTGAAGGATACTACGCTCAGCAGAAGGTTATTTTCCTCCAACAGCTACTGGCTACTTTGGAGGTAAGAGGTCAGGCACTTGATTAGATGAATTACAACTTGAAGTCCCCTAGTATAAACTATGTCATGCCCCAGGCATCTCAAAACAAGGCACTCTATTTTAACTCATAATGGGTAGCTGGATTCAGTAAATGGCCTAATCACAGCAACATAAATATTTATGGGAGAATTTTTCTAATTAAGCTATGAGCTTGTTTAGATGTTATCAGTTAGAAAGGGCTTTCCCAACAAGAAAATGGTTGTTAGGAGACATTAGGAAATGGTTAAACTCCAAGGGATTAAAAGGTCATTGAAGTGGCAACATGCAGAGTCTATTATGGTTGAAGTTTAGCTTGAATTCATGTCTTATATATCTCCGACATCTGGAATTAAAAGAGCATCTTCCATGTAGAAATACAAAATAGTAATTTTGGTTATTCTTTGAAAAAGTAATGCTACAGAAGATTGCCTAGGCTATGTATTTACAATCATTTTAGAAATAAAATGCTCTCAAAAGAAACATACATTTAAATACTTGCTACATGCTTGGCTCCATGTTTACCTCAGTAGTGATTTTTGCAAAGTAAAGATCTAATAAGAGCTGCAGATCTCAGAATTTGTCCATGGTATCTCAGCTACACAATGACTTTAGATTTAGAAAAATTACATCTAACACAGTTGTCCTTTAATGCTGTTGTTCTTTGCCAATGTTGTGAGTGCTAATGGTGTAAACATTCATAATAACTTCAGAATAAGAGACATTTTGGTAACCATGTTTTTCAGGTCTCCTACTACAAGCACCTACTAACAATATATACATGACATTCAGAGCCTTGTTATGACAGCATAAATCTTAAATAACTTCAGTGCCTCTAAGAAAATTGCTCTTGGTTTACTCCAGGATAGGTATCAGAAGAATTCTTCCCTTAAAGAAAACTATGTAAGCTGTCTTACAGGGAAAGAACTGTATAAAATTTGCTATGTGAAGTACAGGCAGAACTATTCCCTGGGGGAAAAGGTATGTAATTTTTGTGGGACTTCATTACCCTGTTAAGAAAAGTGTGTGTGTCTGCCATATGGTATTTCACTCTGAAGGTAGAAAACAAAAAGAAATCTCAGAAAAAGAAGAAAATGTTCTACAAACCTTCTGCCTTTGAGCAAAATCTATGTATTTTTAAGCAATTCAATGAGAAAGTACAAAGTATAGAAATATAAATGATATCAACAAGGTTATTTATCTCTGCCTACTTCTTTTGAAGTTGGGATCTGCAGGAAGCTTCAATACAAGGCACAAGGAATCTAAAAAATACTACTTTCCTGAAATAATTGCTCTTTGGTAGTTGATATCAGCCTCAACCAAACTGGACACAAAACTATAGCTTCATGTGATGGCAGCTTTGTGCATTCAGAATGCCATCTGAACTCAAAACATGAAAAATATTTCCTAAATATCACACCAGTAACCCTGCTAAATGCATCAACGTAGCTGAGACCACAGGAGCTACTGCTGCAGACCATAGAAAGACACGTTTAGAGGGCGATGGCATTCAAACATTGAGTAAACAAGATTCTAGACTTTTTCCTTCTCTTTTAACTAACCTGTTACTCATGAACACCCCTGCTAAACACAAGTGCAGCAACTTAGAGGAGCTGAGGGTAGCAGTTCAAATAACGTAGAGAGTTGCAAATATTTGATGTCAAAGAGTATTTGGAGGAAAGCAGCACAGTATTGAACAGTGTTGATGTTTTGTTTGATTGAGATGGGTCTGAATGCGGCAGAAAAATAAAATGTAAGAAGGCAAAAGTAGCTGGTTTGAGGGCCTGGGAATCAGGGGAACTTGTTGGATGCTGTCCAAGCCCCAGTGGTCTCAGCCACGGGAACCTATGTGATGCTTGTGCTCAAGCTGTGGCTCCACAACCATTAGTGGGAGGCCTATGTGCTGACTGATCTCCCAGAAGTACAAACTTGATCTGGCTCAAGAATGGGCACATGATCATATTTCTGTCAAATTAGCCAGAACACACCGTACAGAGCTCACATAGAGTTTATGTTGGCCTTATACCAGCTGGGGGAGGATGGATGATATTCAGTGCAGCTTAAGTTAGAGTGGTGTGGACCATCAATACCTGCTCTGAGATGTTTGCTTGATACAGATAATCCACTGGCATTTCAGAATGGATTTGAATGAGTGGTATCATGTCCAAATTGTATGTTTTGTCTTACTATTGTAATGTTTCTGATGCAATCATAGGAGTTTCAGGGTTGTAGATGTTCTTCCCTGCTGAACTCCAGCTTCAGTTTTATCGCCACTCTAGTATAAAAAAGAAATTATTTAATAATTACTTGCTTTCCTCTTTCTGAAGCATAGTTTTTATATGGGTAGAATGGTACCAAATCATGTATGCTGAAAAATACCATTGAGATAGCAAATGTGAATTGAGTATAGGGCTCCTATCCCCCTGACATCTCCAGGTATCCTCAATCACAAATGATTGTATTAATTTGCAGCTATTGCCCACAGTGCTGGAAGTCTATATACGGGCTTACTGGGTGTCTCTTGGGCATATGCATAGAGTGAGCAGTGTTTTTCACATCACAAAAAATAAAGGTGTTTGAGTTTTCAAAAAGGCTATACATGAAAAAGTCAGTGTCTTCAAATAATGACAAGAAGATAAATAGTACTTGAAGAACAACCATAACAGCACAGGAGTAAAATGGAACATGACATGTGTGCACTTTGTCGTATGGCTATAAGGCCTAAAGTTGACAGGGTCGTGCGACTGCAGCTCCCGCTCCTCAACTGAATGTGCAAGCAAGGAGTTATACGTATCCTTAGGTGCATAGGTGCATCTCTCACCTTGGCCAGCTGTTTCTCAGTAGAATTCATAGAAACATTGCTGTACTTCAGGCATTTTGAAATAAAACCAAACTCTAACTGGAGACCATATTATTTTGCAAATCCACTTCATTTTCTAGATATACAATTCCCATAACATTTTAGTATTATGCAGCATTCCTGTGAAGGGATGTGTACTGGGCACATGGATGGTGGGAGGAGGAGGAGGCTGGGCAGAGAGCCAGTCCAACAGGAGAGAGAGAGATATTTTACTGCACTGTGCCTACCATATAGAGACAGTCCAACAGTAAACAATTTGCTGCTGGAAGATTGCCATTGGTAGAAATCACCTTCAAAGCTTCAGACAACACAGTTTCTCTGGGTATGATGGAAGATATCAGTCATCTTTAAGTTGCTCTTGAATTTTATGACAGTAATTTTCTAGTGATTAGCAATTATATAGTGTTGCAATAATTTATTGTACATATAAAAGCACCCAGAGGAGCAGCCTTACGTCATGACATGAATGCATGTGTCTGTTCTGTTAAGAAGAGAGGGTGCACCTACCCACAGCCTCGGCATCAGACAGATTCCTGGACATCTTCCTCGTATAATGGATGAAACCTGATGCCATGTTTATTCTGACATCTCCTTGAGTCATACAATTTCTGTCAGTCTTTCCAGAAGTATGTAAAATCTTAGATACATCTTAAATACATGATTTTGAGTGTTTCAAGTTTTTCCTAACTTTTACGCATTTTGAGACAATTCTAAACTATCTTGCTTTCCAGTCTGTATGGCTTCCAAACACCTAGAGGAGCCCCACAGGTAGAGTTGTCCATACTTCTTAGTCACATTTGAATATTTTGGACTCAGTAAACAGGTGGTTTGTCTGACACTTGACTTCAAAATTCTATAAGATAACTATGGAGAGACAGCAGTAGGAACAGTTAAATGATGGGGGACTGAAGTTCTTCCAGGGCTAAAGTGTTGGTTTCAATATCTGTTTAATTTTAAGGAATGGATAACTTATCAGACAGTGATATTGCAAGTGAAGATTTAGATTGTGTCCCAAGAAAGCTGGAAAGCAGCTGGTTTCTCTGATAAAATACATTTCAGATGAAACCTGCAGGAATGAAACAGCAATTGTGCACAAGTCACTTTTTCCCCATGTTGCATAGCAGCAGAAAGTGAGTGAAAAGAGGAAAAGCAGATTCACCGAAGGGGAAAACATACGTCTGAATTTGAAATTAAAACAGCATTTCTATTAGGGGAGGAAAGAGAGGCATAAGGAACAGTTGCCTTTTCAGAGATTGACAGAGGTATGGACCCTTGAAGGTCTTGCACTTTGGTATGATGGCATGGTTTTCCTTCATAGAGACTGCACTAGGAAAGCCCAGAAGCCTACAATTTTTATAGAAGAGACATATACGAATGATGTAGCAGACCTGCAGTTATCAGATTAGCCATTTAGAGCAGTAGCTGCTGAAAGGATAAACTGCAGCCCCAATGTAGAGGTAGCCTGTACTCCTGCATGCTCTATGCTTTACTACATAAAACACTGTTAAGTCATGAAATTTCAATACTTAAAATCAAGTCATTTAAAAAAACCCCACAACTTCTCAAAATGTGACATTTTGGCTCTTAAACTGCAACCAGTTAGTTTTAGCAGTATGATTTTTCACAAGAGCTCTTTCCAGAATTTCTATAGGAGCTTAATCCAAGCTTAAAATGAGAGACTACCAGTGGTTGTTTCTCTTAAATATGTGTGAACTGCTCACTGTAATTCATTACATCATGCTTGTGTGTGAAAAAATTCACACTACTAACATTTCCCCCAAGAATGCAATGTGTATTATACTGATAAAACCAGTGGAGAGATCTTGACTGCACTGCAATTTCCCAATGCCTTGCTAGACTCCTGAAGATAAGTAGACACCTGGGGTCCCCTTCCCTCACTGCAAAGGCAAAAGACCTTCACCATTTTGTACCTACAGAGACAGCTTCAGCACTCTCAGCAGTTTTTCCATTACTTTGTGGAAGTGCTGAGTTTTCAGTGCAGTATGAGGAAACTGATCTAGAAATTATTTACTTTTACCTGGTAGATAAACCAAGTTGTCATTTATACGCTTCTAAGTTGTGGGGAATAAAGCCGAGCCAGAGATAGTTGAATTCACCAATGTTTTCAAATTGTTTTGAGATCTTCATTATGAAAGAGGTACTGCACAAATGGAAAAAAACAAGATCGTTTGTGTGATATTACAGGCACATGCAAAATAGGATTTTGTTTTGATGGTAACAGCAATGATGACACAATCCTCTGCCTTGTGTGCTAGTTGATCCATCAACAGACTGCACCACACCTCTGCTTTTCCTCCATATGGTGTATTAGTAATTAGGCCATTTGAGTCTATTTTATGGAGGTGGCTTGGTACCTCTCAGTTAATTAAGCTGTTTTCATTATTCAAAGACTTCTTATAGATTCAATTTTGTGTGACTTTTAAAAGAAAAATACCAACTGTATGGAAAATAATTTTGAGGATGATAATGCAATTGTTTATGCTTGGATCAACCTGTCAGTTGGTAAAAAGCAAATCAGCACAAGAGGATCAGAGGAAGGATGTAAGCCTTATGCAGATGCTCCCAATCTTCTTAACATATCAGTCAACTCAAAAATTGGAATGAAAAGCCTTAGCCTCTTTTTTTCCTTTTTATTCCTTTCCCCATATCTTAAAACTCACAGTTCACAGATTGAAATATTTCTGAGCTCTAGGAAAAAAAAAAAAAAGAGGGGAGGGGGGAGGATAAAAAGGAGTAAAAATTGTCTTACAATTAATATGTAAATCGGGCTGATAATGTCTGGCTGAGACAACAACTGCAGTGCATGGACGAGCTCTCACAAGCGTGGCTGCTGTAAGCACCATGCTGCTCCTGTGCCACTGCCATGCTGGCCTGCAGCTGCCTCTCGTCAGAGCTAGAAGACTAAAGCCACAGCAGGACTGAGGATGCATGGCTGTGCTCGCGTCTCTTCTGCCTATGATGGCTTTGCCTTTGGATAAACACCTCGTTGAGGACCTGACTGTGGTCCTGGGGTGAGCCCCGCTGCAGGAGCTGCTGCCTGACACTGATAAGCTGCAAGGAGCCAGGGACTTGGCCCCCAAGCCTGGCTGCCAGTGGCTTGCAGTCACATCCAGCCCTGCTGCAGGTGATGGCTAATTAGCCTTATTAAAGCAACTTAATTTGTACCCCTGGCAGTTAATATCTCAATTTCAAACCTTCATTACTAGGGGTTAATAACTCAGGCAAATAAATGCATGTGGGACTTCAATGTGATATAACATGGAGACTGTTTTTTCTTCCCAGTTGAAATAAATATTGTGAATATGAAATCCTACCAGACAGCTTAAAGCGGTCCATATCCACTCCTGGATGCTTACGTCTCTCATCAGTGCTGTGGCTGGGAGGTGCTTGAGTATCGTTTAGAGGGTCGGACTCTTGTGTGAGGTATGTATTTTCCTGTGACTTGAAAGGTCATGTTGTTAGCCCTGGAGAAAGCACAGTTAAACGAGAAAGCTTATTTCCCTTAGGGGTTAGAGGCAATTAGCACTGCAACATTTGGATCACATTTCTGACATTTACAATAATGTACAGAAGTCACAGAAACTTCATTTCACTGTACAGCTCATTTGAGTTAGGAAGGTGTATTAAAATGGAAAAATGTTCACTGGAGAAAATCCTGCTGTCACAGCAGCCATGGCAGGCAGGACCCGGCTGGACCCTGCTCACTGCCATCCCTGCCACTTGTTTGCAGCAAGAACTAGTTTCCTTGGGAAGACCCCCTAACATCTGGTCTGCATCTCTCAGGACTGGGGACCCGCGGGACTTTCACAAGAAGTTTCAAGCCCCTCACAACAAGGAGTAAACCACTATTGAAACTCTGTGTTCATTAGCTATTTTTTTTTCCACTGGCTCCGTAGCTGGAATCAACTCCAAAACAACAGAAATAAAATATTTCTTTTTATTATTTTCATTTTCTGGCACAACTCTTGCCACCGGTTTAGGCAGAGAACATGTTGTGGAAATTGTCTGCTCCCTGGATCCCACTTCCCTTTTGTTCACTCCCACCGAGTTGGCACAGCTCACCAGTCACGGGCTCTGGGGGCTGCAGAGGAACGCCTCACTGCCGACATTCCCCACACTCCCTCTCAGAGCCTTTGGAGATGTTTCTGGCCTTTTCAACTCAGGCTTGTTTCTGTCAGTGCAGTCAGGCTGAGGGTGGTGGTCTTATTGCACAGTTTGCTTTCTGAGTTTATCTTCAGGAATGCTTAGGGCTCACAATGTACATCACTCCTGCAAAAAAAATGAGGCGTGTGGCAGTTTATCCACATAATTACCCTTCAAATAGGTTGAAAAGTAGCAGCTAATAATTATCATGAATGTTTGCAGAAGGTTCTCTTTTAGACTGTACTTTTGGAAATGAACTGAACTTTGGTTTGGTGTCTTTTCTTGTAACTGATATTTCGAACAAATCTCTTAGCAGTTTTGTGGGTTATTGGCATTGCATATTTGAGGAATATTTGTGACATAGAACAGCAAAATAAGTCTCCAGCTGAGGTGTCAAGAACATCCAGAATTGGAGGGACTTTTCACAGGGTTCTGCTGATATATTTCTCATGTATTCTCTTGACAGCTACAGACAAAAATGGAGCACAAATGACACCAAAATCGCTACAGTTCCTGAAAGAGAAATAACCACTTGTTTTCCATTACTGTCTCCATGCTGTCTATCACCACCTAGCAGGTGACATTTGTCAGCTGAGCAACAGTCCCTCCTCCCATCTGTCCCCAAGTCCAGAAAACAAAGGGGCAACAGCTCACCCTGCCACCAGGTCCCAGGTTCTGGATGGGAAATAATCTCTTGTCTTCCACACTATCCTGTCGCTGCCTGCAATTAGCTCTTACCTTGTTTTTAAACTGCTGCATTCTCTGGCAATCTGTTACGACTGCATAGCAGTTGGGAATAATTTCATGTCTCTGTGGTTAATATCTAGTGCTGTATTCTGCTTTTTTGGTGATCAGACCTTGCTTTTATTCATGGTGCTTATCTGTACTGCAGAGCCTCTGTGAGCAGGAGGAAGCCACACAGTGAAGGTAAGAGCTTTGCCAGCAGCCTGCACTGAGATAGCTACATTACCAGGTTTCTAAGAATGGAAACAATCTGACATAACCAGGCTGTTATCAGACATGTCTGGAGCAGGGACCTGCTGATATCACGTGGCTGGATGGGCTGTATGATCTTGGAGTTATCTAGCCTAGCTATGCCAATTGACACTTTGTACCATGAGTAGAGTGGGTTTCCACCAGTTGCCAGGAGATGTGGTCTGCTCCAGAGATGTCCACAAAAGGAGAGGACATAAAATAGTTTTGCATATATAGCACTGATGCTCAGTTACAAGGAAGCACGCATGTCCCTTGGAGATTCACAAATGGAGAGAGGCTGGAAGCTGTGGGTGCTGACCCAATCTGATATTTTTGTTTGGAGGGCCTGTTCCCCTTCAAGGCAATAGGAACTGTTAGTGATTTCAATGGAAGAAGAGTCCTCACTCTATAGGTCTCCAGAGGATGGGTATTTTTCATTCTTCAGGATTAGTAAAATGCTGTAGATCCTCAAGCATAAAGGCTCTCAGCCTGATAACTACGTGTTGGGAAGGGGGCAAGGCAAGGTGGCCCCAGCTCTCCCTCATACTATGACAAGACTATAGCCCTTTCTCCCTTTTGTGTTATTGCCTTTCTCCAATCTGTTTTCTTAATGTAGGTTACAGGCAGTTTCAGATCAAGGTCTTGCTGTGACAACTAACATGTCTGGTATGTAGAGAGTGGTGGCTTCTAAGTCCAACTGCATTAGACTATGATGCAACTGAATACATGATCTGGAGCCAAAAGAGCCACCAGCGTATTTACTATGTCAAGAATTGGAAGGCAATAATACAGATAGTCAAGTAGAATAAAGAGTCTTTAAAAAAAAAGTGAGGAGAAAAATGCTTCTATGCGTTTACACATGCTTCTTGTGCTCATACCAATCAAAGAAATTCCATATAAATATCTGTATTTTCCAAAGTCTCCTGTAGTTATTAAAGGCGAGAATATATTGCACTGCCTTGTACATGATAACCCATTCCATTCTGCTAGAAGAAGTAGGTGATTTTTTTTCCCCTCTTACTGATTTATTTTAAATCAGACTAATTAAAGTACAAATTCTTTTCTGAAAATCTCACTCTCCTTCATGCATAGCAAAACTTTATCGTGGTTCACTCTTGCTTTATATTAGCATCTCTTCCATTTTAAGCTGTAAAGGTATTTCTCAAACTTCCATGCCTTTACATGAAGAAAGCACACTTTTCTTCCCAGTATCAACAGCAAAATCTTTAGTGCTCCTTTGGATTTCCAACCATACAAAGGAGTTTTCAGACATGACAAGAAGGAGATTGTGGTGGCTGATAATGCAACTTTAAAAACAGATTCTGATTCTAAATCTTTATAGGTTTTACTTGATTTCAGGAAATAACATAATGGTCTATTATGTCAATGTTTTGAGCTGAAGCTTTTAATACATAGTGTAATTTCAACCTTCCCATCATGGGATTCAGCTACTGAAATTGTAGTTAGGAGTGTTCTTACTGGGCAGCAAAAAGAGTATGATGGATAACCTCCATCAAGCATATCATTGCTTCCAGGTGTTGGCTCAATTTTATTAGTTATTCATAGTGTTACCTACCTTCTCTGAATGTTTTCCTTTTCAAAATGGCAGTTACCCAAAAAAGTTGCTGCTGTCCAAGGCACAGCTAGGTCTGCTAAGGTGCTTGTGATACATTGCTTGATTCTTCTTTCCAGGAATAGTCTAGATCTGACTTATGGGATGCTCTTGAGAAAGAACATCACAAAATTAGGTTTCTAATTGTGGATCTCTTCTCAAAAGTTATAACTGTATTCCTTTCCTCCAAGAAAACTAGAAGATAGCTTGGCATTAATTTGTAAATATTTTTGATGATATGCCACTTCTTGTGAAACGGAATAACACTGAAGGACATTGATTCTGAAATTACATTTCCTGTCTGAAAAAAAAACCAACTCTAGTGACTCTAGTCAACAGTAGTATATAAAATTACCGTAACTGAAAATTATGAGAATCTTTTTTTTACATTAATCACCGTCTATGGATTGTCAACAGTCTGTGAACAGCTTGTGTCCTGATTTTGCAAATCACCTTCCTCAGTGATGGAGGATAGCAAGGAAGCATAAACTCCTTATGAGCACTTTAAATATTTGTCTTTAAAAAGAGGTATTTGTAAAGAACACCATGTTACAAACTGGACCTCAACACAAACTTGAGCCGAACAATTCAAAACCATGAGAGGGAAACTAGGAGTAGAGTTTCTGCTTAAGTGTTTCAGACATTTTGGCACTGCTAAAACCATTCAGAAAATTCAACTAGATTATGTTTGTCAGGTTGAATGAAAGTTGATGGGATTCATGTGCAGTGGGTACTTAGACAAATTATTCTTTCCAGACCCACAGAAAATATCTTCTAGATGCTGTTCTTAAAATCAAAAGATAAATATTTGGTTCTGCCTTAGAAATCTGTAGAAAATGCCTTTAATTAAAAACATGCAAAATAAAGAAGCTGCAGGTAAGTGCTTCAAACACCACAGAGGGTTTTATAAACTGCCTAATCTTATACAGGTAAAATTTGGCTGAGGGATTACATTTTAATAATAATAATATGCAGAAAGATGCTTTGGGCCCTTGTCAGGTTATAAAGGCTGTGGATGGAAGCACAGAGATATATGTGCTGCTATATTCCACACTTGCTTATATTCTGTCAGGTTTTTGTAATGATTCCTTGGATGAGTGGGCACTCACAGAACCTCAGCTGCATACGAGGAGAGAGAAGGACACGCTGGGTTTATTCTTGGATCATTAATGTCATGTAATTTTTCTTGCCTGTCTTCGTAGTTATGCTGTCTGCTATGGATGTTGTAAATGGGTAGTGACTAATTTTTATCTCCTGTACTCTGTACTCGGCACTGGTGAGACCGCTCCTTGAATCCTGTGTTCAGTTCTGGGCCCCTCACCATAAGAAGGATGTTGAGGCTCTGGAGTGAGTCCAGAGAAGAGCGACTAGGCTGGTGAAGGGGCTGGAGAACAGGCCTTATGAGGAACATCTGAGAGAGCTGGGGTTGTTTAGCCTGGAGAAAAGGAGGCTGAGGGGAGACCTCATTGCTCTCTACATAATACCTGAAGGGAGGCTGTGGAGAGGAGGGAGCTGGCATCTTCCCCCAAGTGACAGGGGACAGGACGAGGGGGAATGGCCTCAAGCTCCACCAGGGGAGATTTAGGCTAGAGATTAGGAGGAAGTTTTTTATGGAGGGGGTCATTAGGCATTGGAATATGCTGCCCAGGGAGGTGGTTGATTTGCCTTCCCTGGAGGTGTTTAAGTCACGAGTGGATGAGGTCCTGAGGGACATGGTTTAGTGTTTGGTGGAAATGGTTGGACTCGATGATCCGGTGGGTCTCTTCCAACCCGGTGATTCTGTGATTCTGTGATTCTGTCTTGAACTAGAACTAATGGCAAACTATTCCGTTTCTCTGTATGTGACAATTCTGAGCATCGCAGTCCTGGCACACACTTGAGGCCCCAGAGCAACAGGTACATTTCCCAGGGTGGGTCTCAGTGACCAGGGTAATAATTCAGCAGCCCATGAAGAACAGCATGGCCAGATTGCTAAGAATTCTTGGCCAGAGGGACAGATGATGTTCCAACCAACGAGCTCCACAGCTTCCATTGCTTTGTCTCTCAAGCTAGGGGTGACTGGAGCCCAGAACAGCAATTCAATGCAGCTGGGAGGAGTTAGATGTCCTTTACTGCCAGATAATTAAAGCAATTATTGTTTCTTTCTCGTGGTCTCCTGGAATGACAGGCTCCACACATGTAGTGTGTCTTAACATACTATCAATCATTCAGCCTTATGGATTCCTGGACACGTGGAACCAGTATGTGTACCTGCTCTTCTCTGCCGTACACTGAGCTCAGTTCCTGCAGTAGCCCTGAGTCTGTAGCCCACAAATTTTTTCTTCTTTCCCTTCTCACTGAAGCCCGTAACACTGGCATGATGTGGATATGATTTGCAGAGGCAACAGGACAGATATTTGCTGGGAACAGGATTGTTTTCATCCTGTGCTCAGGCATAGGTGGGTCAGATTTGGGCAGGATTTTTTTCTGAGAGTGAGGAAGAGGAATGATTTTGAGATGCTAAGGCTCACTGAACAGTCCATTAGGCAAAGATAGCCCTTGCCAGGTTCAGCAATTTTATTTAGAAGTCTACCAGAGCTCAAAGCAAATTCCCAGACACTTTCTGGCACTGAGATACGCAAACTTTTCTTCAAACGTTCTTTGAATCTACTAAAGTTATGCCAGTTATAAAAGCTGCTGCTGGAGCTGAAGTGGAGTCTTGGCTTTCACATTTTTCATATCCACAACTGCTTGAGAACAGTGCAACATTCTGTCTTTGGCAACCAGGAAGAATGTCAGCAGAAGGGAGGTTGACCTGCTGGTGCCCTTGGCATGGCAGCAGGTTTGCAGGTAGAGCACTACACTTTAGGTGAAATTTATGCATGGGTGGGAGACTACATCTTACACTGTGGCAACTGTCAGGCCTCACAAAAGGTGAGCTTCATCACCCACAATCTTTGATTAATTTAGAAAACAGAATTAATTTATAACAGCATCAGCTGATGGTTAATATCAGAAAAACAGTTCTTATTCCATTGATTACAGTGAGAAAGTAATCAAAGAAAGAATATGCAGATCTAGCCCTTAATAGATATTAATAATATGTTTATATATATTAATAAATATATTTACTTCCTGATAAGAATCTCCCTAATGGTGCAAACTGTATTAAGGAAATTCATCCTCTCATGAATGACAAGAAGTTTTGCCCAGATAAAATTTGCAAGACCAGACAAGCTATTTAAAAAATAAAACATCTGGTTTGTGTATTTCTTGCAGGAATGCTTGATTCAGAAGCAACTTTAAATGCATTTTAGTACCAAGATTCATCAGTTAAATATGCAAGCTCTAAACAAGGCTTAAATGTTACAATTCAAGAGCCTTTCTATACCTATGAACTCCTCAATTAATCATAGCCCTAGGATACATTTTGTTGCATGCATATGTTCAGAATGTAAGAAAATTAACCCTTGGGCTGCTGTTGCATTGGCAGGCAAAGGCATGCTATGTGTGAAGTGGGAGTGTGAACATTTTACTCTTGTTTATTGTGGTAGTCATAGTGTTAAAATGAAAACCACTAACTAAGAACAGAACAATTACAGTATTGTGCTATTTCATTTTGTAAAGAATGCATTAGCTGACACAGGAAGTTCGGATCATAGTTCATAAGACGTAGAAAGCAAGAGACGAGATCTCTACAATCAGGATTAGATGAAAGCTTGATGGGGTTTCCAACCCACAATTAATGAAACTACGCCTTTTATAGACTTTCTGTTCCAAACCCTCAGGTGAATATGTCCTATTTTCCTTCCTTTGTTTGGTATTTTTCTACAAATGCACCAGCCCGATCTGTCGTTCCCTCCAGCTGGTGCTGGTGACCGTCAGCTCAGTGCAGTGCAGGCCTTCTGCGGTCTGTGTCTAATCTCCCTGTCACAGGTGGTCCATAGTTCACAGGTCTGCAGTTGTTAATCTGACCCCAGATGAGGCACAAGGCATCATTCCAAATGGAAAACAATGAACAAGACCATGAAAGTCTATGGAGAAATCATTTTTTTCTTTATCAAAGTTGTCCTTGATGGAAAGAATGCACATTGGGCAGTTGCGAACATATCAGGAAGGATGAACCTAGACACATATATCCCCAGACAAACATCTTATACTGGCTTAAAAATTTTCCTTCACAATCCTAAATGCTGTCTTCATTTTCTATGAATTGCTTCTTTATACTCCTGTCTAATCTTATGTGAACACCCTGTAGCTCCTGGATACTGTAGGTACACTGTCATGAGAGCATGGTCAGTGTTTTGTGCTGTTGTCCTAATCCCTATGACAAGGCAGCCGATATGAGCCCTCTTGCTTATATTAACCATAAGATAGCCGAGGTGGAGAGACAGAAGGCAGTGTCATGAAGTCTCAGGGATATGGGGCCCTTGGTCAGCCTCTACAAGGACTGTAGTCTTATCACTAACTCAGACTGACTCTCAGCAGCAATATTAGAAAGAAGCCACAGACCTGGCTTGAGTCCATCTTCACCAGAACTGGCAAGTTCTATTGCTTTAACTTAAATAGCTTGAAACTAGCTTGTCTCCAGAGGTGAGACAAGAACTTGCTTTCACATGCAGCTGCTGTGAAATGGGTGTTGGAAGGAAGCCCAAGGACCTCCATGGAGCGCACCGCTCAGAGTGAGGGATCTTGCCCTGAGATTTATGTCTCCATTTTGGCATCTGAGGTCACCAGTCAAAATCTGTCCAGTTACTAATCTTAACAAAACACCCACCTCCATGTGATCAAGGGTGATCAAAAGAGACTTTAGGGCTGGCTAGTGGCAGAACCCAAGTGATTTTTTTCCCCTCTCCTTCCATTTGCAGGCAGTGACATTGGAAGGAATAGATCATCCCAGTCTATTAAGACATGATTCCATGGCTAGTGTCACTGTAACTGTGTTGGGTTTTTTTAACAATGGGATGGCCTACATGGTATCATGCTTACAGGCATCAAATGAGAGCCACATTTCTCAAAGGGGTTTTGTTCAGGAGCTTGCAGTACTCACTGGAAGGGCTTTAAACTAAATGTGAAGGGGGAGGAGGACAATATGAGGGTTGCCTGTGACAAGCTGTGGGAGAACACACTATGGTTAGAGAGGTGGGGTGCTGGTATGGGCACTCCCACTGTCGCCTCTGGGCATGCTTGGGATGCTGTAGCACAATTGAAGTCTTGTGGAGATGAGCTAGAGGTCTCCTGATGTAGTGAGAACCAGCAAGGAACCTTCCATGGAGCACCTTAAAGGAAACAAAGGTTGTTCTTCTATGAAGGTGATGCAGCCAACAGCCCAGATGAAGTGCCCTTACACAAATGCATGCAGCTTGGGCCACAAACAGGAGGAGTTGGAAGCTCTGGTGCTGCTAGAAAGCTATGACTTGGTGGCTGTTGCTGAAACTTGGTGGGACAAATCTCGTGACTGGAGTGTGGCTATCAATGCCTACAGACCATTCAGAAAGGACAGGTTGGGAAGGAGCAGCAGAGGCATTGCCCTCTATATGAGGAAACGGATAGAATGTGAAGAGCTGTCCCTGAAGAGTAGTCACGAACAGGTTGAAAGCTTATGGGTGAGGATAAAAGATTGAGGCAACAAAAGAAACCCTGTTGTTGGTGTATACTGCAGATCAACTGATCAGGGGAAGCCTACTCATGAAGCCTTCTTCCTCCAGCTACAGGAGGCTTCACACTCACAGTCCTACAGGGGGACTTCAACCACCCTGACGTGCTGGAAAAGCAGCACAGAGAGCTGTAGGCAATCCAGGGAACCCCTGAAGTTCATTGAAGATAATTTCTTAACCCAGGTAATAGAAAGCCCTACCCAAAGGAATACATTACTGGACCTGATTATTTCTAATGCAAGTGAGCTCATCAGTGATTTCAAGACTGGAGGCAGGTTGGGCTGCAGTGATCACATATTGGTGGAGTTCAAGGCCCCAAAGGATATGAGACAGATGGGGAGTATAGTCAAGACCCTAAATTTCAGGAAAGCAAACATCCAGCTTTTCAAGGAGTGAGTTAGTAGGACCCTCTGGGAAATGGCCCTCAGGGACAAGTGAGCAGAGCAGAACTGGCAAGTATTGAAGGATGCTTTCCATGACTACAATAAGGCTCAGTCCCTGGATTTTTTAAAAAATAAAATTAGCTGGCATTGCATGACTACTGGGAGTTGTAGAGAGCTATGCGGATTCACTGGGACCTCAGAAACATTCAAAGCTGCAGCACATTAAGAAAGCAGTCTGATTAGCAAAACTGTCAGGTTTCCTGACTTTTGAAACTGTTGCTTGCCGACATCTGCAGCTATGTCTCTAATAGAGCAGGAAGCACTGTTGTCAGACAATAGCTCTGTTTTCAATTTGTACCTCCTTCAGGGTTTATAAGGCTCAAAAGAAAAAAAAAAGCCCATTATACTGGAAACAACAAGATTTTCACAATGGCTTATGTCTTGTCCCATCTTGTGTTTGTAGGAATCAGATTATAGATGTAGAGAGGGTGTTCCTTTTGAGACTGCCACTTGAGAAACTGAGTTGCATTGAATTTTTGTCTTCAGAGTTTCAGCTCTCTTTTCCTCTCACTTAATAGTCTCAGAATGCTGCAATGATATTCAGATCCTTTTGTCCTCAGTCATCAGTCCTTTGAAATATACTGTAAGGTAAGAAGTAGGCAAGATAAAAACAAAGTTCCTGTATTTTCCTGCAGCCTCCATATTTTCATTACTTTCAGACTTTTCATTCAAAGAGATGACCCTTCTCATTTTCACTATCTGGTCTTTCTTTTTCAGACATAGATTCAGGTTAAAAAATGCAACAAAGTGCAGCTTGGTGAAGTTCAGCTTAAATCTGTGTAGCTAGTTTAGCTAATGATCTAAATCTGAGACACCTTAAGTCCTCAGAACATAAAAATTCTTTTATATACTACCACGTTTTTTTCTGGATGATATAAGGTAAAGCCCAGCTCACGTCAATTTATGTCCTGCTTAGGGGAGCTAAATATTTTCAATATCATGTTTCTTGACAACCTCTGCCAGACAGGGTAACAGCACTTTTCAACGACTGCTGCCTATGCCATGTTCTCATAGGCAGGAGCTCATTTAACTCAAAAATAGATGTCTAAAGATTAGATTTTTCAATGACAATTAATGGTTCTCCTCTCATTTTATAATCAGCAGAGATAAAAAGACACCTTTGCAGAGCAATGCATCTGACTTAAACATATATTTTGGAGTGAGATTAGAAACAGTTTTTTTTCAAGTGGCCATTTCTGTGCAGCAATGGTTGGTAGATCACAACCATTGGAGGAACACAACACAAATGGTTGTGTTCCTCCAATGATGTGAAGCATGGGCATGTACATCCTCTTGGCCTTCCTTCTCTTCCTCTGCTTTAAATCTAAACAAGTTCTTAAAGAAAGGTATGCAAAGTCTTCTGTATAAGATGGGAGGTTGCTGGGGTGAATTTGATTCAGTGTAATTGTAACACTATCGAACTTGAAGCAGAGTTTTAGGAAACTTTTAAAACAAAAGTTCTTTGTTCTTTGTTTAATACCGTCATTTTTAAACACTGCCACTACAAGGGCAAACATGGTATTATGTGCAAATTATCAATATACAACTATCCAGGGGATAGAACACCTCTTCTTAAATGTCCTTTGTTTTCCCCAGTATGTTTAAAATAAGGCATTAGCATAAATTTTTTTGGTTGGTTTGTTTGTTTGTTTGTTTGTTGATATGTGCTGTTATCTTAATGGTATTAAAATGTGTTTGTGAAATATCCTGGGCAGATATAAGTAGGCAGAAGTCCACTGGCTTCAGCATTGCTGGCATTTGTCCATTTATATTTACCTGACTTAGCAAAAAAACCTAAAATTTTAGAAAGAAAACAGTGCTGTAGTGTAAGGATAGGTCAAAATGAAATGTTAACAGTCTGTTGTAAAGGCAAACGGGACCACTTTGCTGTTTAACCACATTCCTCATTACCAAACATATCTCTACAGGCTTTGTGCTAGTAATTAAAAACGTCTGGTTTAGCATTTGATGCGTGTTAGGCAAAGTTTCAAGTCATGCAGTCTTCAGCAGAAATGAATGTCCCCCACGATCAAAAAACTCTCTGGATTCCAAGAGAGCAAAAGTGGAGAACATTTAATTAGACATGCTTTCATATTGTCTTGTGAACAAAATAATAAAAAAAAAAATCGCTTATTCAGAAAGATATTGCTTTACAATTTGATATGATTGATGTTGCTCGTATATATTCATGTTAGACAGCTATGTGCAAACTACTAAGCACTGAATGCCAGGAACAGACCACGGGCACAGATTTGTCATAACAGTGTGTGGATATGCTTCTGAGACAAATGTGTTAGTAATTTACAGCTCCCAGCCAGTTGGAGTTTGACTCCTGAGGTCTTCCCTGAGGATGGAATCCCATCTCTGGAAGATGTTTGCATTATCTCAAGTTGCCTCTTGTCTCCCTGTTTACGAGCTTTGATTTTTTTTTTCCTATTATTTTCTCTTTGATTTTCAAGCAGCTTCATTTTGCACCAACAACCACTGACATTTCCATTTTTCAAAGTGTATTTTAAAAGCATGGTTGGACCTGCCACATCTCAGAGTAAGGATTATGATACACTTTTACCAATGGATAATTATTCTTAGGTTGGGAACAAGGCAGCACTTCCCAAACCGTGGTTACTAGACCACAGAAGAAAAAGGATGTCATGCAGAAGACTATAGCCAGTGATCCTATGACACTGTATAATTTCAGTCTTTCCTGTATGGTGTGAAACAAAGCTTGATGAGGATAGAGGGGCCTAATGAGGGTGGAAAAACTTCAAACAAAAAGAAAAAAGAACTAATAATGAATTGAAGTGTTCATTTGCTGTATATCACTAATATCTTCCTCAAAATGAATTCCATGCACTCTGTGGTACTTCCTATGTAAACAATGTTATTTTAAGCAGTACATGTGCATTAAACCACTGTTTGCAGATTATATCCAAGTTGACTTGAACAAAATGAACACATCTGCCAAAACGTTTGAAAGGGGCACTGTCTACATGCACATTCAACTGTACAATTAAGGGTTTAACACCTTGCTTATGCATCTTTGAACTTCTATCTTGATTTGCAGACCTGTTACCACCAGAATCTTTCTTCAGATTAAAGTGTTTCAAAGACAAATGAAAGTATGTTCCTCATGTTACCTTGCTTACAGTTTAATGATAGCTTTTTAAGACATGGACAATTATACAACTCTGCTTAAATAGGAAGTGTGCTTCTGCCTCACTTTGTGCTTTAAACCTGTTAATATTCCTTGCATGTTTGATCCTGTTTAGAGTTTAGACTGCATTGTACATGTCCTCTGGGAAAAGTCAAAGTAAGTTCAGTTTATCACAGAATCGCAGATTCACTAGGTTGGAAAAGACCTCCAGGATCATCAAACCCAACCATTCCTATCTGCCACTAAACCATGTCCCTGGCACCTCATCCACCCATCTTTTAAATACCTCCAGGGATAGTGACTCAACCACCTCCCTGGGCAGCCTGTTAATATATAGAAAAGTTTATATTTATATATATTTACATATCTATATATTTATATATAAAAGTTTAAATTTAAGATTGTACATTAATGTACTTTGACTTAGCTGAAATGGGAATTATAACTGTCTGGTTGGCCATGCCAAGATCTTTTCTAATATTTAGTAATATTGCATATCTGAAGTTTATATATATATGAAATATGATGATGATGTGTTTTTTACATATTCCTGTCAGTCTTTTCACAGCCAGTTTGCACTTCCAAGATCAGCACCAGTGAAGGGTCATGCTTTAATTTGAATATATCCATAAGCAGGTTTATGGTGCCTCAGTTCTCCTGAAAGCTATATTCTCCCTGAGAAGTCTTTTCCCCTTCAGAAGGTATTTGAGTCAAACAATATTTAAGAAAGCATTTTTAAACCTTTTGGTGCATTTGCTGCTCAGGTATCCGGTGTTTCTCCAGTAGTTGACTTACGACAAGCTGCAAATAGTGATACTGCCTCTTTTCTTTTGTTTCATCAGGTGTGAAACTGTAAGTGCTGACTCAGAGAGGCAGAGTTAGAAAACAGTCTGAAATCTCTTCCCCAGTCCCCTTCATTAGAAATCAAAGACTGAATCTGAAGGTTTGGGGTTTTGTCGTGTTTAGGGGTTTTTTGCTTAGTTGAAGAGGTTGAACTTTGGACTGAGACTCCAAGATGCCCTCTCTGAGAACAAGCCATGATCCCAAGACAGAAACTCATCTCTTTTTGTTCTGGAAGAGCCACATTTTGAGGGAAACTTTTACTTATTAAAAAAATATATTAATAACCAAGAAGCTTCTTCTGCCTTCCTGCTTCTTCACTTATTGTTTCCTGCTTGAGGTTCCAAGGACTATTATTAATCCTTATGACATCTTCTGAATTGGGCTCAAGTTTTGCAGTGATCCACAGTGAAGTTGTTGCTCCATTGATGATTGTGACCCATTGTCATGATAAAGCAATGTTGGAATTTCACTTGTTAGAACTGTATCCACTGAAATGTCTCTAGTTGCCTCCTGAAGTAACAAGAGGGGTATAAAGAAATATCATCATAGAAGAGTTTTCTAGTAGATAATGAGTATTTTAATAGCAACATGAGGGAAAATGAAAGAGCCTAATTACAGCATGTGCAGGAAATGCATATTTTAACGTGCTGTAGGAAGATGTGTGGGCAGGGAGCTATTTCAGCTGAACCTTTGCAGTGTGATGTTTCCCCAGTCAGAGGCCTCATGTTAGCTACCAAATACCTGCAATCAAACACAGGAAATAATCAATCCAAGAAATTCTAGATACTTAGAAGTAGAAAATAATACCTTGAAAACATGCAATCCTAGACCGATTTCTGAACTGATTTGATGTATCTGGGACAAACATATTTTGACCACTGTCAAGTCTAGAAGTTATATTTGCTTGGATTTTGTAGGTGAGGCTGAAGAAAGAAGAAAGTGATGGAGTGGACCTTTTGGGATGAATCTGGCATTTATATATCCCATTTTCATAGTGCTCACCCATTTCAAAGAAATCTGGCATTTCTTTTTCAAAGAGAAGTCAGCATGAAAGCCATGGCACTTCGGGAACTATGCAGAGTCATTTCATGGTTGTCGAGAAGTTACAAGAAAGGACAGGGGCAAGAATTGATTGAACATGAGAATTACATGCATGGGCAATGTGTTCTGGAATCCTGAAAAAATTTGATGTACAGCTAATGTTGTGTCCAGGCAGATCTCACTGGTATCTCACTTGCTCAGGAGATATGTTCAGGTGTCACTGCCCTTGGCAGCACTTCAAGATTCCACAGTGAAGGTGATTTTGGCTGCTCCTTGACAAGAACACTGTAAAGCCAATGCCCCTCACCTAGTGCACAGAGATCAGCAAGGGAAGCAAAATGTATGCGTGGTCTTTGAAAATGTCTATGAGTGGCTTCCCACCCAGAATTCTGATTCAGTCCTTCTGTGAGAATGTGTCTCAGGAAAAGCTGGAGAACTTGGTTTGTCATGCTAACAGGTGACAAAGTAAACTTCTCTGAGACCAAAGCATTGCATCAGATAGAATACAGACCTCTCTCTTGTTTTAATATACACACAGGGAGAAGATTAAATGAAACAGAATCTTTCACAGCTCTTAGATTTCTGTCCTTACAGTTACAAAATTTCACACTGCAACTAAATTTCTGAGGAGGTCATGATGCAGAAATAAAAGCCCCTTAAACAGAAGTAGTCAAGAACTAAGGCAAACAGACATTGAAACAGAATCTTGCTATTTTGTATTCAAGAAAAAAAAATCAGGGGCTGATTTTGATTTATGCTTTACTACTTTGTGTATATACGACTCCTTTGTTTATGTATCCAGGTTTTTTTCCCCCCTCTAGAAAAATCAGCCTCAAAGTTGTGCCTAGAGGACACGCATAAAATTTAAAACCAAGGCAGACAAGAATAAACAAAATCCATGTGTATCTGTGTGAGTCAGTTGCAGGATTCTCAGGAGATATTTGCTATAACTATTTTCTCAGAAGCAGAATGGGATTTATCCAAAAGGGGCTGAAGAATATCACCCTTTATAGAGCATTCAGCAAATGAGTAAGCTGGTATGAGGTCGGTCGTTCTTGGGAAACTCAGCCCTTACCTCTGAGGCATTCCTCCAAGAGGAAACAACAGTTACTTTGAGTGCATTTCTGGCTGGAGTCAGTGTGCTGATCCATTCTAGAACTTCTGGAAGCTGGGTTGCCTTTGGAAGCCCCGGCTGCAATGGGGCCAGGCTGCTGGCAAGGAGGACCCTGATGACTGGCACCCCTCCAGGTTGGGTTATTTAAAGTCAGTGCTGTTCCTTTTCTCCAGGTAGGGCTTTCACATGAGACAGGAGACGGGGAGACAATTTCATGCCTGTGTCTTTGGATCAAAATATCCCTTTAATACAGATCTGCTCAAAACTGTTCCTTACCAAAATGCCAAGAGTGTAATAGACCAATAAAGTTATTTACACAGATAGAAATCTCTGCAGAGAATAGAGATTAAACCCATAGAATTTATTTTAGATGATTGTATGAAGAGTTTACTGACAAAAAGTCTTTTGTATCTGTATGTAATGGCTTCTAACCTACATTTACTTTGCTTTTCAGTCTTGAAATGTTTGGCTGTCTTCAGGGATAATTATTCTTAAGTAAGTAATAAATAATCTGCAACTCATTGACCAAGAAATGAGTACTGTTTTGTAGGGAAATCCTTAAAGGGCTCCTGCAGTTACAAAGAAGAAATTGTGTTGCCCTGAATGAGGGGTAGCATTTAGGTATGACCTGCAAGCCATGTGAAATCACACTCAGCCACTCTCCAAACACAGCTTAGAAAGTTACTGTTCTGCTATTGTCAGGCTTAATTCTGCACTTCACTAGGCCAGTTTTATGTCACTGTAAATGCACTGAAATACTAGCAGTACAGTGGTTGTACCTCAGCATGACATCACTGTAAAGGTATGGAGTCACAGGAATTTAAGACAAGTTCTACCAGATTAGACCAAAGGTCCATTCATAACAGTGTCCTATCTGTGATAGCTTCCAGCAGCAGATGCATAGAGAAAAAGTAGACAAACCCAGCAAATCTATAGTGATATTTCCTCCTCTCACACTGCCATCTTCCAGCAACCAACATGCTGGTGTTTTTTCAGAATGAAGCTGTAGTTTTGTATAAACAGTTTTGCTTCCACTGGATGCATTTCATCACTTTTGGCACCTATAAAACTTCAAGCATCCAAAATCCATACTATGAAGTCTTATGCCATCCACATTGAAATGTCACTGCCAGTGAATGGGAGAATGATGAATTTTGTCTTGCAAAAGTAAGACAAGGATGCAACACTTAGGAAAGTGATAACATATCTCAAAACTTGACATTAAACTTGATACAAAAAACCCAAATAGTATCCTTAAACAACTTTCTTGAACTAGAGGTGCCTTTTGTCTTTTGTTCCATGTAAAGGGGAAAGGTTTGTAACTTCTAATACTTGCGAATTTAAGTCAGGTGTGACAAAGGAGATTTGGACATACTGATGATGCATGTAACACTGGGAGATGGGATAGTAGGCCACTGGAACCCTTCTTGCAGCCCCAAAGAGTTGGCTACTCCTGCATCAGATTGCAACAACAAATGTTGCAGGAGTCATTTAGTTCTGGGACTTCCTGTGCTTTTCTACTGTACCTGGTGGGGTAGACACACTTTTGGACACTTGTAGCTAGAAGTCCTAACCTATTCACAAAGAAAGAGTGGAGGGCCTGGAGACATCAACCTAGAAGGTGCTAAACCAGCTACATAAAGCCCAAGAACCTACAAAGTACCCCAGAGCCTTCCAATCTCATTCCCACCATCCACATAGACATGTCTAAGAGGCTGGTGGCCACACCAAAGAGTAGTGGAAGATATTCAGCTGTCGGGTTTCACATACCATCCTGCAAAGACAATTGCTGATTCGTCTACAGCGAAAGCAGCAGTTGGATTCCCAGTCTAGGGCCTGCCCTCATCAGGGTAACAGACTGTATTTCAGATAACTCTCTGTGGAATATTGCAAGTTTTATGGACTCATAGGGTCTGTGGAACACTGCAAGTTTTATAGACACACAGGATCTTTATGACTTGCATTTTATGACTTCCAGCTGAAAGTCTCATCTGGAGGATGTCTTTTCTCCTGTTGATCACTTGATATTAGATATTTGATAACCAAATACGGATTGACACAATCCTAAGAAAAGACTATCTGTTGACTTATTGTAAGTACGCTATTAGGATAGCAAGTGCAGAAAGAGGAACCAGCAAGAGTGTGAGGAAAGCTGACAATAAGAATACAACCCAGAATTAAAGAGCATGTAATCATAAATCACTCAGCTTAACCAGATGTCTACAAGAAGAAATGCTTGGTACCACTAACTTGGATATGATTGTCTGCAAAGCTGCTTTTGTACCGTGACTAATAGCAATACATATCAAGTATTGCTTGTGCTGTACAAGTGCACGCTTGCTTGCTCTGGAAAGGTGACTAAAACCACCAAGCATATTTTCCCTATGACCTAAGCTGGACTAGGGAACAAGTTTTTAGATTTGGAAGTGATGCATTTTTACACACTTTTTTCCTCCTTCCAAAGTAAATGGAAGACAAACCTCATCAGACTAAGAAAGCAAACTGTATAGTGGATGTGATATCAAAAGAAATAATTTTTCATCCCACACAAAGAACAGAAGCAGTTCTGTATTAGTGTTAAATCCAGTGTTAAGATAGCTTTCTAATCAGGGAAATTAAGAGCATAGTTCGATGACTGAAGGGGCATATATTCCACCTTCTCCTACAAAGCCCAAGTGACACATAGCACTTGGCTGCACATAGAGCAAGATGTTGTGAAATGCAGAAATGTGGAGTGAGAAGATTATAGTGCTCTCCTTTGAGATTGTATTAGATATGTGGCTAAACAGACTTCAGGTTTTATTGTCTCATTTTGCATCACAATTGAAATAATATTTAAAGAAAAGAACAAACCTCAAGAAAAATGCTGTAGCAACATGCTGGTGATGGAGGAATGAAAACTGAAGAATCTCTGCAGGCCTCTTCCAACAAAACACCCTGACAAAAGAAAACTCATAAAACTCATGCTTCACTGGCCAGAAGCAGTCAGTGGAATATGTAGAAAGAAGTATGTTTAACTTTCCTAAAAGCTGACCTGCATGATCAGAGAACCTCAAGAGCTCTGTCAGGTCATGCCTAATATGAGAAGAAAAGAATGACTAGTTGAGAAGGGGACAGGATTCTTGTACACATTGTAACCAATACTGTAGGNGGACAGGACAAGGGGGAATGGCGTCAAGCTCCGCCAGGGGAGATTTAGGCTAGAGATTAGGAGGAAGTTTTTTATGGAAAGGGTCATTAGGCATTGGAATATGCTACCCAGAGAGGTGGTTGATTTGCCTTCCCTAGGGGTGTTTAAGGCACAGGTGGATGAGGTGCTGAGGGGCATGGTTTAGTGTTTGATGGGAATGGTTGGACTCGATGATCCGATGGGTCTCTTCCAACCCGGTGATTCTGTGATTCTGTCATTGCACATTTTAATTCCCTTGACAAACACAACTTAACCTGTCGACATTTTTGTTTCTTATTTCTTTAAAATGCACAGAAGTACAGATTCACAGAATCTAAATCCCCTGTTCTTTTTAGAGTTTCAGCCTTCTAATTAGGAAGAAGAGCTTATGTGGGATGGTAGGCCATGTGAACCTGGAGCTCTTTCTTTTTTAGTCTAAAAACTCAGTATCTTGGAATTTTTGGCCTAATATATCATTAAAATAGGAGAGTGATGCTTTGAGCCTTACCTGCCTTTCCTTGATTGACTGAATAGAATTGAACTAATAGAAAAATGTAGAATAAATATTATTGACACAGTACGACACAATACTACCAGTGCAGTACATTTATGCTGGTCAAGCCACTTGAAAACCTGTCACACATCCACCAAAATTAGCTGATGCACTACATTGTGGCTGCTTAAATTACATCCCTGGACAAACAAATACTTGCGGGAGGTATCAGAAAAGTTTCTGATGTATTTAATAACCTGTAGGCTCAGGCTATGCTTGTGTTTAATTAGTGGACCTGACAGCAGGGACAGGGTCTTTCCAAGCATGGAGCTGGTCAGGTCACCAGCAAGAGTGGCATAAGCTCCTGGGACTGAGCTCATGGCTCCAATTCCCTCAGAGGAGTACGAGCAGCAGCAACCCTAGAAAGTCAGATACTCCAGAAAAGTCATCTGTCTGTATGCCAGAAGGAAGTCCTACTGCTCATTTTCAGCGTGGATAGTACAAAGCAGATTTTTTTTGCCTCGTTTTACTCTAACCTTGCTTTGGAGAGTCAGCTGTATGGATTCTGGTTGACCTGTCTGGCCTGCTAAAAGAGATGGGGCTTTCATGAAGCAAGTCAACCACTCAGATCTGTTTCCTGCACTGACCCAAAGCCTTGGGTTTTGTGGTGAGAATTAGCAAGCCTCGGGATAAGTTGCATTAGTACCTTTGCAGAATTGGCACTTCATAACCATACAGTGCATTAGGACCTTGTGTTATTTTTCTAAAGTGTTTTTTTTTTCATCTTGAAAATAATTATGTAACACAAGCTAGATGTATGACAGTGTATAAGGCGAAAGGTATTAGATGTGTGTGTGTATATATATATATCAGTAGGCAGATTTGAGTACAGAATTAATTAACAGTGATTTTAACAGAGTGCTAAGGAGAGAGAGTAAACCTTTTATTTCTTACTTCTTTGCACTTTTAAAATGATTTTACTGAATTTTTAACACATAGGGTTTTTTTTCATGTATGCATTCTATGAGGTTTTACCTGGTCTAAGAGAAAATGATTCCAGTGTATTTTTGGATTGTTATCTTTAATGGTCCTCTGGACAAGTTTTGGTTTGGGTTGTACTCATCTAAATACCTTCAGACAAAACCTTTACATCAGTTGCTTTGTTTTGTTGACGTGATTCTGCAAAAGTGCTGGGGGAACATTTTATTTCTGGTCACTCTCAAAAGGAGATGCATATCTCTTAATCTCCATGTCCTCTTCCTGTATCATTATGAAGTTATGGTGTTGGTTTCCCTAGCACTAACAAGCCCTGCCTCCCACTGCTAACACTGATTCGCCTGGAAGAGAAGAAAGGGCACTCCCAGTGATAACACAACATTAGGCCCTCTGTTTAACAGCTCTGATAAATGAACCTATACTTGATTATGTATTAAAACCCATCAGTCTTTCACAGGGTTTCCAAACCCTCCACAACCTCTTCAGCAGGCATAATGGCAATCACCGTGTTTAAAGGTCGTGGCTAGGTGCTTAATTTAAAGCTCTTATAATAATGCAATTTAAATCTGGAAAATGCCATAATGTTGCTCTCTGAGGACTACTGTCAGACAGAAGACACATACTGCTTGTGCGCAGCTTTGATTTCTTTATTCCTTTGAATAACAACTATGTCATTATCTTTTTAACTTACTAATGTTTCCCCTTACCGGGTGGTACGCAGACTTTCACAGTGGCAGTAAATTTCAAATTAAAAACATTAGGTGCATTTTAAGTTTTGCTGTGGAAAAAGTTGGGATTTTTTTAAGCAGAAGTGGATAATACACATGCTGTGTAGCTAAACAATTAAAGCAGTTTGATTACCACAGGATTTTGTCTTGCTTTAAAAAAAAAAGAGTTTCACATCAAATGAAGCATGAAACCTGTATTAGGTTTGTGTGGCGAGGTTTTGGTAGTGTGAGGGCTATCAAGGTGGCCTCTTGAGAAGCTGCTAGAAGTTTCCCTGATGTTCAGTAGAACCCACACCAGCAAGCTCCATGATTGATCCACCACTCACCAAGTCTCTGTCCATCATCAATGGTTGTAGTGAAACTGGGATTACATATCTAAGAAATGAGAAAAAAAACTGTGCAACAAAAACTGCAGCCCGAGAGACAACTGAGAGTAAGGGGGAGGAAAACTTCTGCAGATATCAAGATCAGTGAAGGAGGAAGAGGTGCTCCAGTCATTAGAGCAGTACATGGAGGTTAATAGTGGAGCAGATCTCTTATGTGCAGCCTTTGGAGGACCCCAGAATGGAGCAAATCCCATTTCCTGTTCTCCTGTGTCGCTTGAGGGGAAGACAGAGAAATGTTTGGAGTGAAGTTGAACCCAAGAAGAAGGAAGGGTTGGGGGAAAAGTGTTTTAAGATTTAGTTTTTATTTTCTTATTATCCTACTCTGATTTGAATGATTGATAACAATTTAAATTAGTTTTCCCCAGAATGATCCTGTTTTGCTCATGATGGTAATCAGTGAATGATCTCTCTCTCCTTCTACGGACCCATAAGGCTTTTATTGCATTTTTTCTTCCTGTCCAGCTGAGAAAGGGAGTGACAAGAGTGGCTTCAGTGGGTACCTGGCATCCAGGTCAGGGTTAACCCACAACAAACTCATAGTAAACAGATTTGCAATGTGTGGTTCATTTTGATAGCAGTAGCTAAGTAAAGTTCAAGAGGTGATTTAGTGGTTTAAGCACCACGTTTGAAACACCTAGATTCTCTGGAACTGCTGGTTTAAATCTTGGCAGGGTTGACTCAGCCCTTCAACTCTATTAGACAAACACCAGATTTTGTGTGTCTGCCATCCAGGGAGGTGCGACATTATGAACCAAGGCCCTGACTCCTATGCACAAAACTTGCATCACTTGTTCTGTTCTTAGAGCCACCAGTGTTAATCACTTTTCTCCTCAGGGGTACAAAGCTTTCTTGATGCTGGTGGCTGCCAGATTCAGCTCTATAGCAGTCTGCAGGCTGGCAGGGAGGTACTTAGCCAGCTTCAGTCATCCTGAGATACTTGCAAGACTGGAAACTCTGGACAATAGGAAACAAAACTGGTCCTTCACCCAAACTTACCCTTCATAAGACCAGTTTATTAACTGGATCACAGTGCTGTACAACCTCAATGGGGCAGTGAGGGTCTCCCAGAGCTGGAGGAGTGTGAGGCCAAGGCCACAGGGCTGTCTTTGTGCTTCCACATGGCTTCTGCATGTTTCTTGCCCACCTGGGGAAGGTCTCCTTCTCCCACAGCAGTTGCAGACCTGAGCTGGCCATGTGCATCTGAGAAAAGCTGAAATTAAACGGCTTTTACATTTATTTAAAAGTTGAGAGGAAACTGCTTGGAACCACCAGATACAGCAAAGCCCAGTGCATAAGGTTAATCAGAGCTAGCTGGCTTGTCTGCGAGATCCTGACAAATATCTCTGTCCCATATTATCATTCATCTTAAACAAGAACAGGTGTCCACAGGTGATTTGGACACTGCACAACAGTAAGGCACAAATTTCTCAGATGTTTAGGGAAAACTCGAAGAGTTTGGCACATGCCAGGGGCATATGCCATTTTATCCTGTAAAGGGCTTGAATTTTTCCACAGAGAACTTACCTTTCCTACCTCTCTAATGCGTGACATGGAAAAGGGAAGAAAAACATCAATAAATACATTTACAGCTAATTTATAACAGTGAGGAACATAGGGCATAAAAATGCTGAATTTCTGAAAAGTTTGTTCTAAGTCAGATGTGACATGCCATTAAATCTATTTTCATTGCATTAATATATGTTGGAGCAAGAGCCAGGTGGCTTTTCATGGGCTTTTCAGAAACCTGCCTGCTGCAACGGAGCAAAGTGGCAAGCTACAGTACAGCTTGAGAGGAGAAACAAAATCAGCAGAGCTGGTGCAGAACTTCCAGGCCACCTCCACAGCTTCAGTAGACAGTGTTGTTTGAAAACAGACCATTGCACAAAATTCAGCATAACCAAATTGCTCTTGAGGGCCTTGGAGGGAGGCGATGAGCCTGATTCTGTACCCTATCATGACCTTTCTTTTTCTTTTGTGTCCTAAGGTGTGGTCTTATTGGCTTAAAACCATTGTAACTGTCCCCTCTTAGTCTCATCAAAAAGTAAATACTGTTTAAAGGTATCCTTATTTTACTGTGATAGAATCTTCATACAATATTTAGCACCTCACCCAAAGTCCAGTGAAATCTGCTTATCTTTCCATTGACTCCGTGGACTTTGGATCATACCCCTAAATCGCAGAATAGTGCATGAATAATAACAGAGAACCAGGCACATCAAAAACTATCTTTCAAGTAAGTATGTGTTCCCATTTAAATCCCTGAACACAAATTACAGGATTTTTAAAGAGCGGTTTTCTTAAGAGCCAGGAACAAAGTAATTATATTAGCTACACCAAAATGAAAAGCTGCACCAAAAAGCTAAGAGAAGAAAGCTACGCTAGTAATCTGCAATATAAAATAAAAATTACTGTTGTTTTTAAAGCTAATATCTGCCTTAAACACTCTATATGATTTAAGTAGGAGTAAAAATACAACATACTTCAGCATTAAAATGACAACTTTAGATAAAATATATAATAATCATAACACAAAAAATAAGGAAATGGAGATTTCTAGCTGTACTCAGCTGAGAAGGTGTGGTACAAAGAATAAGAAATCATTTGGTTCTCACTGATTATAGCTCTTTGTATCAAAACACTTGAGGCTGAAATTAGTGCAATCCACAAGAGCAGGTGTTTTGAATTTTAATCTAAGATATAATTAAGGTCTGTAAAAAAACTATGTGATGCAGTAATTGAAAGGGCTAATCACGAGATGCTTTATTTTTAAAAATATTTAAAAATAGATCTACAAGCCATAAAAAAATCATATTCCACAAATCTTTATTTTGACTACATATAAAGCTGCAATCCATTATGACTTTGATTTGAAAGACTTAAACAATTCTCTTGTATCTTTAAAAGTGATATGTAATTATCAAATTCTTTATCTTGCATTTCATGTTGTTTATATAAACATTGTTATAATCTCTAATGCTTGCACAATCACTCTGTGGGAATAATTGTCAAGGCCAAATATTGTTTTAAACACCACCTGGAAGAAAGGATTGAATATAGACTGAGCTAAAAAGTTTTCCTTTTACTTTTGCTTATTGTTTGCAAATGATATTTCTTTGGACTTCAGTGTTTATAGTGAGAGAATGCCAAATTCAACAACTCTTCCCATTCATAAAGAAGACCAGTATGCAGTCCTATGGTTTTGTCTGTCACTGCTTTATCGTCAAGGTTGATAACCAAAGGAACCGATGCTGGTTAAAAAGTCATTTGATGGCTCCCATCTTCTTAGCTATTACATCTGATTTTGAGCTAAAATGGCAATGCAATCAAGCAAGACAGGAATGAATGAATTAGATTGTGATCGCAGTGCAATAAATGCTTAACTTTTTAGTGTGCAAACTGGAATGGCCTTAAAGAATCTGCATGGAATTGATCATGCTAGTCCTCCACATTTCTGCTAGCCAATGCAGTGCAATTCAAATTAAGCCAGCTGAAATAAGGCGTCTGAAAGGACTAATTGCTAAAAAATGCCAGCTGATATAACTGTGATGCCCTGTTCTCTCGTTACCCTGGGAGCCAGGAAAATTAATGTGGAGCGCAGCTCTCTGTGGGCACAGAGATGTTTTGGACTGTATGCCGTAGGACACTTATATTGATGCTACTTTCTCCTGCTGAAGGGGCATAAATAAAAGCATGAAACCCAATGTCTTCTAATAAAGAGCAAAATCTATACCTCATAATATGTATCTATTACTAAAAAAATAATTGTATTATCATAGAATGGTTTGGGCTGGAAGGGACATTAAAGATCATCTGGTTCAAAGCACACTGCCATGGGCACTTTCCACTAGAACATGTTGCTTATAGCCTCATACAAACCAATCTTGAACACCTCTGAAGTGGGTATCCAGACTTCTCTGGGAAACCCGTGCCACTGACTCATCAGTTTCACAGCAAAAAAAAAAATTTCTTCGTAGTATCCAATCTATATCTACTCTCTTTCAGTTAAAACCCCTCATCCTATCACTGCACTCCCTGATAAAGAGCCCCTCCCCAGCTTTCCTGTAGGCCCCCTTTAAGTACTGGAGGCTGTTATTAGGTCTCCCCGGAGCCTTCTTTTCTCCAGGCTGAACAACCCCAACTCTTTCAGCCTGTCCTCATATGGGAGGTGCTCCAGGCCCCTGATCATCTTTGTGATCCTCCTCTGGACTTGCTGTGACCAACCCATATCCTTCCAGTGCTGAGGACGCCAGAACTGAATGCAGTAATCCAGGTGAGGTCTCACAAGTGCAGAGGGGCAGAATCACCTCCCTCGGTCTGCTGGTCACATTTCTTTTGATGCAGCCCAGGATATGGTTGGATTCCTGGGCTGCAAGTGCACACTGCCAGCTCATGCTGAGCTTCTCATCCACCAGCACCCCAAGTCCTTCTCTTTAGGGCTAGCCTCAATCCGTTTTCTGCCCAGCTTGTAATTGTACTTGGGATTGCCCTGACCTGGGTGCAGGACCAAATGTTAGCAAACCAGAATGCTTGAGAAAGCCTCTCTTTTCTGTAATCGTGCTTTTTAAAGTCAGATATTAGCCACAAATGTTGTAATACATTAAACAGTTATCTTCCAGACAGTCTGAATGCCAGACAAATATGTATTTTATTAGTGCAGTGAAATGTTTCCCTTTACCTGCAGTTCAGGTGACAACTTGCCTTCAGGTCTTCAAGACTGAGATAATGCCAGCATTCCTCAGATCCATTGCCAGTATGTCTCGTGGTGGAGCGAGGTCGGAGGGCCCACAGGCCTGGTAATTAATGTAACATCAATCTTGCTGCAGGGTCTCTGCCAGCAGCCTTACAATGGAACCAGACGGCTCAATCTCTGAAAGACTTTCCCTCCGCTGGAGCATGCTGGAAGGGTTTCTTCCCTGTTCAAAGAGAAAAACCTTTCATTCTGAAGGTGTTTTGAATTCATTCGAAAGTGCAGATGTTGTTTATACACTGTGTTACAGGAGGAAATTTTTTTAATGTTTTAAACTTATTATTGAGGGGAAATACAAACCCTGGGCAAAGTTCAAGTTTGTTAGGTGCCAAATTCTTCAAACTTTGTAATTTAAATCATCATCCTACGTATATATTGGAAAACCAGATGCTTTGTATCCTTTTTATCTCCTGTTCTGTCTGTCAGGCACAAAGGTTTCTGTGTGTCAGAGAAAGCAAGTGCTGTTTCTCAGCATGGCACTGCAGAGAAAAAGTCAGAGAAATGTTTTCATTAGGCTCCCCTTCCCTTGTTCTCACAGCATTTTCATTTTTGAGCTTTGAGCAAAACTCGTAATAGGAATGCTTTCTATTTTTAGTCTTGAAGGCTTATTTCTGCTGTCACAGACAGTTGTTACCCATGAGAAATGTGTTAAATGAAATCTCAGTTACTTCAATAGTCTTCTTTATCTGATTAATTGCTGAGTGCAGTAGGTTTCACCAAGATACATGTGTGTTTGTGTATTCCACAGCATTTTTTTCTGCTTTCATGGTATCCTTTCAATACTAATCACTAACTCTGACTTAGACTCAAGGTATCTGATGTAATTATAAGCTTACAGATCTCTATCTTAATAAACTTAAGGCTTAATTCAAACCAAAGAAGGCAAAACAAAAAAACAGTTGCTTCAATATTGGTATAAATTTATATTTTTATTGATTTCTATGCCTGCCAAATCTTACTTTTCAAAAGATAAATGCTAATAAGTGCAAAATTTTTTAAAAAATAAAGCTTGTTATAGTTTTTAATTACACGAAGACGTACTAACTTCTGCATAGAAGCCATGCTTCAAAGAAACAATGCAGAACAGACAGTGGTTAATGAACGAGTTTTCAGCCTTGTGTTTAAGCATCATGATTCCATGAAGAGCTCTGTCCCCTTACATTATCCAATCCCTGACCTGAGCAGTAAATTGCTGATTTCCTCAAAGTCTTTTCTAATGCTCATAAAATAATACCTGAGCCATTCATAAGCAATATTTAACCTCTATCTATGAATTTGCCCCATTTTTTAGATGTAATGTTTAAATGTTCCAAATAATTTTGGGTGCTGAGCAGAAAATTTCTGATTTTTTTTGAGCTCATGCCTGCTCAAGGCAGAATTTCTAGAATTTCTGCTAGACAGCAACTGCAGTCTCAGAATAATTCTGGTATGAAGGCACCATCTGATCCACCCCCATGCTCAAAGGAGCAGGGCCAATTTTGAAGTTGTACTCAACTCTGAAAACAGATCAGGTCTTCCAGGGTCATACCTAGTCAAATCTGAAATCTCTTCGAGGACTGAAATTTCAAACCCATAGAAGTACTCCTGCAAATCAGGACCTGGAAACCCAAAACCAAAGCACCCAGTAAAGGTGATTTTGCAAGCTGCTGCCACAGAGAGAGCACGGCTAGCTTTGCAAAGACAATCTTCTGTGTCTTTTTAAGTGCTGGAGTCATTATAGTCTTGTGCTGCTGGCGGGTGATGTGTGGTGAAGTCTCCTTTTGGCTCATTTCTTTATGCACAGCCCCCCCCCCCCCAACATTGTAGCAGCTTGGTTTGTCACAAGCAGACTGCACATATCTGCATTTAGACCAGTGCCCAGAAGGGAACGAGTCTCTGATGATGCTTAGCAAGTCCTTGGTCTCTTTGAACACTTGTAGACTGTACGGTCTTGCACTAATGGAGAATGACAAAGGACAGCTGAGCTGCTGCTCTAACAGCAGGTTGCAGTCCTGAACTCTCATGTGAGCCCTCCTTCCTGCAGAAGCAATGCCATCCACATCTGAGGAACAATGCTGGAGAATATTTTAGGAGCTACTGTGGTCTTGAAATAAGTAATGACCTTGTACTGAGAGGTTCTCTACATTTCTTTGTGTGTTCACGTGTTCTGGCTGGAACCAGGGAGGAAGGAGGAAAAGGAGAGCTGGGGAAGAAAAGGAGGGGTAGCACAGACTGTAATAAGCTAAATTACAGGTCTCTGTGTGTTTTCAAAGTGTGCTTAATTGCAATATATGAATGAACACACAATATTTTAAGTAATTTGGACTTTGTCTTCTGTGGTCAATATATGGAAAAGCAGATATGCCAGCGAAGGCTGCATGAGGTGGCTGAGGAGTTGCATGATTGCCATGAACCATGCCATTAGATCAGTTTCTCAGGAATTATCTTCTTTAAGAGAGGACACAGCTGCATTCTGCCAGAGAATGACTGCACACAAGGCTTCAAGGTGGAGCCATATGCTCCAACAAGTGGGCTTTGAGTCTTTCCTGGCAACATTTCTCCAGCCACAGGACAGTCCTGCAGCTTCTCTCTTTGTGATGTCCCAAGTTCCATGCTGCTCTGTTTGCCAGGGAAGACAGGAGGCCAAGTGCAGTGCTTGAGATCCCAGCAGGAGGGAGTTCACTGGGAACACTGCACTCAGGGAGGGAAATTTGGCAGGTCTGAGACACGAGGGGAAAGTTAACAGAGCTACCTGTACATCCTAGGAAAAGATTCCAGCTCTTGGACCTCCTAGGGTGTTTTGTAAAAGGGATAGTGTAGGAACACTTGCTATGCTAGCCTGTGCTGTGGTGGGTCCTCAGGTACCATGGTGCTTCCAGGGTCTTGGGACTGTGGGTGTGGGTGCGTTTGTGTGCTAGTAAGGGTGAAACTGCACTGGCAGCTGGAGGTATCTCATGGCAGCCCTGTGTCTGCTTCTGCACTACTATGAGGTTAAATTTCCCTTCATAATTTCAATGTGAGTCTGTGGTATACAACGAGTGGAAAATACCAACATTAACTAATATAAGGCTAGTCTAATCAAAGAAAGGCAGAGAACAAAAGAGTCAGGTGCCATTGATTCACAGAAGAAAGTCAGGAGTGTTTTACATAAAGTAACTGCTCAGTAAAAATGTGTGGTTTTTTATTTTTTACTATAACATTTAAAAAAAAATCCCAAACATCGTGATTTCTGCTGGAGGAAAGCAGACAATATAGAAGGGTGTGATACCCACAGCAGTCCAAGAGCACACAAGAGATTTGTAAAAGTTATGCTTCAGGAAGCTTAGTCCAAAAGCATGTTCCAGCAAATTATTGCACTGAAATTAATCGCAAAGGAAAGCTACAGGAGCCAGCTAGTGCTTTAACTCTAGCATAAACTGGCATTGCTTTTCTGGAATGACTAGAGCTGTGCTGATTTATACCAGCTGATGATCTGGTCCACAAACATTTTCTTATTCCAACTTTAATTATTTCCCAGAATGTAAGGGTGTCTCTGTCTATCTCTGTTCGTTTAACATTTCCAGATGCTAGTCTGGAAGTATGCTTGTAGCAGCCATTAAATTGGTCAGTTTGGTTGGAGTACAGGCTTTTTGACATCTTCATCGGATGCTTTTACTTGAACTTACGAATATGCTGGTTGATTATGAGGATCTTTTCTTTCTTTCTTGGTATTGAAATTCCCAGTGAACATAAGTGAAAAAGGCCTGTTCTCACAATCTGAGGGCAGGCTATTTTAATGGTAGTTACATGTGTACATTGAATATATTTGTACGTGAAGGTGGGTCTTTGTATTTTGATTTGTAGTCCCATGTAAAACATAGCTCCCTGTTTATGAGCGACCAAAGCCTTTGATTTCAAACAATTTAAAGTGGCATTTCTGAAGTCCTGTCTTTATGAATACACCCTCTGATTCTTTTTCACTGCACCTGTACAAACAGAAACAGAGAGAAAACATGTGAGTGTGAAAAGGGCCTTCAGCTTCTCCCACCTACTTAATGAAACCTCCTTGGCTTTTTTTGTGAGCAAATGAATGACAATAAATTATGTGAGATGCTTTCTCAATGGCAGGAGGAGTGACATGAGTGTCCTCATTTGATGTTCTAGGGGATAAGACCTATAAGTGGTGCAATAAAAACCCTTTCTGGGATGTGAAATCATGCAGAGAATAAGGCAGTTCAGCAAGCTCCATAGTATAAAATGATGTGTGCGGTGCTTGTCATGTGTCTGATCTGGTTTGTCACGACAAAGGGCTTGTTCAAATTTGGGTAGCTCAGCTAGAGGAACACAGATTTATACCAACTCAGATGCTGGATAGAAATCTCTGCATTACCATTAGACTTAGAAGTATTATCAAGAATTGTGTTGTTGTTGGAGTCTTTTATCCCAGATAGCTGGCGGTATTTTCCACCAAATGAACTTTAAACCAGATACAGATCACTCAATTAGATGCAGTTGGGAATACTACTTCGGACACTGAAGAAGAACTCACTGTACCAGTAACCTTGGATCAAGAGAACTTGGCTTGATTAATATTAAATTAAATGTAAGGACAAAACCAGGTAGTTCTACTTGAAAGCAAACCTACCATTTTCAGTTTTAAAAATGCAGTTCACTGAACTGGGAAACTCATGGATTTGAATTCAATAGTTTCTGAATAACAGAGGTGCAACATTTCTCTGGGACCTCTACTGAAATCGAGGGAAGGGATATAGACCTAGCTGGATGATTACCCAGCTCAAAAATAATTTATTCAGAATGAGTAGACATCTTATGAAGAATGGAAAAAGAGAGTAATGTTCAGCTAACGCGATTAAGTGTCAGAGGTCAGGAAGTGCATGGATAAAATAAGAATTGCCAAAAGACAAACTAAGTTGGATTTTTCAAACACAGCTAAATCAAACAGAGTCTGTTTCAGCCACACAAACAAAAATATGATTTATAGAAACTGCACAGCAAAGATGTTTATGAAGTCAAGGATAATACAGATATGGTCCCAAGATGAATACTTTGGCTCAGTTTTCAACAGGGATGATGACTTTAAACAAGGCTGTGTTGCTAATGGGAATATGAGAATGGAAATGGAATTAACCACATCTAAGGTAGACGCCAGACTCTAAAGAGATTAATGTGATTGAGTCAGCTTGCAGTGGAGACATATCCTAGAAGTATGAAAGAACTAGTTTAAGAAACTGCAAGTCTGCTAACAAAGATTTTAGATGTGTTTATCAGAGATGGCTATTTTTACTTGAAAAAGCAAGCATTGGATTTAACTTAAGTAAAAAAAGAGGAAAAATCCGGGTGGTCACTGATCTGGCGTCAAGAATATGTGAAATTTCAGAATATAAGTAGGAGAAAAAACAGATGAGGACAAGAAGATTGAATTGAAATGAAATGTCACTCACTTTAGCAAGAGCAGATTATGTCTGAATAACTTGACAAATTATTTTTATTACTAAGAGAATGAGATGCCACTCAATCACCAGGAAAACCTTTGACACAATGCTGCATAGGAAATTGATCATTAAGCTGGAGAAAATTTGCATTAGCAGAAGAACTGTGAGTTGGAAAAGAACGAAAGATCATATTGAAAGGAGAAATACCAAACTGAAAGGAAGTTACTAGTGGAGTTCTTCCAAGATGTGTCTAGGGACTGATCCTATTTAACATTTTTAACAACTTTGGCAGAAAAAGTAGTACTCTGCTCAAGAAATTTTCTGATAATGCAATATGTAGTGTGAATGTGGAGGAGGACAGCATACAGGAAGAATTGGATAAGCTTCAGGACTGGAATAATATAAAGGGGGTGAATCTGAACAACCCAAAAGGTGAGGTCAGGCATTTTAGGACTCATAATTTTTCCCCAAAGCAGGAAGCTTTGAAAAAAGACCTGGGAATGAACTATTTGATCACCAGATGATGCAATCTGTGATGTACATGTGGAGAATACAAATCTGGTTCTCAGAAGTATCAAATGGTGAACCTCCAGATAAGCACCAGTACCATTCTGTGACACAAATTATTTCAACTAGTAATTAGGAGATTTCTATGGCTCCAGAAGAGACACACACACCAGAACGGTCATCCATCAACCCAAATACGCTGTTAAGACAGACCCTTATCAGTTTATGGAAGCTGGTACGGCGAGGCAGTTGGGGGAGACTGGAGGCAGCAGTCCAAGAGAGTCCATCTGAATCTGAGTTCCTTGATAGTTCATGCAGAGCTTGAGCTAGGTATCACCTAAAGGCTGTCTGGAGCTTGAATTCCACTTTTGATTAAAAAGCCCAAATTTATAAGAAATATCTGTAGCTGTTAAACACTTGACTGGTTTAATCCCCAAATACATTTTTTTTCTCTGCAGTAGCAAATGATCCTTGTTAATAATGTATTTCCTTATCATCTCCTGTAATAAATCCTGTTACTTAGTGACTTTCTTGATTTTCAGGCGACTTTGACAGCAAACCTGGCTGCAGTTAGTAAATTTTATTATTAAATTGTATTTTTTTCCTTTTGTAGGTAATTTTCACACATCTCCCCCAAAACATGCTGAATAGATTCAATGGAATCTTAATCCCCGCAGTTGTCATATGCTATTATCAAAATATTAGACACACTTTTCAGTAGCTGGGTTTTCCAGCTGCTATCCACCATTTTTGCTCTGGGGTTCTCTGCTGCTCCAACCACAGACTGGTGAAGGTCAATGGGAAAGGTGTGTGCCTTTTCACCTTGGGAGAGTCTTCTTTGACTCAATTTTTATTTCTACTACGCTGATTTCTCTGCAGTTAATACGACAAAAGTACCCTCATTTGATAAGCACTCTATTTTGTTGTGATAAAGTGCTCGGTTTCTGCTGCAGTTCACGTTAGTGCATGTAGAACTGTTCCTTGAACCTATTAACTTATTATTTAGACACTGGATGGGCACATTTCCAGTAGATGACCGGGTGTTCAGAATTTTTATTTGCTAAAGATTTCCTTGACCTTGGTGAAAACTGAAAGAGAGGAAATAGCATTCAAGGAGGCAGAACTTAAAATGAAAAACACATGAAATAGGAACTCCCCAAGGAATGGAGGAATGGAGCACTGGCTGAACTTCAGGGTGTTTGCTGTTCAGCAGCCTTGCCAGGACATATGCAGAAAAATAGTTGAACTTTAAATTCTCTATGTGCAAAGAAAAAGAAAAATCCAAAACAAACTAAAAAGCTTAACAATGGAGGTTGCATCCCTGACAGGCAAACCTCTTCTTCTTTTAATATTGTAACAATGAATAAAATGTGGGTCGTTTGGTGAGTTCACTGTTGGAAGCTGGGTCCACATGTAGCTTTCATTTTAAGATACCAAATTAAATGGCAATTAATTTCTATGATCACCTTATGTTTTATAAGAGTGAAAGGCTGCTTAGCAAAAGGCACATGTAGAAGAGTTGTCACAGTGGCCCACACCTGTTGCACCCGTTGATTTATACATATACTGACTTATTGCCTATGGGTAGCTTAAAATGACAGAGGTGGTACATTTAGACTGTAAAACTGAAATACCAAAAAATATCACCAGGAAAAACTAGAATTTTTTACATACCACAATTGTTTCATATGAGAAACAAAAGGAAATATTTTGCTGACTGAAACAGTGAATGTGGTTTTGATTTGCTGCTAACACAGACTCATCCTTTTGAGGCTCAAAACAATTTCAAGTCAGGAAAGAAAGGTGATGGAAAAAACTTTTTAATATCTCTGACAGAACACTTGGAACATACTTATCACATCTCAGCAGTATATATGTGACAGGGTGGATCAGTTGGCTGCTACTCACTCATCTTCCACAAAGGATCATCTGGAGAAGACAGTTTGGGAACTACTAGTCTCGATCATAAATTTTGTGTGTCTATGCTCTTGAAACAAAAACTGTGCCCATTTGGTGAATAATTAAAATAATTATATCATTTTTCTCTAAATAATTTAGCTTCCTCCACTGAATTAGTTAAGTTTTGCCTCCAGTGGTCCCAGCAGACTCTAAACTCATTCACCCTTGGTTATTTTCTGTCTTGTGGGGAGGCAGACCTGTGGGTGTTGTCCTGATGGTGACATGTGAGGAAGAAGGTAGGGACAGGGCAGAGACAGGACTGGTGAGCAGGCACGGGGTGTGCAGCCTAATACTGCTGACCACATCCAGTCTAAATCATGTCTTAATAATGGGAGGGCTATATCGCCATCAGTGCCCACAATATATCCTTACATGATGCAACAGAAACTAATCCCATGCCATTTCTTTGGGGTAGTGGAGTAGAATTCAGAAGATTCATTCCCTATCTCCTGCCCCAGCTTCCCTGCTTCCTCCAGATTATGGATCCCAAGGAAACCCCCAAGAAAACTGCCCCATTCAGTGCCTGGAGATCCACCGCTACCACCAAAGACAGACAGAAAGTCATCGCTAACATCACCTACCTGAACTGATATTTTTTGAGGGCTATAATACACATTGGTCATCTTGGAGAACAACTGTATAAAACAAAACATCACATGCAAGTAATAAAATAAAACAAACCATAATAAAACAGTCTTAAAAAATGTGACTTCCTGTCATAAAAATTTCCATTTTTTCCCCATGGATATCAAATAAACTGTCTTTTTACCAAGCTTTATGGGACTAAACAGACTTACAGAAGTCTCTTGACTCAGGGTGCAATTTTAGCTTATATAACTCACATGATCTGTCCATTCTGCTTTTCTCATTCTGCTCTCAATTGCCTTCATGCCTACTGCTTGGACATACAAGGCTCTGGAAACTGGGGGTTTCTTTCCTTATTCTGTGGTAGCAAACCTCCTATTTTCTGATTCTTCTGTCATCTTCTGACATGCAGAGACATGGGGGGGATGCTCAAGGTCTATGGTAATTTATTTAGTTCATTGTTAATGGGAAAAATATTTGTAAATAATTTATCTGGGTTCAGAAAATTACCTATAAATCACTTGCAGTTTCTTGTTGATATGATGTGTGTATAACATTTAGGTAGTTTTAGACAGTTACATCATGTTATTATATGTATATACACAACATCTGTAACATAATGCATAAATCAAGCTGTGGCATCTCACATACCTCTAAATTTACTGAATCTCAAAATACAAAGATGTGTATTCAAACACTTTTTATTTTTGTCTGCGTAAATCTTAGGAAAAACTCACATTTCTAGATATTAATACAAAAAAATTACACTTGAGTAAACATGAAGCAACACCTCTAAGTCTGTATCCACAGTAAAATCTCAGATGTAGCTAAATAAATGAGAAGCAACACATTTTTTACCATAACTAAAAGATTTAAATTAAGGAATATTGGATATCTTGTTTGACTGTGAGGCTGGGAGCCAACTAGAACTTTCATTTGGATTTTTTCTTTTGTGTCTCTTCAAAATATTCCTATTATTGAATATCATATGTCTTGCTGTGTTTCTAAATTCATGCACTTTTCCTGCTAAGAACATATGGAAAAGAGTAGATGGTTTAGAGTGAAATCTGGATAACATAATAAAACTTGAGAGAGAAACTTGAAGGATTAATACAGATCTAAAGACTGAAACTATGCCTACTGCTAAGAACACAACACCATTTATTATAGTACAGATTTTTATGGGGCAGAAATAGGAAAATGTAAAAATCAGACTATTACAGAATATTAGGGTTTCATATATGGATTTCTGGATGTGACAGCAATTTAGAAATGTCAGTTCTTTAAACACTTCCTCTGTTTAGTCAATTCTAAGAGTGGGGAGAATCTGTGTAAGTTTCCTGCATAATCTTAGTCCATTATCTTCTTTTTCTCTAGAGTTTGGTTTCTTCTCAACAGATGGACAATTACCTGTGCTCCTTCTTGCTAAGGCAGGTGAAAATGTTGTGTGTACAGATTTGCTGCTGACAGCATTGTCAGATAGGCTAGTGAACACTGCAGCTGTAAACATATGATTAATAAGAGAGGTGATGTTGCTTCTCATTACATTCATCCCTTGAAAGACATTTCTGGCTAGACCCTCAACTTGTAGAAAATTTTGTATTTAGATGTCTGATTTCCATAGAGATGTAGAGATTAACTCTAAAGGAAGGGGCCACAGCTCATCTCACTCTGTGTCTGTGCAGAGTTGGGCTCTGGAGAGGGCTGACAAGGGTTCACCACTTAGCCTTCCTCAGACATCCACACTGACTAAGGATGCCGTCCTGTCAGCTTGGGCTCCTGCCAGGCTCACTTCCAGAAATGCGTAGCATGCAAGGTCACCTTGGTACAGCCACATTTACACCTATCTTTAACCTGACACACTGTTCACTCCCACGTCTGTTCTCCATGATGATATAAGGATATCACCAAGGATTCCTCTTAACAAATCAGGGACAGTTCCAAGATGTTCTGCAAGATCTATACCAGTCCCCTTTGTCTCTTTAGATGGTCTACTGAGAGAAGGCAATTGGTCAGACCAGTTTTAGACTCATCTCTTCACATACAATGGTTCACCATCAGGAAACTTCTGTTTCTCTCTGTGACTACCACAGAAGTGTAGGACTAGAAGCTTTTTCCTGATCCAAACCACTTATTTAAATTTCAAATTCCTCAAATAGAAGAGATGAATGTAACCAGATTTCCCTAAAAGTGTAATATGTCTTGAACTGAATTAAACTATGTACATAAAAAGCTTCCAAATAGAGTACTTTTAAATTTTCTTACTTAAAGAGTTCACATGGTTTTGAGGGCACCTTGTGACTGCTGTTCTGACAGAGGACAGTGGTAGCAATGGCACCCACTAAAGAGTCAGTGACTTCTTGCTCCCAAGAAGCAATTCAGGGAGTCCAAGACCTACTAGGAAATATAATGAGGAATTTCTAAGGCAAGATCCTTCCTCAGCTGGATGTAGAGCAGGGCTTGGAGAATACATTATGTGACTTCTTCCCTAGCAGAACTGAGGAAGCTGTCTGGGAGGGTGCTGTGAAAGGTCCAAGAGAGATGAGGAGGGTACAGAAGAGATAAGCATTGGTCTGGATCATGGTCTGCCAGGAGCTTGAGGATTAAGGGATACAAGCTTGGATGTGCAGAGTAAGGGGCAGAAGAAAAAGGTTTGAGCTATACGAGGCAATTTGGCAATCTGAGTCCTCCTGTATGAGGACTAGGAAAATATGGTAAGATCCCATCCCTACCTTCATCCAGCTAGGGGAAAGCCCATGGCTATATCATTGAGGGTCTGCCTAGCTTAGAGAGGAAGAAGAGATATGGATATCTGAAAAAAGGGTTTTTTTCTCTTTGTCAGAGAGGCTAAACTACTTCATGTGACCATCACAGAGGAAACTGAGATATAACCTGCTGCACCTGGACTTTAGTAAGGCCTTTGACCCCACAGCATTCTCCTAGAGAGCTGGCTGCTCATGGCTTGGATGGGCATATGCTTCACTGGGTAAAACATTGGCTGGATGGCTGGGCACAAGAGGTTGTGGTGAATGGAGGTGGTGTTGCCCAGGGACCAGTTTGGTTTAACATCTTTATCAATAACATGGACAAGAGAATCAAGTGCACCCTCAGAAAGTTTGCAGGCAATACTAAGTTGAGTGGGAGTATTGATCTGCCTGAGGGTAGACAGGCTCGACAGAAGGACCTGGACAGGCTGGATCAATAGGGCGAATCCAATTGCATGAGGTTCAACAAGGCCAAGTGCCAGGCACTTGGATCACAACAACCCCATGCAGTGTCACAGGATTGGATTGGAGTGACTGGAGAGCTGCTTGGAGGAGAAGGAATTGGGGGTGTTGATTGCTAGTCATCTGAATACGAGCCAGCAATGTGCCTGGGTGGCCAAGGAGACCAACAGCATCTTGGCCTGCCTCAGGAATATTGTGGCTGGTAGGACTAGGGAAGTGATCCTTCCCTTGTACTCGGTGCTAGTGAGGCCATACCTTGAATACTGTGTTCAGTTTTGGGCCCCTTACTACAAGAATGACATTGAGATGTTGCAGCATATCCAGAGAAGGGCAACAAAGCTGGTGAAGGGTTTAGAATGCAAGCGTTATTAGGAGTGGTTGAAGGAACTTGGGTTGTTTACTCTGGAGAAGAGGAGACTGAGGGGAGACTCTCTAGAAGTACCTAAAATGAGGTTGTAGTGTGGTGGGGATTGGTCTCTTCTCCCTGGTAACTAGTGACAGGGCAAGGGGAAATGGTCTCAGGATGCACCAAGGGAGATTTAAGTTGGATATTAGGAGGAATTTCTTCACTGAAGGGTTTGTCAGGTATTGGAACAGGCTGTCCAGAATGGTGGCTGGGTCACCATCTCTGGACGTATTTAAAAGAAGAGTAGATGTCTTGGGAACTTGGTCTAGTGGCAGATTTAGCAGAGCTGACTCAATGGTTAGACTTGATGACCTTAAAGCTCTTTTCCAACCAAAATCTATGATTCTATGATTCTAAGAGCATGGGTGAGGAGGAAAGCTGATGCCTTATGTTGAAAGTGAGCTTATGCTATGCCTAAATATCTGTATATGCAAACTAAAATCTGCTCTCAAATGATAATGAGTGGACATCCACTCAATTTCCTCTGTTCTGTGTTTTAATGCATGTTATTATGTTACCATGGAAAAAAAAGACTTTTGTAGCTGTTTCATACTGTTGGTTATGGAATAAGTGGTGTTTAAGAGCTCCTCACTGCAGGAACAGCAGTTCAGTGTCTGCTCTAAGCCAGAGAGATTGAGACTGTTTAAGTACTTAACTATTAACTTTTTAAGATGAGAACCAACCAGATAACTTCTTATAATAAATGCCTATTTTCTCTGCACATGCCGGGCTAAGTATCATAAGGCTTCTCACAAGTGAAGGCACTAACAGGCAGAACTTGAAGCTGTTAAAATAACATAGTGGAAAATTTCCCGCAGGCAGCTGATCTAATTTTGATTGTCAAAAAAATCTGTGTTCAGCATGAAACCCTCTGTAATTGTAGCCCTAGTGATCTTTTTCACATGTTTTTAAAGTCAGTTTTTAGTCATGTCACAGTAAAGTTCGCAATAAAGACATTGAAAAAATGGGAAAAAAGATCATTCTTATCTGGTCACCTTCTTAGAGTCCCTCAGTCAAATTTTAATGTAGCAGTAATAAAAATACTCTATTATTTCCTGCTGGTCGGCAAAAGGAAGCTATCCTGCAGAATCTGTTTCCTGGCCATCACAAAACACTGGCATGGAAACACAGCTAAGTTTGCACAAGAGAGGATTGATTAGTATTTATCTCCTCCTAGCCCACTACTGATGCCCAGATCCTTTACTGAGTCTTGAGGAGTATTTCAAGTAAAGAAATAAAATATTAAAAGGTTGGATGTCTTCAATTACCAACCTATTGTCCTGAATACAATTATCCATCATTTTAACATCTATTCCTTGTGCCAGAGCTAGATCAGCATGGACTCAGTCCACAGAAGAAAAACTGTTGTTTCCTTTATTGGTCATTTTGCCTGAGGAAGGTCTAAAGGATTGTATCCTTGAAATTGTTTATCTGTGCTGATTACAGCAGAGAAACAAAAAAAAAATCTATAAATTCAGAAGTTAATCTTGGTCAAGAAATAAGTAATATTTAATCACTAAACCTGGCAATGGTAACTGCTTAACAGAAGTTATTCTGAGCCAGTTCCAGCATATCCTCCACTGAAGTACAGCCATGGCATTTAAATAAGGCACAAGTGCCAAAGTAAACATTTAATGGACTTTTCTTTTACTCTAAGTTGTCTTAACTTCTGCAATATCTAACTGCTGTAGGTACCGCTATAGATAACTCTGTGCATGAAACCCAGACAGTGCTAATTTCTGTAAGGAAAAAAGTACCATTTCAATGCTATTCATTGTGCTGCAATAAAAAATAACAAAAAAAAAAATCCCCTCCAAACCTTACAGTAAATGCCCACATTGAGAACTTACAGATTTTTTGTTTCTTTTCTGCATCCAAGAGGGGGAAGTCAAACAATATTTGGTTAACTTTCATTGTGGTGAAAATGCTTTTGGGAACAAAGTTTTCTATTGGGCAATAGACTTTCAAGTCTGTTTTAGTTTTTTATTCTTGGATGTGTAAACAAATTCAGAGAAGCAGGCCTACTAAACCTTTCATTCCTCAGTCATCTTTCTAATGCATTGCAGAGAAGTTATTCTCAGCTTTCACTGAAGCCATTGTATTTCTAATCCACTTCAGCCTGGAAAAATAACACCCTGCTTTAATTAAGAGAGTACTGAATGTAAACTGAGCTATACTCTTTCCATCCTCACTGAAAACTCATATACTCAGTTATGTTCAGGAAAAATCACTTAGGCCTCTTCTGGATGACAGGTTAGCACTGAATTGTCATGAGAGGATGAGGTTCTGATGTTATGGGTCCAAGCCCATTGAAGTTTGCTGTGATTTTACAACCTTAACCCCAAGAGTTGAACCTGGTCCCTTGTTTCTCCACTCCTTCTTAGCTACTGGCTAAGAGAATACGTCCTGCTAATCTGACATCTCAGTAGCACAAAGAAAAGAGATTTTCTGAAAAGTACATCCACAGGATTTACTCTCTTTCCACATTTTCTCCTTTTATTCCTTGAAGATCTCACAGTATAATAATTAAAATACTGTCCTTGAAATATCTTTGGGGGGCAGCAAAGGGTATATGCACATTTATTAATTCTCTGAATCCCTGTTTACAGTGGAGCAGATAACTATTATGTGAGGTGAAAAGCTGGAGGAGGACACCGGGTAAGGATACCTCAGACAGACTTTGGACAAGCAGATTGCAAGCAGAGCATGACTGAGGCTCTGAAGTTGCTTCTCCTAGTCTTAAAAAATAAACACACAGAGTGGTCTTGATAGCTCTTTCATGTTTCTCCTGCAAGATGCTTCCAGGATGCTTCCATCATGGCTTTTTTTTTTCCTAGCCCTTTGAGTTTAGTCTAGAAGTCTTAAAGGCAGCAAGGGCTGTAAACTGAAGCTGGCACAGACAATGGCAGGTCACTTATTGAGGATCAGAGTGCAACAAGAGTCACTCTGTAGAAGAGGGAGTGGGTGTTCCTTGGCCTATTTACAGATACCACTCTCAGGTGTGGCTCCTCTCATCAGAGATGGATGCTGTCTGAGGAGGTAATTCAGGAAGGAAGCCTGGAAGCATGTGGGTGTGATTCCTGCCCCAGGGAAAAAGGGGAATTGTTTATTCCAGCAGCAGGAAAAGAACTGGCTCTTCATTAGGGTTAGGCCACTTGTTTCCAACAAATAGATTATTCACTGAAAAACAATTATTGGCCTGAAAAAATCCACATCTGCAAAGCTGGTTAATGTGTTTGTTTTTTTTCTGTCCACACAGGTAGATGAGTATAAATTTATTTCCTCGGGGCTAGATGTGTGTTCGTGGAGAGAATGGCCTCCCCAGTAACGTGGCTATTTGAATGTTCATCAAGTCTGTGCAAAACTCAGCTTCATCTCTATCTTCTGCCTGAGGAGATTTGAACATACCAGTCCCACCAGCCCTGGAATCAACTTCACCATAATGCTCTAGGGCAGAGTTTTCTGCCATGCATACCACCCATAGCACACACATTGCTTCAAAGTGACAGTAGCAAAATCTAGTCCACAAATACATCCCCAGAAAATGTGTTTTCAGGGTATATATGAAATCAAAATCTTTGGGACAAGAAGGAAGAAGATGCTGGCAAATCTCTTATCTTGCAACCACATCATTTCACAAGTACTGGTCAAGAAGGGATTACTTCAGAGCCTGTGTCCTTTGGGTATTCACTGAAGGGGAAAGGCACCTGGAGTCCTGGCCTGGTGCTGGTAGCTTTTTAATTTGTTTCACACAAAACAGAATAGTGACATCAGGACAACCAAGGGCATTCCCTTCTGGATTGGGAGCTAGGTGCACTGCTGGGACAGTGGTTGCTGTCCTCTGTGCATGGGGAGGAGAGAGTGAACTGCACGGCAAGGAGGTAGAAGGCTGCTGTGTTGCTGCCTTCATCACAGCTATGCAGGTTCTCTCAGTCTCATTTGTAGCTTTCTGTTTCATAAAGATGCCTTAAATGAAGCTGAAATACTTTTCAATTGATGTGAAACAACTTTATACTGACATGAAATCTTCATAATATTTTCTCATTTTTGGTTGAGGGGGTTCGAGTAGAAAACCAAAGAGTTCTCCTTTAGTTCTGAAGTCTGAACTGTCTAATTTGGGGGTCTGTGTTTACTTTCATTTCCTTCAGTGGCCAAACATAAAAAAAAAATCTTATACTTTTAATCACAACAAGAATTCATTTCCATTAAATAATCTTTAGTTGGACTCCATTATTTTTGTTCCCAGTTGTGCTGAGCCAGCAATCAACTGACGGAGCTTGTATAACAGTGTTTTTCTGTAAGCATGTAAGATCTGTGTCCTGTGATTTTTGGCTGAAGGTTAATTTCTTGGACGGATGTTAAGGTATTGTTAAGTTCTGCCTTAGTGTTTCTTTCATATTTTGCTGACATAACCAATCTTGGTGTCACCAGAAGGATGCAAGCATGAGTATCCTCAGCTGGAAAGAGAGAAAAGGTCTCCAACACAATCCTTTGACCTTTAAAGCATACTACAAAGACTGTCTATTTCCTAAGGCTTTTTTAGAAGAACTGAGGGAATGAATAGGACTGGATAAATTTTACTGCTTTGAATTACTAGTTAATTTAATTTTGTCTTGTGTGAGCTCTGTTGTGTTGGACTTACATTTTAAATAATTGGTAGTGTGCCGAAAGCTATGGATAGCCATTGTCCTTTGTATTTTAATTGTACTGCATAAAATGAGAACTATGGGAGAAAAAAACCTTATAAGTGAGTCATAAATAATCATTATTTGGTTTCTAACAGACATGTTTTAGTTTTCCAATTATAATGGGAGACATAATCGAAGCGTTCAAATATGCACTGAACAACTGAGAAACAAATAGGCTTGGGTTCATTATGGTCTGAAATAAAGACTTCTTATTTTCCTGAGCCACTAAAAAATTAATGTTTGCTGTTCACATAATGCTTATTTTGTTAATCAAACAAACAAAAGAACTAATGAGAAATTAACAGGTTTTGCAATGGAAGAAACTGTTTATATGTGACAATTGATGAGCTGAACACAGAATTATGCTTTGAGCCAGTTGAGAGAAGCAAGAAAGATCATACTATATTTGACACTAATAGGAAAACAGAATAAAATCACGGTGAATCTTCAAACAAGGGTCTGGTTTTGAAATTTTACATTGGGCTGAAGATGATTGGTATAAGGCAATGATTGCAGCAAAATAGCACCATTCATTGCCTCTGCATTTCACTCCTAAAGCCAAATAGATTTGAGGGGGTGGGGGGGTGTTCTGAAGGAGTAAATACTCACACTTCCACTTGTTAATACTACCATTTTTTGAGAAAATTTCATCTGTTTCCATCTGTCCACCTACCTCACCTGTACTGTTACTCGTGGCCAACTTGCCCTGACCCCTTTAAAAACCCTGTCAAAACTGACAACAGCCCACAGTGCTGGCATCTTCTCCTCAGACAGTTATGTGTTTGTTGTATTTCTTTTTCTCAGTAAATTTTCCCTAAATTGTCTACTTCATTGGATCTCAGCCAAGCTGGTATGATTTCATAGAGATCACTTTTGCTGCATTGGCATGGAGGGTCTTTAGACAGTTGTAAATTGCTCAGTTGCCTATGGAGGAGGGCCTCTAGAAATCCGTGTCTCGCACCTCTGAGAGACTACTTAGCACTTCACTAGTGATATCTATAGAAGACTCACATTATTTGTGGTCTCAAATTATTTGTGAATAAAACACCAGGACAAGCCACCTATTGTGTGGCAGTAAGTACGCAGTCTGCATGAATGCCCTGAAGTTTTCAGTTGGTTCTTTTCATGAGGAGCACCTGTATATTGCTAAACAGCATATAAATCTTAGGCTACTTGCATTTTACCCCCAAAGTCTTCTAATGAGTGTATGCTTTATTTTTATAAACATTTTATAAGCTGCCTGGAGGCTTATATGTGCTGCAGACATAATTTTTGGTTGAAATAATCTCACATTTCATTAAAAAAAAAAAATTGTTCCCTATTGATATTCTAAGAATGTGTTTTCGAGCCTGTTACATGGCCCATCAAACAAATGGTTCCAAGTCTTCTGTTTTAATGCTTGACAGATGTCACATTAGACAGATATTACCACAATTTTTGGAATTCTACTTGTTAAAGGATATATTTTTGCAGGCTGTGCTGCACATCAGGCAAAAACCTTGTTAAAAAAAGATGTAAGATAAGACTTGTGAAGCCTTAGTCTTCGAAAACAGAGATGCTATTGCACACTCTTGGCCAAATTCAAATAAGAAGGCAAACAGCACATTGGAACAATTGAGCTTTACGTTTCTCATTACAAGTTTAGGACTGAAAGTTGATTAATACTCTGGCCCCAATCCAGAAAAGCACTTAGACTGAGAAAGTCTGTTGGAGTTGGATCTTTAATTCCTTCAAACATAGTTTTAATATCTTAGCCTTAAACATTTACTGCCATAGGTGTATTCATGTGTCTAAATTAATCAGGTTGTTGGCAAGGAGCTTGAAGACTTGTCACCACGTATCTTCAAGTCCCATTCACACATGGCCCATCAAAATGGGTGTCCTCTTGCTATGGGTGTGCCAGCCATACTGGATGCTGCTGACATTCTCATTGAAGGCAGATCTCTTTAGGGTCAGCAAGGTTGCAGAGCCTGGTGACTGAGCCTTAAGTGACTTTGTAAGAGAGGCAGAGAGTCTAGAAAGCCAGGCAAGTGAAGAAAGGGAACAAGGGCTGCCCAGAGCCAGAACTCACCTTCAGAACTGAACACAGACCTCTGTCTGTCCTGATATGATTTTGAGACAAGTAGCTTAGTATCTAAAGCTCATCTATGCTCTCCAAAACAAGAATTAAGTTTATTTCTTTCTAATATTTTTTTTGTCTTCGATCATAAATTATTCCTTTGCTATTTCTTCACACAGACAGATCTCATCAAGCCTGAAGTTTTCTGAACTGCAGCCTTTGCCTTCACTGGTCTTCAAGGAAATGGGATGCTTGCAGCTCTCATATTTCTGCACAGTGGTTTGTTTGAAAGGTAAAGATAGAGCCAAGATTGGTAGCATGTTAATGTGAAATTTTGATTACATCTAATCACATAGTTCTGCACTATGTAGTGAGTCCTCTACATTTGAGTGTAGATATACCCTGAGGGCAAAGGCAAGTGCGAGTCTTTAGTGCAGTGCAATTCACANGACAAGTAGCTTAGTATCTAAAGCTCATCTATGCTCTCCAAAACAAGAATTAAGTTTATTTCTTTCTAATATTTTTTTTGTCTTCGATCATAAATTATTCCTTTGCTATTTCTTCACACAGACAGATCTCATCAAGCCTGAAGTTTTCTGAACTGCAGCCTTTGCCTTCACTGGTCTTCAAGAAAATGGGACTTGCAGTTCTCGTATTTCTGCATAGTGGTTTGTTTGAAAGGTAAAGATAGAGCCAAGATTGGTAGCATGTTAATGTGAAATTTTGATTACATCTAATCACATAGTTCTGCACTATGTAGTGAGTCCTCTACATTTGAGTGTAGATATACCCTGAGGGCAAAGGCAAGTGCGAGTCTTTAGTGCAGTGCAATTCACACAGTTCTGTGGGTCTTTTTAATAGCTTCCTACTTTTCAACTGGAAATATATCCTTGAAGATATGTCTAGAGAAGGTAGCTTAGGTATCACTATGTGATATTGCACTCCACTGAATATAATGCATTCCCTTTCTCCCCAGGACTAATTAACTTAGATATCAGTCTAAGCTAGCAGAGATGCATAGCTTTTAACACCTGAGCTAGCACTTTCACAAGTAGCTCAGCTATGTCTACATGGTGCTTAATTATGCCAGTAAGACATATTCTGAGATAGCAAGTAATCCTTTTTAAATAAATTCAAAGCAAGGAAACTACAGAACATAAATGATATGGAGTGCTGCATATAACTGTTGATTTTTGTCTGGATAACATGATCCTTACCCAGTTCAGTTTTAATAAACTGACACCTATTTCTGAATTTGTCTTCTCATGGCTTGCAAATCTGTTTTAAGCTGCAAGATCTGTCTTTGTGAAAGTGAAAATTAAAGAAGAAATAGCCACAGGAAACTTGCAGGTTTTTACTAACCTCTTAATTAAATTCCACAGGTTGAAGAAAAATAATAGAAGATTCTACCACTTTGCCCACTAACTTTTCCTACTCCAGGGATTCAAATAAATGGATTTTATAAATTTACCCACTGTTCTGCTTTAAAACTTCAGGAAACTTTGCTTTTTAGTAGGAAGTTAATTAGAAGTAGTTCTTATTATACCTTTAATGTGGTTAAGACTCCTGAGGCAGTATAAACATTAATTAAGGCCCCTAGTACCCTCTGAAGTAGATAGTACTTACCCACAACTATGCTGAAAATAAAGCCTCCCCTCCTACTTGAATTGACGATGCATGCTATCTCAATATCAGCACAACTACTTTAAATATTGTTGAAAAAAAAAGGGAAAAAAGCACTACAAAATATTTTCCTATGCTCTCATTTTTCCTAGGAGTCATTTTTGAAGGCCACAGAGTGAGGATATTTGGGGTAATGCTATTTGCAACCCATGGTCATTTAAGTCTTTGTAGCCCAAAAATTTGTTGCCTGTTATGTGACATTTTACATGTCTATATAGAATATAGCCATTCTTCTAAAATGAGTTTGGATCTTTTTCAGTTCACCTGCCAAAAGTAATTTTGAATGATCTAGATATTTTTGGTCAATAGCTTTCAAGCTGGATTTTTCTGGGAACTCAACATGTTTGGACCATTCAGGAATACATCTGTAAGCACGTGACTCTTCTGGTAATAATTCATTAGAAACAGGGATGTAATAGCTTAATATATCTGCATCATACCAATATTGAACTGCATTACTGGTACAGAAATGCTGCTGTAACAGGATGCAATAGGCAAATCACAATGTCTGTAAGACTTCCATATGGTTCTGGTGTATGAAAGCCATTAGCATCATCTCTAGCTTGTAGGGCTGTTGCTTGTAAACATTAGGGAACAGCCAATAGTGCAGCTGGTACCTTTGAGTGTTGTAAACCACTACTTTATCAATTCCAGCATTGCATTCCCTTGATAAGGAAAACATATCCAGATATGAGTAATCACTTTAAACTCCTGGATTTTCCATTCTAAAAGTTGAATCTCTTAAATGTCATTGATTTTTGGCATCTCTTAGAGAGCAATCCACAAATCAACTGTTAAAATGCATGGCATATCAATATGCTTCAGATAAATGCCTTTGCTCCTCACAGAATGGATAGATAACTTTTATGTTCCCTTAGGATTTCTGTGGCTATAAACACCAACCTGACTGGGCACAGCAAGCCTGGTCCAAACCCAATCAACATAACATAAAGGGAAGACTCCTTTTGCTTTCAGTGGGTTCTCAGCTCATCTTCTATTTTGCAAACAGTGATTGCACCTAGACTTACAGGCTGTATCTAAACTGCCAAATCAAATGCAACTTCCGTCTGCCTAGGAAAGCTCTTTTACCCCAATCTCTCCATCTCCCAAAGGTGTTGTCTGTACACATGCCAGCAGCTGTGTGCAGTCCCTGGCCAGCCCTACCCATGTCTCCAGCAGAGCTTCAGCAGGGATTCCCTCTCCTGGGAACCACCACACTGCTATGTCCAGTTACATAATGAGATGTGCTCTGTGTAGGGAGTGAGTATAGACACAGTGAGCACATCAGCTGTCAGGTGCTGAAATCTAAGTGTGAGTGAGGAAGAGCAGGGCCACGGCAAGGTGGCAGAGTTGGGTACCTGGCTCTATAACACAAGAGCCCCAGGCATGGACATTTCTGTAAAGTGCAGAAGTTTATTATTTCATATTTTACCTGTCAGAATGGGGTTTTCAGAACATATACACTGCAAAGACACCAACACCAAGCCTGCCAATGCAGGCATTAAAACTCAGATTAGGAATTTTTTTTTCCACTTAAAGGAATAGGAACCAAGCTGCAAACTTTGAATCCAAATCTCCCCCACTTTGGCTGTGTTCCATCAGTTGTTTTCCAGATCTCCTGCACACTACTGTGCAGCAATAAGAAAGCTAAGCATGTGGGCAGCTTAGTAAAAGAAATTAAGTGTAGCCAAATGAAAAGTGGGAAACAGCTTGCATAGTATGATTTAAGTTACTGTTACCATATCAATAATCAAAAAAATATGTATGTGCTTGCCTTCAATTATATATTTATTGAAGTAGATCACACTCACTTATACAAATTATAAATATTACTCAAACATCATAGCTTTGGCCAAGATTCTCTGAAGATTATGGAACTACAAGAAGAACCATAAACTGGATCACGTCAAAGGTCAAGGAGCCTCTATCCAAGACTGTCAAATAGAAGATGCTTAAGAAAAAAGCATAAAACCAGGTCAAGCATATAATGAAACCATTCTGGCCCAGCCTTGCAGCTTCATTGATTTGTGGTGCAGGTGCTTCCTGAGGCAGCAGTGGTTTCTTTCTGTTTAATAGTGCAAGATGGATTTTTCATCCATGGATTAATCCAATTTCTTTGTAAACTTGCATGAACTGCTGTCACCTGCAATGGTCTGTTGTAGTATGTGAATGAGGACTACCGTCTTTTGTTCAGTTTGAATTTACCATGTAGTTTCATCTGGTCCTTTAGTTTTGTTTGACACCTTGTAGATCTTGTACTGCAAAGACAGAAATAACAGTGATTTTTTTTCCCCTGTTTACTTTTTGCATCTTACTGCCGCTTTTGGAAAAACAGCATAAATGTTGTCCCACTATAACTGCCAGGATGTGCTGCATGGCTTTGGCCATGTTGCTGCCTCCTTGTGAGGGTCACAACCCAGAGCAGGTGAGAGCTGGCATTGCCCACCCCACACTACCCTCTGACCTGTCACCAGACACATAAGGACATGGATGCCCATCCTCGATTGTTGTGTTGTAGCTACCATCAACTGCAGCCATTGGGAACCACCTCCTGGACTAGGTGTTGCCACTGCTGCTGGTGTCTCAGGTCAGAAACCCAATCTCCCTCCTCCATATACCCTGTTCTCCAGATTGCTGTGCTTTGTCAAAAGGGGGAAGCTTTTAATCATCATCCTTGAACAAAATCTGGCATAACTCCTAAGGCTTGGCAGAGGCTTCCATGAGATTCATTTTCTTTCCAACAGTTCTGAAGGTGGTGGACTTCCATCAGTGAGTCATTAGCAATGCTTGGCACAGTGTCCTTGCTATGATCTCTGATACAAGCACAGCAGTGTTTTGCTTTCTGACTGTGAAAAGGTAAGTGCTGTACTTTTTCTACCCACATCAGCATTCTTCCTTTTCAGCATGTGTACTGCTTAGCCACAGAAAATAACAAAAAATCCCCAGTGTGAGAGGATTTAGTGAAAGTAACACCTCCAAAAGTCTTTTATCTATGCTGACTGAAAGTTAATCCATATATGCAAGAATCTGATGCTTCAGCTTACTGGGAAAGACAGACACATAATAGAAACTCTTGAGTGTTATCTCTTCACAGTAACAGAGCTTTGTCGTCTTTTGTCTCACTCTGGTCTGTACAAACTTTTTGGTGAGTTTAAAATTCCTAGTGCAAACTACAGGAATCTACCTCAAAGCTGTCATGGAGAAATGGATTAGATATGGATTTAAAAAACAAACAAACAAACAAAACCCCAAACAAGCTTTGAGGTCTCAGGGAGCCATTCTCATTAATTATTTGGAAGAGGTGCTATGCAGAGGCTGGAAAATCATGAAACTGGGTAAGGATGGAGTTTTGCACCAAATAATGTATATTTATGTAACATTGTTGGCTTCTTTCATTGTAAATCTCTTGTTTATTTTTGAATGATACTGTTGAGTTGTAGTTCATCGCAATTTTCTGATGCCCGTTTTCCATTTTAAAATCCATATACACAAAGTGAAAACTGGTGAAATTTCAAATACCCTGTAGTTTCAGAAAGACGTAATGCAAAAAGCCATGAATCACTGAATATACTCTATGGGAATGGAAAACACCTTGCTCAGCTAAGGGGTAGACAGGGACCCAGTGAAAAAGCTTATTCTAGCCATTGGTGCACCTTTGGAAGGCAGACTGTGAAAAGACAGACTTCTCCATGTGATCAGAAACCACAGAACAAATGAATTCCTGCCATTTTCTAAAACTTTTGTAGAGAGGGGACCAGTTAGTCCATCTTGGAAGATGAGGTTGGATGGAGAACAGCAGCTCAGAGCTCTCCCTTTTCTTGTTCCCAGCTCAGCAACCTCTGTAAAATGTGGCTTAACAATTCAGTGGGAAACATCTTCTAATATACTTAGATATATGCTTGAGATGTTTGGCCTTCCTGAAATAGGACAAAACGGAGCAGATTAAAAGGAAAAAATATTTGTGGTTTGTAACTCCTTATTGCTGGAGCTTTCTGTCATAAATCATTTTCTATTAGTTTAATATTGACTTTTTTTTCCAAGATCAACTTTTTTGGTAGTGCCAAAAAGAACTATAGGAAGCCACAACAAGAGGATTTTGTGTCACAGAAGGCAAACCTACAGATTTTTAAAACCTCTATAAGCAACTCACTTTGGTTAGTTTGAAAGTAGCTCTGCACTAGTTCAAAATCATATGAAATTTTCAATTGATCAGACCTGAGTTTGACATTTGCAGTGAGATCGTGTCCTGAAGAACAGTGCTGGTGCTGGATGTTGCTTGCNGAAAGTAGCTCTGCACTAGTTCAAAATCATATGAAATTTTCAATTGATCAGACCTGAGTTTGACATTTGCAGTGAGATCGTGTCCTGAAGAACAATGCTGGTGTTGGATGTTGCTTGCAACCTTGCAACAGCCATGCAGATTTCTGGAGTACNTCTACTCGTGACTTAAACACCCCCTTGCAGCAGCCATGCAGATTTCTGGAGTATATCCAATTATGGAGCAGTTGAAGAGGATCTGAAGACCTAAATATGCAGCGCTGATAGGCTAGTATGAATTTTCCATGACACATGACACTTGCCAGAAAAGTGTACTCACCAATTACTGCACTGTGCTCAGGATTACTCCTAGAAGCTCCGTCATTTAGGAAAATGAATCATCTTTGTCTGCAGGAATTTACTCATCCTTGTGCACATTATTCTAGTAGTTAATCACTCTGTCAGCTAAAGTTCAGAGTCTTATTTCTAGGATGAATTTTGTCAACATTCAGCTTCTAAGCATTTGATCTTATTATAGGTCACTTTCCTGCTAGGTTGAAGACTTATCACCCATCAGATTATGCTGAATATATTACTAACATTAAGCCAGCTCCAATATTTAACTCATGCCTAATTTCAGACTTCAAGACCTACCATGAAGACTGCAGGACTCCAGCAGTACCAGCTTGCTTCTGTCTCATCAGCTCTTTGCAGAGTCTTGCCAGCAAGTCCGGCCTCTTATACTGAGAAGTACAGTCTCGGAGGATGGGCCTTTTGTGCTATTTTTACATCAACTTATTTTTTCTAGAACTCCTCTGTAACCCAGAGAGTGGTGGTGTTATTAACTCTTCACTGTCCTCCACAAATCTTTTATCATCAATGGGTTAAGACATTCTGATTTCAGGTTAGCATATATACCATAAGATATAGCATCTGCATGAATAAAACAGTCCCCAGTATGTATTTTATTTTAGCAGAGACAAAACTAATTGTCTTTTCTGCATATCTGCACTCTACACTCACATCACCTCTGCCCACTGTGGGTTTTGTGGGAGGTGGTTTCTGAAGCAGCATGTGTCATATTATCTTTACTGCCATGCTGGCTACAGTGTTGTTTAATGGCTATCAAATCATTTACCTCAGTGGCCAAAGAATACTAACAAAAGAGCAGGTACCTGAAGTGTATGACAAGGAAGAGCTGGAGAAAATTTGAATAAACAAGTGACAAGACACCTCAGAGGAGAAACACTGAAGAGAGAGCTAATAAAGACATTGGGCTGTTGTAAAACTTGTTCAGGTACCACTTCTTAAGGCAAATACTCCCTGGGAGCCTGACTAGTGTCTGGAATATGTGGCCGATATCCAGCTCTATACGTACAGAAGATGTGGCCATTGATCCAGTCATATGTTATACATTATGCTTTATCTTTCAGATCTGGGACAGAATTTATTTAACTCCAAGACCAGGGGGGGAATTACAATCATGTATTATGAAATCTTATAAAACTTCTTTAATAGTGCTTGTAAGAGAGACAAAATTTAAAATGAATATTAATGCTAAGCTTAGCAATATGGAGTGGGATCAGTAGTAGAAAACAGAATTACCCAGTTGGTCATTTTTTTTTCCTTTGCTTCAATAGCACATCCTACCTGGGGGCAGGTTCAGTCACTGTCCTTGCCTACTTAAAAACTTAGCTGTAACACCTTCTCAGCCTCTCTCTCACCTTTTGGCACTGATAACTGATCCTGCTTTCCTGCAGGGTCACCTACAGCGACAGTGCGCAATAATGTTCCAGCCATGCAGGGTCTGACTTAGAATTAACAGGAAGTAAAGGGACTTCTGGATCCCCAATATTTGTTGAAGGCCTTCCCTCTCTCTAGGAAAAGGCTTTTCCACTTTAAGAAAGACACAGATTATCTTTTTCATATTATTTTTCTTATGTCTCTTCTTAAATGTTAATGGTGGAGAAACAGCCTATTCTTCTCAAGATAAACAAAGGCCCAAAACCTGATCTCAGATATCAGTTTGTGTGACTGTGTCATTAATTTGATATTGGACAGAGTTTGTAATGTTTCAAAATAAAGTAATTGATGGTACATATTTTGATCTTGCATTTTTAAAAGGAATTTAAGCATCTGTCTTGAAAGGGTCTTTTGGCAAGCACAATTAATTTTTCAAATAGTAACTATGAGTGCAGCTGGCGTTTCTCCAATAAGAATAAAATTCCTGAACAACGTTCTTTGTCATTCATCTTGAACATTCTTCAGAAAGACTTGACCTTCCTCTGTAACCCTGCTCTTTAGATGTACAATTTCAAGTGTTAAGTGAAGACACAGGATACATTTCTGCGGATGTAGGAGGCGAGATTTATTTTCTGATGATTTAATGAAAGACATTGATGGGTTTATTACTTCTTATTTCAGTAGCATAGTACACAGAACTAAACAGAATCCAAGATGCTAGAGGTCACCTAGCATTTTCTCTTTGCTTTCTCTTTGGAGTTTTCTCTTTGCTTTCTTCGGCTCTCATACAGTGTTCTGTATCTTATTGAAATTGCTTCTTGTCCTTACAAATTTCATTAATTTAGTTAATAATGCAGTGGTCAACATTAACATGGCAGTGTTGGTCACCAGCTGTCTTGAATATGAGCCAGTAATGTGCCCAGGTGGCCAAGAAGGCTAACAGCATCCTGGCTTCTATCAGAAATAGTGTGGCCAGCAGGACTAGGGAAGTGATTGTAACCCTTCAGAAGGCTGCACCTTGAATAATGTTATAAGTTTTGGGCTCCTCACTAAAATAAAGACATTGAGGTGCTGGAGCATGTCCAGAGAAAGGCAATGAAATTGGTGAAGGGTCCATAGAACCAGTACAATGAGTGGCTAAGGGAATGGAGGATGTTCAGTCTGGACAAAAGGAAGCTGAGAGGAGACCTTATTGCTCTCTACGTCTACCTGAAAGGAGGCAGTAATGAGGCAAGCATTGATCTCATCCCCCAAGCAACAATTGTGAGAGAACAAGAAAGAAAGGCCTCAGCTTGCACCAGGGGAGGTTTAGATTGGATATTAGGAAAAAAATTGTCACTGAAAGGGCTGTTGAGCACTGGAATATGCTGCCCAGGGACATGCTTAGGTCACTTTATTAAAGTGTATGTGTAGCACTCAGGGACGTGATTTAGTAGGGAACTTGGCTGTGCTACGTTTACAATTGGACTCAATCTTAAAGGTCTTTTCCAAAAATGATTCTATGATTCTATATAATTACCATTTGCAAGTATTTAATGTTGCCATAGTACCTTATCATAGACAATACCATGGTAACTTTTATCAGGCAGAATACAAAATTTTATATACCTTGCTGGCCCCACTATAATTAACATTTCTATAACACTTTATTTTTAGGTATTTATAATCATGAACTGGTTAATGTCTACAACAACTTTTTGAGATCAGTGTCGGAGTCTCACACGACTCAGTCCAACAATATATATATGGAGGCTAGGTAAATTTGGCAGAAAAATACCATAAAATTAAATATGTTTTTAAAAGGTGATTGACTAGGGTATTAATAAGGAGCATTGCAAGTTGCAAGCTAAAAATCATCAGTCTGGCTCAAAATTCCTGAAACTGGCATAAGAATCATGATATTCACAAAAGTACCTGTGCATGTTTTACTTGTCTCTGGGCTCTTTAGCTCTTGGAGTACACTTGGGGCTTGTTTCTCACTTCTTTTCCAAACCAAGAAAGCCTGTAGCTTTACTCTACAAGTAGAAGCTCGAAGACTCACCCACATATGCCCCAAAGAGTTGAAGCTACAACAAAACCAGCCAACATCACAGATCTCACATGAAGCCACAAGAGCTGGCAACAGTGAGCAAACCAAGCCTTTTGCATATATTTTTTTTTATTTTCCATTTCACAGAAGAAAGTCACAGACATGATCTCACATCAGCCCAAACCACTCCACTGCTTCTTTCCTATGACTGCCCCTTTCTGGAGGTGGGGTACTGAAGATGATAAGAAGAAAATGCTGCTCTTCTCTTACTTTCTATATCTTCCTCAGCTCATAAGGTCTCGTACGCTTTTGGGTAGGACCACCACCACTGCAGCCTGCCTATCTCTACAGAAGAAATTATTTTGTGTAAGACAGAGGGCAGGCAACATACCTCCAGCTGTTTTCCTCACAGACTGCCTAAACAGACTGGCATTCACATAGAAACTTGCGCTGATTCAGCCATAAATTTCTTTCAGTGGCAACTGAAAATGCAAAGTCTAAATGAAGAGAAACAAAGCATTTAAACTGACATAATCAATAGCTGTGATACAAATAAAATTGCAGTAAAAGCCATATATTTAGGAACACTGAAACTTATTAATTATTTTATAGAGTGGGTGAAGAGAAATGTTCAGCAATATTCAAAACACATTTTCTGTAGTGAGAGAGAGATGAGATAACAATCTAACCGGATACTGTTAAAATTTGTTGTTCTTTATATTGTGAATAATAAGTAGCATCACTAATTTTTGGTTGTTGCATCCCAAGAGAAGTCAGAATGGCTGTTTGGTGATTTTAACAATTCCAGGAAAACAAACGTGGGGGAGGGGGCACCAGAAACAATCATGCTTTTCTTCCTGAACATGGACTTTAAAAAGGCCTTTTTCAAAGAGACATTTATTCATGCTGTGAATCTCATAGAGTGACATCACTGACAAGAGAAAATTCTCTGCTCAGATGCTCAGTTCAGTTGTTAATTACAGCCTTCGCTCTCCCTCACTGTGCAGTGCTCCCCTGATGTCACCAGATCTGGCCTCCTGTGGAGGAGGAGGAGTAGAACACCAGGTCAAGAAAGACATTGCACCTTAGTTACAAAAGTCAAGAGTTCTGTGGGGTATTTAGTGCTATAAACCCAGCTTTGGGTTGTTTTTCTGTTTTACCTGAGACTACTACTACATAAAACCCCACCTCAGTCAGTTTTGACATTGGGCTGCCTCTCCTACCCACCCCAGCTCCTGAGCAAGATCTTGACCTGCCAGCTTGTATCCCCAGGCTTATATCCTTTCTAAATGGTAGCTGGAAGGTTTTACCACAGTAAGTCATGTTTTACCCATAATGTTCTTTATATCTTCCCATGTCATCGACTACTGGCCAGTGTGATAAAGAGGCATGATTCAAAAAGGCCATTTTGTAGGTCATGGTGGGCTCCCATAAGCTTTTTCCTCGGGACCTGTGCCTGCTTGTTAGCCACCCAAGACAGCATGAGGGCTGGGTGTCCCCCTGGGGCACTCTGCTCTAGTGTTGGGAGCATTTGCCAGGAGGGTGGGCATGTGTTTTTTTCCCTCCCCAAGCACAGAACAGGTCCCATTGCATGGCTCTGGACCCCAGCGTGCAACAGGAATTGTGCTGCAGCATCTACTGATGCCATGTTCATTGAGGATTTTTGAAGAAAGCCATGAAGACTGACATTTGGAAGCCAGAGACAGTTGGAAGTTACTGCTAGTTCCTCGTATCCTCAGGTGAAGATAAAAGCTTCAAAGGACTGGATCTCTCTTGAAGGCTTCATGAGCTCCTGTGAAGACGGGAGAAATGGAAGAAGCTGACCATGGCAAGATGTTTTCTGAAGTGCTCTCCTTACATAAAGCAAATTTAGACACAATAGATCAGCCTTTTCTTTGCCTTCAATAACCATGACACAACATACCTAAAGTATCAGTGAGGCAGACTGGATTCTACCTTCTGCTTTACTCTGCAAACACTTTGACTTGGCTGGCCAAGATCTGTTATTCATTGCCACTGATTGCATGAGAAACAAAACCAAAGATTATTAGTTTTTGTAGGATGGAGTCATTAGAGTGAACACATGATTTAGATGTACTTATGTTCTTCCTGAGAAAATGACATAGATAGATTAAGTGCTGCAATTTACTGTAGATCTGCCACGTTAGTTTAGCATGCATCTACTGCATCTGTCAAGCTGTTACAGCTTTATTGATCCAGATTATTTTTTCTCCATTAACTAGAGGATTAAAGAGAAAAGGATTGAATTATGTGATGATTAATCATGGGTTAGACATTTGCAGTTCAAATGCATAGATAGTATTTAAAAGTTGTATCTTATATTCCAGTGCAGTATTTCAATTTGAATAGGTTTTTTCATGTCATTACTTCCACCTGTTCCTGTTTAAAAGTAGAGACTTTAATTTTTCTTTTAAAATCTAATAATGCTTTAGTAATTACAATATGGCAACACTGTGTACATTTGGTTATTACATACATTAGTATATTCTTCCTTCGTTCAAAGACATAAGTGTCCTGGAGTGGTTTTCTGGAGTTGGAAATAATATATCCTAAATCATGTAGCTAACTAAAAGAAATGGAGGAGATAGTCAGGCTTTTTAACATACTCTTTTGCTTAACTGCTCTTGGTACTGTTATGCTTTTCATTTCAGGGGGATCCTAACTGTTGCATGACTTTTGATGATCCATGCTTTGATTTGGGTGGGGTTGTCCTTGAGAAGTATAATTACATATCTGATATGGATCTGTTAAAAAGTGGTAATTAATAATCTACTTTAGATCCTGCAAAACTGTGAAGCACGGGAATATCTAAATTACCCTTTCCTCTTTCTGATCAAGAACATAATAATGTGCAGGATATTTTGTATACAGACCATTGTCTTCTTCCTTCTGAAGAACTGGATTATGTATTATAAGAAAATCTTACTTGACAATCATGGTGGTTTATGCATCAGGTTTTGGAAAGCTGTAAAGCTTTATTCCTTAACAGTGAAAACACTGGAAAAATAAAGGCTCCTGATAATTTTGTTTTGGATACAAATCTATGTTAAAAGCACTCTAAAACTGCCTTTAAAAAAAAATCTTTGATCTTTTTTGCTGATAAGAACCTTTCTTTCTCATTTGAGTATTGGCCAAATTGTGATTTTCTTACTCACACAGTAACAATTTATTTTTCCGCTTAGGCCTGCTAATATCTACAGCAGTACTTATGGTACAAAGCTTTATCAACTGTCTAGGTATTTTAGACCTGTGGTGTTTATCTGATTTCCACCTTAAGGTCTTTTCTTTATCTGCTCTTCTTTGTCTTCTTTTCCTTTTTCTCTGTCCCTATATTTTGAGTATATGCATATTTAGATGGGGATATTTCAGCAGGTGGATAGCCTGAAACTTGGATAATTACTATGTTATTTGCTAGATTTTGGTTTATCTTTGTTATTTACAGCTAGAAAATGTGCTCAGGATCCTTAATGGGGGAGTGGGAATCAGTTGAACTTGGTGTTAAGACGATAAAACTAAAGCTCTAATTAGAGAACAAAGAAAAAAGAAAAAGAAAAGGCTTGAATAGCTTGAATTTTAACAAGTTATGACAGGTGGGTCTGTAACTGCAAAAAAAAAAAGAGTGCTCTATGTGCTGAATTTACATGTCTGATTGACACAGCACAGTGTCTGCTATGAAGTCAGACACTGAACCGTGATTTCTGTCCACTGGGACCCTGCAGCATCTACCAGAGAGAAGTTTCTACTGTTTGGTTCATCTCATCAGTCTCTGCACACCCTCAGTCTACAGTGTGGCTTAGCATAGGGTCAGTCAGAGAAGCACCCTATCTGCCAACATTTTCTTTTGCCACACTACAAAATCCCATGAGAACAATTTCAAACAGCTATTTCAGAACTTATGGGCCAAAGGATCAGAGTGCCACCTCCCTCTTCCACTTCGCAGCATGAACTTCACCTTAGCTCCCTGCTTCACTGGCTCACTCTTCCAGTAACATCACATCTTTTTGATGCCAGCAGTGCAGGATTCATGTTCATCTTTGCTCATGTGGTGTAGTAGGCTGCTACCAGGGCTACTTTGACTTCTGAGTCATGTTTCTGTGGACCATATGTTCTCCACCTCCTGGCTCCAGCAGCTATATAAACACTACACAGTTGTTCCCACGAAAGGACTGTCAGATTTAAAACTCAGAAGATAATTAGGCAAGGGTTTCCTGCTCTCCATCAGGCTAAGCAAGCTCCCTTAAAGTCTCACACTTGTCTTGACTTTGGGACAGTCTTGCCAAACAGATGAGGCAGTTGTCTGATTCCTGTTACATGCACACCTGCCATGATGAGCAAACAATGGAATTTATTCTTGTTTCAAGCTCTCCTGTTGTTCTGACAAAGACCTAGTCAACGTACACTAACATCCCAAAGAAAGTTATCAGTGTCAGATCTTGGAGGCACAGTCTACTTTTTTGTTAAATGGAATGATGTGCAGTGCAAGGTGCCCCCCAGGCATGGCAGGGGGCTCTGCTGGCCACTGCCATTTGCACACTGAGCTGTGTCAGTTGTAGCCTTTCCTAGGTGTGAGTGTGAGTTCTTGGTGCATGGCTGCCTTGGCTGTATTCCCTCCTGTTCCTTACTACCTCTAATCTTTTCTTCTCCATTGACTGACAAGTGTGTGGAGGAAGGCAGCATAGGGTCTGTACTCATGAAGGGACCACATGTGTTGTTTTCTGACATACAACACTATTTCACATTGACCACAGCCATCTTGGAGTTCAATACAAGACACAAAAGGAAGTGCTCTGAGTTACTTATTTATCTGGTTTTAATTTATCTGCTTTTAAAGTCAGCAGAGAGAGAAAGAGGGAACCCTGAAGAGGACAGCTGAGTGCTTAAGTCCAGTCTTGATGTGAAATTAAAAAACAAAACAACAACAACAACAAAATAGTATGAGTGAGGCTTAGTTTAATGTCTAAGGTGGACAACTAGATTTTAAGGGACAAGAATACCATCTTCCTTGCCCTGTTTCACTTATGCACAAAACTTTTTCCAGCCTGTTTAGGAACAGAAAGGTATACTTAGGATACCTTCTGCACTGAGAGCAGTGCCACATTGGGGGAGCTTCGGGTTCTACCAAGATATTATGTAAGAAAACTCCTAAGGAAATGCACCCAGAATATGCTGACCAGGGGGATGTGAACACACTATGATTACAATGAGGACCTGGAAATTTGGCTTTCCTGGCCTCTGCATAGCCCTTCCATCACCATGGCAGCTGCACCTTCTAAAAGTAGATAAATATTGACTTCGTCTCAGAAGAACGATAGTTTCACATGATTTTCCAACACTGCATTAATAAGCAACTTGCAATCCAGTTAGGCAAACTGTCAGTAATGCCCGCCAAATAATTTACATGGCAACAACATGTAACAGTTTCTAACATAACAAAATTCTTTACTTAAGATCAACAATGCAATTTATACACAGGTCTGACTGTTTTATAGATGCCTATGAGGTATATCTGAACATGCATGTAATTTTATGATTTTTTGATGTTATTGTTTTGGGGTTTGGTTTGGGTATTGTTTTTTTTTAATGAAGGAAGTATAAAGCTTATTTATTTGACATTTTCCCCTTTCTCTCATTAAAAAAAACCCCACCTGCTGATCAACAAGAAGTGGTAAGACACTTACAAGTCTAAATTAAAGATGCAATAAAAATTCAGTTCCAGGATGAAATACATAATTATGAAATTATATGGCAAGAGAATGCATGGTGCTTATAACACTTTTTTTTTTTTGCTTATAAATGTTACACTAATTGCTTTTCTGCAATACATGGAAGAATTATCTGTTCTAAATGAATCTCCCAGGGTATCAGCTGCCTCAGCTGGTTGAGTACAATGTCTTGAATACTTTCTCAAGCTAAATTCCAACTGAATTTGAAAGCACCTGGTTTAAATTTGTCTTGTGATATTTAGTTAGAGTATATCTGCAAACCACCAAACTTAAATAAGATAGGTTCCTTATTTTCTTAAGTCCTAGCCAGTGGGGAAAGAGTTATTTCCTATAGAGCTTGGAAGCCTCATTCAGCAGTTCTGAATTGCCTTCAATCTGATCCTCCCTGCTGGAAAAAGGAGAAGCCTAGGAGAGAACTAAATTAAGTGCCTAAAATTCTGTACAGTTAATAGATTTGCAATGTGTTCACCTGTTGTAAAACACCTTTCACAGCCAAAGGCCAAATTCTGCAGCTTCCACATTGCTGCGGGTATTTCACAGCTGAAGTGAAGCACTTCCAGCAATACGGAAGCTGCAGAATTTCAACTTGTACATCAGTGGTCATGCTCAGCAACTCAGCATAGACTTCAGAGCCAGCTTCTATCTGTGCAGGGGAATTAATAGCCTGCCAAAGGGTATCTCTATTGCATGACTCTGGATATACCTGCTGCACATAACAGTGGTAATAAGCCCACCAGACCCCTCCAATGAAACTACATTTGTTTCAATTAGCAAACCTTTCAAACAGGTCTGCTTGTCTCCTGAAGTAAAATTTCACAGTTCAAGATCATAATGTGCCATTCTCTGGTCTTCAAGCAAGCATCTCTCTGTCAGTTTTCTGTGAGATGTGCTAAGATATGAATATGAAACACTACACCCTAGTAAGACTGACTGAAGAAGCATGATCAAGGTTAAAGAAATCACTCCAGGATGTCTGAGCTGAACATCTGCCGAAGTATTACAGAAAGTATGGGTTTTTTCCAGGAAACACAACAGAAATATTTAGTTCAGATTACTGAACTGGAAATCAAAGGTCTCAATTATTCCTCAGGCTTGGAAAGTCTTGTTGGGATGTGCTAAAACCAAGAAAAAAATGCATTAACCTTCAAACCTGGACACTCTATGGATGAATGCAACAGCGATCTAAGAGATGCTGCTGCTTGGACATCTCTATGTGTACCACTGTGGTAGTGCTAATTGAAGGTAGCTGAAAAAGCTCCTCAAGCCCACAGTAAATCAGCACTCCACACTACCACATCTACAGGTAGAGCTAAAAAAATGACTCGTACTACATCTTATGTGGAAAGGATATGGTTTTGGTTTGGACTCACCTGAACTCTGTGGGTTCCAAGTAAACAAATGCAAGCAAACTTTATGAAAGCCTCCATTGTTGGTGTGTGGCTTTGATATTTTCTGGAGACCTGCGTCTCCAACTTGGTATGGTTAATTGACATCTTAGTTGCCAAAAATTTCAAAGCAACATGCTGACTGGATCAGAAATCACCCACTAAGTGGACTTCAATGGAAAGAGGCAAATTAATAGAAGATGCCACAGTGGCGGAAGAGAGTGTCCTAATAGTTGGTAGATGAATCCTTGCTTATAGGAAGAGAAGGGACAGTGTGAAAGACAACTCGACAGAGAAAGGATCCTTCGAATCACTGAGAAAAAGTTACCTCTTTCCCCTTTCATCCAAAATTGTGGGCAGCAATTGGCAACATAAAATTTGCCTGGGAAGTAAGGAAACTGGGAGACAGCCAAGAAATTCTAGAATACTGTCTTTTAATAAAGTTGAAGATGTCTAAGTCCGTAGAACTTTAATTTTACTTGTGGAAAAATTATGAACAGTGGAGGCTCAACTGTTACATTTGTTGTAAATAGTTACTCATCTTCAGTATGGAATTTTGCGGTGAGCTGAATATGAGGTAGAAAGACATACAATACCCGATTTCCAAGTGTGGTCTACCTACTGCATTCTGTGTTACTTAAAGCTCCTTGTGTACACCATGAAGCTTGGATAGCTGGTGTCAACGGGAATTTCTCAGAGGACCATAGGCAGAAAGGGCCTGGGGTACCACTGGGGGTACAAGGCCAAAGAGGTCTGCTAAGCAATGACCAACTGAATGAATTTCCACTGCTAGATGTCAATGCAATTCCACTCACTGTCATTGTTACTCCACCCTGTGGCTGCAGATGCACATTATGCAGAGATGTATCTGGTGTCTATGGGGAGACAAAAATGAGATAAGGCCACATGACACCAGAAGGTGCTTATGCTAGCATGGTACTGCTTATCAAGAAGGGCTTCAGGGTTGTGTTTGGTAAATAGGAGCGTATTGCTTATCTAAGCTAGTAAAACCCTAAAGGCAGGCACTGTCATATTGGCAAATACACATCAAACAGTGGCAAGATAGCTTGGTTTGTTTTCAAGACTGATGAATGTAGCACAGACACAATCAATTTACCCTGATAAGCTACACCTGCGCTAAGAGAGATTCTAAAAAACTACTTTCTAATTTGCACTGTGGTCACAAGCTGCCTTCCAGAATAATTTGTTAAATGCTAGAAGTGGTGACTATACCAGTGAGGATTTTTGCCTTTTAGAAGCATGAATGGTATCATTTCACAGATTTGTTCCCTGCCTAAATATCCTGTTGCTTTTGTGAGTTTTAAAAGTTTTCACAGAATCACAGAATCACTAGGTTGGAAAAGGCCCACAGGATCATCGAGTCCAACTATTCCTATCAAACACTAAACCATGTCCCTCAGCACCTTGTTCACCTGTGCCTTAAACACCTCCAGGGAAGGTGACTCAACCACCTCTCTGGGCAGCCTGTTCCAGTGCCCAATGACCCTTTCTGTGAAAATATTTTTCTGATGTCAAGCCTGAACCTCCCCTAGTGGAGCTTGAGGCCATTGCCCCTTGTCCTGTCCCCTGTTACCTGGGAGAAGAGGCCAGCACCCTCCCCTCCACAACCTCCTTTCAGGTAGTTGTAGAAAGCAACCTCCCTCAGCTCTCTCAGCTGTCCCTCATAAGGCCTGTTGTCCAGCCCCTTCACCAGCTTCATCACTCTTCTCTGGACCTACTCCAGAGCCTCAACATCCTTCTTGTGGTGAGGGTGAGGGGTTTTCTTGATGCTAATTATATTTGTAATCAATAGATATTTGCTTGTGAGGGTACACCGCCCCCCAGGGGTTTCAGTGCTGGTTTATGTTTAGGCAACTCCAACTCCAAAGGCAGAAGTGATGTTGAGAGGTGAGGGGAGCCTGCTAGGACTCTGTAGCAATGGACTCCACTCACTTTCACTATCAGTTCACAGACTCATGCATGGGTCTCTACCCCTTTGCCCATNGTTTTCTTGATGCTAATTATATTTATCATCTCTAGATATTTGCTTGTGAGGGTACACCGCCCCCCAGGGGTTTCTGTTCTGGTTTATGTTTAGGCAGCTCCAACTCCAAAGGCAGAAATGATGTTGAGAGGTGAGGGGAGACTGCTGGGACTCTGCAGCAATGGGCTCCACTCGCTTTCACTATCAGCTCACAGCCTCATGCATGGGTTTTTACCCCTTTGCCCACCTTTCTTCTTCAACATCTGGGTTGTCGGTTTGAAATGGCCTTTTCCTGCGGTGACTTTCTGGTTTTACTGGGAAGTGGTAACAAAAATGTGTTGTGAACAGCACTGGTTGAATCAGGCAATAAGCAAGGTTCATTTTCGCTCAGCCTTAACTTTTCCCCCTGCTTTTAACTATTCCATTTTCTATTTTCATATTAACACAATCTTTGCAGAGAAGTGGGTTATCCATGCAACTGAATTAAAAGGAATAGGATCTGACTTTCAGTTCATCGCTTAGTCTTGAATAAATTTTACTGTCTGCTGGAAAAATATACCTTTTCAACCAGTACTTACTTTAAGACTTCCTTACTGAAAGAGCACCCATAATTAATCTTCTTACAATTCATAAGATGCTTTTTCCACATCTTTTGTGGAGCCAGGTTCTGTTACATTAAGTCAAGTGAATTTTTGGAAATTACCTGCATTTTTTTAAAAGATAGCTTATAATATCTAAAATTATCCAAATTATCTAAATGAAAATGCTTAAATTTGTCAGGATCTAGAGAGCTAGCTAAGCAGGGATTGCTGGATAGGGAAATAAAACTTATGTTAGATTATAGATAGTAGCATATTTAGAAGCTTGCATAAGAACAGCTTTGGTAAGGGAAGATAGTCAGGGAAGCTGATTCTTGTTGGTTTTGATCCCGTAGCATGCAATTTTCTGTGATTGAATCAGACTCTTACTGAGATGGAACATTCCAGGACAAAGCAAGAGTAATTGGAAAAAATGCCTTCGGCAGAGAGCATCCTGCCATGTTTGGTTTTAATAGTAAGTAGTTTCGGTGGCCAACATGAAATAACAGTTGAGACCTACTTTCACTTTGTAATGGAGTCCATAATTTCATCCTTAGTACTTTATACTTCCCTTTAAAAGTTCTTTACAATTAATCTCTTGAGTCTGCATATCCTTCTTAAGCTTTCTTACGAGGAGCAGCTGAGAGAGCTGACGGTGTTTAGCCTGGAGAAGAGGAGGCTGAGAGGAGACCTCATTGCTCTCTACAACTACCTGAAAGGAGGTTGTAGAGAGGAGGGTGATGGCCTCTTCTCCCAAGTGACAGGACAAGAGGGAATGGCCTCAAGTTCTGCCAGGGGAGATTTAGGCTGGACATTAGGAAAAATTTTTTCACAGAAAGGGTCACTGGGCACTGGAACGGGCTGCCCAGGGAGGTGGTTGATTCACCTTCCCTGGAGGGGTTTAACGTACGGGTGGATGAGGGGCTAAGGGGCATGTTTTAGTGTTTGATAGGAATGGTTGGACTCGATGATCTGGTGGGTCTCTTCCAACCTGGTTGTTCTATGATTCTATGATTCTTCCCTAGTATAACGTAAAATTGTCCTTGGGCTTTGGAAGCCTTTGAACAGAAGTAAGATCTGACAAACTGAAGATGTCCAGAGTTGGATTTCCCATTTATTTTCATACAGAGCTAAAACCCAGCTCTGGGATCATCTTAACAGAAACCAGGTTATAGCTGAGAATGCACATGTGTTTGCGTATATGAGTGTGTAAATATCTCCTTATAAAAAAACCCGAGGACTTTCAAGACAGAATACAGACATGATACATCAAGAAATTACAGATAGTACAGCAGACAGCTAAGCAAAATAAGAAAAAAACACTCTAAACATGCCACGGTTTTTACAGCCTATATCAAGTTAATACAAAACAGAAACCAGAAAATATACTGAAAAAAATAACCAGAAAATGAACCCCAGTCCATCTCCAGTTCTTAATATTGCTCATAGAGCAAAGGATCCAGCACATGAGTTATTGAAGAATAGTATTGTTATCCAAAAATTCTTATTAGCATTAATAAAATTTCCAAACTGAGCTTGCTTCTTGAGATTTTAAAGAGACCCTTCCTATCAGGTGAACTTCAGGAATGCTTGTCTGAATATAGTGTCTGAATCTTCTCTTTGTTACTAATCTTCTGACAAAAAGTAGGGTTTATGAATATTAATGTTTTATGGGGGTTTGGATGGAAATATAATAATAATAACAACAACAACAATATAAATAGTTTTTCTTTTATTTGGAAAATTTCAAGCAACACTATAATATATGTTGTGGAAACACAGGGAAGAAAATAAAAATTAATACTTGTCAGGAGTGAATAGTAGGAGAGTCAAAAGGGAAATTTAGCTTCTGTCTTGTTAAATGGGAGTGTGTGATTTCATCCCTTCCTTCATTATGTGATTGTGATCACCTCGTGCTTTGGAAAAGCCTTCACTCATTATTCAACAAATAATTTTTAGCTACACAGAATTTTAATGGTATCCTGTAAACTTTTGCCAGATTCAAAGAATCAAAACTTACAAAATACCTTTAAATCAGCTTTAAAAGACAACATATTCTGTTTATATATTCACTGGGATCCAGACAATTCTTGGGTATTTGCATATGAACACTGAAATACTAGATTTAGTAGAACTCTTTTAGTATAAAATCCCATCATCATAAGGGATTTTTTTGGTGTGTATTTATTCATGCTTTCTAAATTTTCAGGTTCAAAAAATGCTACCTGAATGAAGTGATGTTGAAAATCTGGCATGTAAGCGTTGGAACAACGTTTTGGACAGAATATTGCTTGATTTGGCACCTCACTAGCCTCACATGGATCCAGCACTTGGTTTCCTGAAATATTTTATCTTCTTCAAAGTCACATTTTAGGCATGCGCTGATGCAGTCTGCAATGCATGCATTTATGTTTTACACGATGTTTTAACTACTGCATATAAAGAAATAGAAACCTTTAGCAATTCCCTCTGCAAACATAACAGCAAGAAGTATACTGAATTTGTGTAGAAGTCTGGGTGTGCAAAGAGCAGCTAGGGTTTTTCTTTTTGCAGATTTGGGCTCTCTGATGCTTGTACCCTAGCCTTAACTCTGCAACAGGCCCCTAAAGGACAAGGAGGGAAGCGGATAAAATCCACACTGTCATCACATCTTAATTTAAGGGAAGTAGACAGAGAGTAGTAACTAGGACATATAAACCGGACCTACTGTGTATGACAGTTGATCATGCCTAGTTTCTTTCCAGACTGGATTTTGTGTTTCAGCAGCAGTTTCTCTTTTGATATATATTTGCCTCTGTCAAAGGACAATACCGTATCAAAAAAGCAGGTATTTTGTCTCTCCACTTCTAGACATTACTTGCTGGCTTTACAAACTCTATTTATTTCAGACAACCTTCTTCAAATTCTTGCATTCTTCCGTTAGGGCCTTGGGAAGAGGAAGTACTTTTATGGTTGTTAGCGGTTATGTTACAATTATAGGGTCTTGTCTCAGAAGTTTAGCAAATCTCCTATATCTGAAGTTATTCAGTCAAATAGAAATTTAAGAATAAACTTCTCTGAATCTTCCCATTCTCTACATGGATTTAGTCCCAAATGTCATATATGCTTAGAAAAATTCATGGTGTAAATAAGTGCGAGATCAGAAAGGGAACCGTTTTCTTCAGAACTGTGTCCTGAACCATGAAATTGTGTTTTGTAATTCAAGTAAACTTCATTCAAAAGGAATCCAGTTAACAGATTTTCAGGAATCCATTTAGGAACAGCCTTATACCCTTAATGACTATTTCTTTGTTGTCAATAGTAAATACTTACTTGCATTTTCTCTAAACGTCAACCCAAGGCTGTTTTTAGAGGTTACTGTTTTAGTTATCCCAATGCAAAGTGCTGCCATGCTACCCACTGATATAAGATACTAAAAACCTGGGGTACTGAAGCAAAAGTTATGTTTAAGATCAGCTTAAGTTCAGAGTGACTCTACTGAAGCTAGACACATGCTTGACTACCTTGCTGAATAAGTAAATTCAGGGACGTGGTTTAGTGGCAGATAAGAATGGTTGGACTCAATGATCCATGAGGTCTTTTCCAACCTGCTGATTCTGTGATTATATGAAATAAAGTAATTAAAAGCAACATTGCGTAACTATTTTAGATCATCAGCTTTATGAACTAGAAGTATAAAAACCCCAAAACAAGAACTATTTTTGTTGCTTGTGTGCTATTGATTTAATTTCCTTAGCCAGTTACAGCACAGTTACAGTTAAGGATAAATATACCCTTAACATACAGCCAGGTTTTTAAATCTGGCAGCATGGTAACGCATGCGGGGACCAATGCCTTTTCTATTGTAGGAAACAATTTTCATGTTGTAAGCAGCTAAGATGAAAGCAATACATAACTCACTTAGGTACTGATGCAGACAGACTCAGGTTAACTACAAAGGGCAACTCGGAATGCACCTATGGTCCCCTGAATTCCTTCAGCTGCCTGTCTGCACCTGGAGAGGCTTTGTAAACTATGGATAAAACCAGTTAGACAGTATTTCCAGAACAGTCTGTAATGTTTGAAAAGCACTTTAACAATACTGAGAAGGGAAAAAAAAAGGACAAAAAAAGAAAGAGAGAGGGAAGGGCAGGGGGAGGGGGAGGGAGAGGAATTATTTTGATCAAAAAATATCTCTGGGCAATTATGCAGTTCGCTGTTTGTATGTCACAAGCTGTCTCTACTCCCGCTCCTTCAAATAGTCCCTGGTACAATAGAAATAGTGTCATTTATTTCATGGACCTGGTACAAAACACAAAGTCATTATAGTTTGAATCTCATTCAAGGTAGTGTTACATCCTAAATTTTCTTCATGCAAGAAATCTGATGCCAGCTTTAGCATAGTTTAACTATACTCCCATTCAATGCATCATATCCTAACCATATATCAGGCTTTCTATGGGACTTTGTAGTAAATACTTATAAACATACAATTCTTTGGCTATGCATATTTACTGCTCCTATTTTAGCAAGAAACAAATTGAATTTTCCTTCAGAAAAAATTGTAGTTTTTGTCAAGTATCTGATAATGAAACTTTCCAGTTTTCCCTGCAAGATACGTCTCTCCTGATGTTGTCGCTGTTAATTTAAACTGAAGTTACGTGGGTTGAGCCCAGCTGCATATTCAATCAGGCTTATTACACCACAGACCAGTGAGTCATGACAGGGGCTGATAAAGGCAGATGCTGTACTTTCCTTTCTATACTGAGATTAGTTTACTTTTAAATTATGTTTTGGTGGTATAGGTGGCCTTTCATTAGCATTAAAGGGCTGAAACAACACCCTAAGTTGGAACCTGCTCACAGTTTCCATCACATGTGGGTTTCCTTTGATACTTTCCTGGTAGTGCCAGGAAGGAACCATGTTCTGCATTCATGTCATAAAGGAGCAACTCTGTTGAGCTTCACAGGTCTCCACTTCTGACAGCCGACTAGTAATTCCTCCTTCCCATTAAGGCATAAATGGATGGAAAATGCAGTCTAGGCACCTGTGCAGGTTGTTCATATGCTGTGGATAGATGCTGCAGTCAGCACTCACCTTGGCTGCTGAGCAGTGTTGGTTTGTCAGCTGCAAGAACTGATAGAAACTTGCTGATTATCACCAAGAAAACAAGCAGCTGCTACAATGGGGAGAACTATTTGCTGTTACAGACAAGTAACTGTACTTCCTCTACATCCACAGTGAAAGGAAGTGCGGCACTCAGAAAACTTTCCCTCCTTGACTACTTCTACTGCATTGCCCCTTCATGTTATTTTTTCTGAGGTTGTTTTAACCCTAAATGATGATGAAAGCTCAGCTCCACATGATCACCCTTCCAGATTGCTGTAAAGACCTCTTCAAGTGGCCTGGGATTGTTTTCAGAGACACGATTGGTTGGCAGTATATATAGATCCTGGCTTTACAAATCCCAACTAGCTTAATTAATGAAACTCACCTCAAAATCTTGTTCTGTTTTCCACACGTTGAAAGTAAATACCTGTATCCTTACACTTGTTTAGGATCTTCCTGATGAATAATGCTATTTTTCATCTTTCAAAAAAATTGTTAAAAACATAAAATGTAGATATTTTTGGTAAGACTCGGGGATTCAGATGGAGATACAACATGGAGCAAAACAATATTTTCTCTTATATTATATTACAATTTAAACTACATTTGATTAGGCTGCGTTTAGACCCAAATAATGATTTTTTTATTATTTGTAAAAATCACATTCAATGCACCACTCATTCAAATAAATTTTGCTCTGATGAAATAATCTGCCATCTGTTGCATGCATTAATAATAACATCGGATTTGGGGTGGGACTTTTAACAAGTGGTTGCAGTGACTAAAACCACAGCAGAAATTCCTAAAGTACAACCCAGGCAATGGAAATCTGCATCTAGCATTCAAGTTGGACATGGACCTTCTTCTGTTTGCCTATCTGCATAAAGTTTGTGTTGGGCTTGATTCAAAGACTGGGGTTTTTTATTAGACTATCTGCAAAGCAGATTCTTATTAAAGTTTGCCTGAAAATGCAAATAAGAAGAGTGTCTGAATTAGAAACAACACTGCATTTGCATGAAAAGTTTGTAAGAATGCAAAGTACAGCCCTTTTCAAAGCGCAGTAGTTGCCAATTAAAACAAAAATTCTGTATGTTCAAAAGCACCAAATGTTTTCTGTTCTGAGAAGGAACTGATACATTAAATGACAGAGAAGTTACACAAACAGCCTCTGTTCTCCTGAAATCCTGTAAACTAGCTAATGCAGAAGAGCCACAACAACCTAACATAAAAGATGCAGCAGGTCAGTGCACTGGAGGTTATGCCATGGACCCTTAGCCTCTCCCATCTTGTTGAGTGCTCCCTGTAGGATGTTAAAAGGCTGAGTGAGAGGGAGTAGTATATTGGGAAGGACAAATATTTTAAATTCACAATGATATATATATATAGGAGAAAAATATTTAGTATATGTCTAAGGGAAATAGGAACTACAGATTTCAGTTGTCAAAAATGAAAATGTTGAATAGTAGCCCCCTAAAAATGAGGAAATATTAATTACTGTAAAACAAATATAAACTGCTGAAGGGGGAAGTATCTGCTGGAAAAAAACCTTTAAAACCACAGAAATAAAGCCCACATAATTATCATGTGCCCTTACTTGGACTTGACACTTGACACAACATGAAACTTAAAATTAATGTGGGAAATCAAAGGTAATCCTGTTGCCAAACAAGAAAATACGTGCAAATGAATGACCAGTCTGCTATCAGCTAAAACAGGGAAGATTTTAATCTGTTATTTATGCAAGAGTTATGAACCAATAACCAATGAAATCTTCAGTGAATTTTCATTTTCCAAAAATACTTGGACATTCTTTTCTATACCTGCATGGTTAACCCTACTGGCAAAATGGTAAGGGAGTTTTTTTCAAAATAACCTGTTGACATATGGAGAATGATGGAAACAAATGCTGCTGAGGAACATCTGAAATGAATCATTTGAAAGCTGAGCATATGTCGGTGGATCTGGCCAAATTAGACTTTGCTAAAGGGTAAAAAAACCCTTTGGGAAAAAAAAGGAGAAAGCAGAATGAGATAATTGCTAGAAAATATAGTACTGTAATACAGGGAATGGGAATACTTCAGTTTACAAAACAGAAGATAGAATTTATGTAGGCAGAATAAAATCTTCATCTGGGCAAAAAGTCTACTAAACTTTTCTTGATTTAATTGCAATTCTATTAGATAATTTTTAGAGCATATGTCAGCTAAGCTTAGGCAGTCTGTTTACAATATATATAGGCTTACAAAAGGATTTACAAATACACACCATTTGCCAAAAATGTGAATTCAAAACATATTGTCTTCTGTACAGGAATCATTGAGTCACCTGTGCTATTAGCTTGACAAGATGATTGTTCATGTAATGCTATAGCAGTTCCTATTTGCATACCACAAGTGGCCACCAGGATGGCTGAAACCACCAATGCCTTCAACACCAGTACAGCAGTACTGTGTTTCACTAGGGGTAAAAATACTTCCCTTCTGCAGCAACTTATGGAAACAATTGTTAGAAAAATGACCTAATTTTTGTTTCTAAAAAATTTTTCTTGAGTTATTCTGAGAAACAAAAAATTATTGTCAAGTATATATAGACATGAATAGATCAATACATGGACGTTTTTGTCTATGGAAAGTTTACTCACAAGGTACCAGTCGATATGAAATTTTTAGAAGGCGAGACACAGTACTTTGTAATACTTCTGTTTATTGTAACAGAGACACATCAATTTTTCATTGTTTTATATAAATATTAGGCCAACTTCATGTGGACTGTGCAGAATAACATACCAAGTTGAAGCAGCAAATAAGTCCAAAAGACAGAAATACGGAGCCTCCTAAGAATCCAGTTTAAATGACTGCAGCTGTTTTCCAGAATCATGAAAACCAGTAAGTTTCTCCTTATACTGTTATTTCTCCTGAGTTCTCTGAAACCTGTTCAGTACATTTCTTTTACATTGTGTCTAAACATTTATGATATCTGTAATATCTCCAGGAGAGCCATGATCATATTAATCAATGTAATTTCAAAGAGGTTCTTCTCATATCAGGTATGTGAAATCTTTCAAAAAAACCTAACTAACAAGTCAAAGATGAAGAAGTATATTATTTTATCTATTTAAGCATTGGTTGGAAAGTAGCTGATTCATAACTTGTTAATAAAAAGTATTCTGAGAGGTATAAAAAAGACATGCAATTTATAAGTTATTAAAAAAACCATAATTATTTTTTACTCTTACAGGCTTAGATGTACAGAGAGTATATGATACCAAAGAAAACTCCTTGAAATTAATGGAATTAACTCTCATTTTCCAGGCATCAGGTATGTGCTGCAGTCCTGCTCTTTTCTGATGTCTTGAAATGTTGAATTTTTATTTAGTGTACTCTTGAACTCTGCTGTCTGCCAAGGAAAAGATTGGTCCTTTGAGTTTTCTTTCATTCTAGAATGAAATATCTAGATGTTATCTAACTAGAATCACATCCTTATCCACCCTTTGGAAACCTGGATAACAGATTTCATGAAGATGTCTGGTGCCAATTCTGTGATTGCAATGTGAATTACAACCATCTGAACTATTAGCACTAGTTATGAATCCTAGATATCAGATATTCTATTTCTTTGAGATTCTTCTTCCCCCTGTATCATCTCACAAGCTTCAAGTGTATCAGATTTGTTGAGCTTTTCTATGACGTGAAGAAGTTATTCCATACATACATTAAATCTCACTTCAAAATATCCAGGATTTGTCACACTGCCTGATTTTTTGGTGAAGTGTGTATTGCACTTTTGCAGCATGCGATAATTGAAAGACTTCCCATTTGGACTAGATTTTCCAGGTCTGATATAGTCTTCGATCCAATAAAAATTATTGCTCCTCTTGGTGGTGGTCTACAGTGAGATCTTCAGGGACTTCCATCTTGTAGCGGGAATAGGATTCTACAAAACCGTAATTAGACCTAGCTCAGCATTGTTTGAAACGATTGATTCAGCATATTTCAAAGCCAAGCTGGTTCCTGTAGGAATGAATGTTCACTCGTCACCAAAATCTGTACAAATGCGGTTTTTTCCTCACAAGGGATCATCAAGATGATCATAGCTCATTTTCTTGCATAGGTATTATGGTCATTAACTTGCTTGTAAGCACCTGCATCACAGCTTTGGTAGATCACAGGAGACAGTGACTACCTAATTTTGCTGAAATCAATATACTTTCAGATGCACATAATACCAAGATTTAGGTATTTATTTCCACGTGAAAAGTCAGTCATGTCTGCAAAGCTCTATGCAAAATCACTAGCACCACACAGCCTTGTAGAAACACTTTGAAATTAAAAGAGTATTTTAGGGAACGAGTGAACAGCAAAGTCAGACCAAAGTCATCTCCATGGTGCAATGTTCAGAAAAAAAGATGATAAACAATCAAAATTTACATATGCCTAAGTAAGTTAATGTGTCTTATACTACTAAATACTAGTTTTCAAAACTCCAAACTTATTCTTTTATTTAGAAAGTGTTCTTTCTTATGTCTTGAATTGGCTTTTCTCTGTCCCAGATGAAGCATTAAGACATGCAACATGGTGCTAAATTGTTTTTAAAAGTACATTTTAACTTGAACCTTCTGTTTAAAAGCTTTAGGATCCCCTAAAAATGAGGCAACAACATGAGTCATATCTGTCCAAGGAAACTTTAGCCTGCAGACTTGCTTTGCTTGCAATATTTTTGTGGGATTATACCCAATGTGTTCACATTGGAACTGATTTTAGACCATGGCTGCTCCAAAATACATTAGAGTGGTGAATTCTAAATGACCGTTTTGTCAACTGTATCTGTATTTCTTATAAAAAGGATTTTCTAGCAATATTTACTCTTCTTTTGTTAACACACTAGGTGACTCACTTTAAGTTTTCAGACTCTTTATACCTAAGACATATTCTCTTACCATTCTCCAGAGCTCACCAATAGACACTGAGTTTTCCTCATTCGGTATTGTCATTTCTCTTACATATTCTTTCATTTCTTTTGATATTTTATTATGGCAATGCACCTATATACAGTACAGGACAGCATCGCCTTGTTACAGTGGCTACCTTAAAGATATACTGTTATAATTCCCAATCCAAAGTGGTTTTGATTGAAAAATACAAAGGCATAGAGTAGGAAAATTAATTTCAGTGATAAAGTAAGATTCATGTGTTGTGGTTTTGATTGAAAAATACAAATTAATTTCAGCGATAAAGTAAGATTAATGTGTTGTACAAATTTACATCTGTAGATTGCTGGAGTTTGGATGGTTCCTTATAGTTGCAAGGAAGGAGATGAAGGATATCACACAAGTGAAAAAAATGTGAAGGGCTAGAGAAGGGAAATAGGTACTGGAGAGTGGGAAACAACAAACAAAGTGAATGAGGCAGAGCAGCTGAAAGCTGGGAAGAAAAAACCAACAACTAAGGTCAGTGGCACAAATGTTGAAAAAATACAGAGGTTATTTATGCCCAGAGGCACTAAACCATGGAGTAGTAATGCAATGCTACATTTGCAATGCAAATATCTTTCAGGTAACATGAACTGACAAAATGTGCAACGATTGACTGGTAAGCAGAAACACGTCTGTTTATTTTCTACAGTGTAGTCCCCATATTGATGTCATCCTTTAGCTCTCTCAGTGTAAGCACACCATGCAGCTGACTCTCTCCCTCCTATATTCTCATGGTTTGTTTGTATCTCAGTAGAATCCTCACCTAAACTTCTTGCATTTCTGCTTTTGGGACACCGTGCTGTTAATGTTTCATCCAGGATTTTTTTTTTATAAATCTCTCTCATACTTTCAGCAAATGCTTGTGTACATTGGCTGGCTTCCTGGAATAGTTTTAAATATATTCTTTCTGAAGGACATCTCTTTACCACTTAAAATGTATCTTGTAACTGTAAAATTGCAATCTCAACTCTTACCTTCCTAAAGTATCAAATGTTTATCTCAATTTCTTGATGAGTAATTCTGAAAGGGCAATTTTAGAAGGTCCAGCTACCTCTAGGATTATTTAAGAGATTGTTAATGTGGCATTGGTAGCTAAGATCTGCCACCTCAGTTTCCAATTAAAATACATGTTTCAAATTTGTTATCCCTGGTTAGGCGTAACTGAACTACATTTATTGCATGACAACAACCTGGAAACCTTCCAGCTTTCACTCATCCATTGGACAACTAATTATATTGCATTAAAAGACGTATTTAAGTTATGCAAAATGAGACCCTATAAAATCTGTCATCATTATCAGAGTTCATATTTCATATTAAGTGTTTAACCTCATTCCATTGTTCATCAAAATTAAACGCAAGAACAGAATGGCCTGCTGTCCTATGATTCATTCCCTCTCAAATGAACCTATTGAAACACCAACAATCAGGTTAGTTCAGCAAACATCGCTCTGGTGGCAGCCAGCCTCCCTCTGCTATCTCGGCTTTTACTTATCAAATGCTTAGTTCCTTCACAGATTTTTGGACACAGTTATTTATATTACACCAAGCTGGTTACCAGTGGGTTAGCAGCTCATCTGCCTTCTCACAGAGGTCTGACAGATTCTCTCCAGGGGAGCCTGGAGAGCAGCCCTTGCTGGAGTTTCTGTGGTATTAACCGCTGGAGGCTTTTGGAACCAAGGAATGGAGCAATGCTTAGTTCCTTCACAGATATTTGGACACATTTATATCACGCCAAGCTGGTTACCAGTGGGTTAACAGCTCATCTTCCTTCTCACAGAGGTCTGACAGATTCTCTCCAGGGGAGCCTGGAGAGCAGCCCTTGCTGGAGTTTCTGTGGTATTAACCGCTGGAGGCTTTTGGAACCAAGGAATGGAGCAAGAGAAATCTGTTGCAGGCAAATGGTAGGTTGTCCACCACATATCCTGTAGGTAGAAGACAGGTAAATCTTGGCGTGTACTGTGATTATGACTCTACTGTGTGACTGCTTTCACAGTTGCCTGTGAAACAGATCTTGAGATATAAACCTAGAAATCCCTAGCAAAGATGGTCTCTGGTGCAGATGTATATAAGTAGACAACCAGAATAACATTACACCTCATTGCAGCCAGGACTTTGGAGCACTTTCAAAATGATCAGACTTACTGCCATGTACTGTCCAGCTCACACTCCCATTTCCTGCTTTATTGAGGAGCATCTGGGAAAGCAGCCAGGAACAAGCTGGTTTCTCCAAAAGAGTCATTCAAGGAGCTCACTCTGGCTGCCAGCTTCTTCAAGGACTCATGAGACGCAGACAGGAAGAAGGCTGAAATTTGCATACCTTGCTGCAGCTCCCTCCCACATAACACCTTTTCTTAAGGCTCTTCAACTCCCTCTCAGCATCTGTCCAAGTGTGCACTCATCACATTCCTGGGCGGGGTGTAGCACCCCCAGAAGGTCTCTGTTAGAGTCCTAAAATGAAACCCTTCTGGCAGAGGCCTTTTAAAATCCAAATTATGTGAAAATAAAAGAGCTGAATCTTAGAAATACCAAGTCCAAATAAAAAGCACGGAGTTGCTGAGGTTTCATCCTCCCCTTCAAATGCTTTCCATGGTAGCCCAGTTCATGACAGCTGTGTTTGAGCAGACCATCACATCGAGCCATTTCCCTGGTGACAGTGAGTGTGGGTGAATATGCACAACCCATCCATAGGCAGCAGGAGGCTAGCAGATGTCAACTCTCCTGGCCATGTAACACCACCTGCAGGACATCACCTTTCAGGGAAACTGAGGTAGACGTTAAGTTGTAATGAAGCCTGCAGCCACTAATGAAACTCTCACTTCAGATGCTCCATTTGTACAGTGTAGGCAAGTTTCAAGTCTTTTGCAGCTACCATGATGCATGTTTTTTTCAAAATTAAGCTGTCAAGAAGCTACCTCTGAATACGATCAGACCTAAAGAAGTATCATAATTGTAGGTGCTTTTTACAGAGCTAAAACTTCTCAATCAAGATAATTCTTTCCTATGTTGGGACTGTGCTTTCAGAGTTTGCCAGCTCTCTCATCTTGGGAAAACACAGCTCTTGGCTACAAAGGAGTCACTGCTGCATTTGAACCCAGTCAGAGACTTTGAAAAACTACATCCCAAGTCTCCTACTGACAGCAGAATTGTGTGGAAATCAGAGCAGTGGCTGCACCACTGCTCATTTATTCACTGTGGCTCCTTCAAACAGAGGCATAATGCTCATGCTAGAAATCTAATGTTGCTTACAGCAAGATCTAGACATGCAGCCTGGGAAGGATGGACATGTGGATCTCACTAGCAGGAGAAGGTGAGCTTCCTGCAAACTTTATCAAAGGAAGAGAAAACACTCACTGTGACACTTACTGCACTTGTACTCTGTGAAACAAGAAAACACATATGCTTTGTGCTCAGCTTGGAAAATTATGTGTGTGAGCAGAAACAACTGTGCTGCAGCTCCTCGGTGTCTGCTCCTTGGTGTCTGCTCACCATACATGTGTTCAACATGAGAAGATAACAAACTAATAGGTATTTCCTGCTGAACAATTACATTAACAAAAAGAGCAGCAGATGTGAGATATCAGCAAATTGTGGCCAGCTCCCAGTTGGGGAAATACACCCTAGCAACAGATCATAAACCAAACACAGGAGCGCCAACACTGGTGACCAGTGAGGTACTTGTGTAAGTAGTAGAGACAATTTGCAACCAACTG